>CM069858.1:51224159-51559159 GCA_036172795.1 Pelodytes ibericus | reverse complement strand
AGTCAGAAGCCAAATTGAAATTTCAGGAACTGACTCAAAAGGAGAATCTGCCAGAACATGAAGCATTATAGGAAGGTTCCAGGGGGTCTCAAAGGAGCCGAATCCTTAGGACTGCATTAAGAAATTGTGCAATCATTGGATGCAAAGCCCACTGGATAGGCTAGCCATTTATCTGAAAGGAGCAAGCGAACACTGAGCCAGGCGAATTCAGGTGAGCAGCTTCTAAAGTGATCAAGCTTCTCAAGTGTTGGAGTACAAAGCAAATAAGGAAAGGGGTATTTTTATTTTCACTGCAAGGGGAGCACTGTTTATTTTGTGTGTATTTTGGATAAATATTTGTTGAAAAAAAGGAGGAACAAGGTTTGGAAGGGTGTTGCCAATTAGTTAATTAACCTTCTCTGTGAGTCTGTTTACTTTGAAGGAAAGCCTGCAAGGAGAGAACTGTTTATTTTGGATATCCCCAACATGTTTGCCAGCTTGTGTGTGGGTGCTGGGGAGATTAGCTCAGAAGAGGCATTTTTGGAGCAGGCTAAGTCTCCTAGCAGCCAGGTGAGTAGCCTCCCCAGCACAGTTGGGAACCAGGACACTAGGAGGGCTAGATAGGTAGTGGTGGTAGGGGATTCTATTATTAGGATGGTAGAAAGGGTAATCTGTCAACAGGCCCCTGAATGCTGAACTGTATGTTTTCTCCTGGGTGCTCGGGTTTGGCATGTTGTGGACCGAGTAGACAGATTGTTGAGAGGGGCTGGGGATGATCCAGTGGTGTTAGTACACATTGGTACTAATGACAAAGTTAATGGTAGGTGGGGGTCCTTAAAAAAGATTTTAGGGAACTAGGAAATAAGCTGAATGAAAGGACCTCCAAGTTAATATTCTCTGAAATATTACCAGTACCATGCGCTAAATCAAGGACACAGCGGGAGCTTAATGTGTGGCAGCGAAGTCAGCTACAAACTCTATGGGCAGGATGGACTGCACCTCAATGATGAGGGGGTTGTAGTATTAGGGGAGATGATGGCTAGAGGGTTAGATGAGCTTTTAAACTAGGCTAGGGGGGGGAGGGTCAAGATCAAAATGAAGCAAAGGTAGCTAGAGTAGATTGGAAGGTGGGTCTAGCTATGGAAAATGAGGAGGAAAGCAGTGGGGGTTAACATAGATCATAGGGAGGTACATACAATTAAACCTGTGGGCATTTAGTGTTTGTCAACTAAACAGAACATGGGTAGTAATCTTAAATGTATTTTAGCAAATGCAAGAAGCTGGACAAACAAAATGGGTGAGCTGGAGATACTGGTAAGTTATGAACAGTATGATTTAATCAGAATCACAGAAATATGGTGGGATGAAACCAGTGAATGGTCAGTTAATTTACAAGGCTACTCACTTTTTAGAAAGGACAGAGTAAATAGAAAATGGGGAGGAATTTGTCTATATGTAAATCCTAAACTAAAGTCCAGTATTAAAGAAGGTGTGCATGTTATAACTGGAACTGATGTGGAGAAACTGTGGGTAGAGATTAGCATAGACACTAAAAAGAGTTGCACATTACTTGTAGGTGTATGCTACAAGCCACCAAATATTAGCATTCATGGAGAAGATCAGCTTTTATTACAAATTGAAAATACTGCAAATCTGAATGATATTTTAATCATGGAAGATGTAAATTACCCAGATATAGATTGAAATTGTGGCACAACTAGTTCTGCTAAGGGCAGCAAGTTTTTGAACCTGCTTAATAACAAATTTATGGCACAGAAAGTAGACATCCCAACTAGAATGGATGCTTCTCTGAATTTGGTTATAACAAACAATGAGGAGCTTATCTCAAACATCCAAGTAAGAGAACACTTGGGGAATAGTGACCATAACATGGTTTCGTTACATAAGTACACATCCCAATATATACCTTTTGGGAAATAAATTCAAAAGACACACACATCAAAAACAATGTGGCTTACCGGTAACGTGAAACAGGAAATACAAAACAAGAAAATGGCATTCAAACATTATAAAAGCAAGGGATCAGCATTATCATGTATAGAGTACAAAGATGCCAAAGCCTGCAAAAAAACAATTAAAATGTTGTTAGTAAAACTAACCTTAAAAATTTGTATAAGTATAAATGGAAAAAAGCGGGACGGAAAATGTTGGGCCCTTGTTATCCCAAATGGGAAATTTGATTAGTGAGGACAGGGAGAAAGCAGACATTTTAAATATTTTTTCCCCCTTCTGTTTATACTAAGGACGAACTGATGGATGAGCCCCTGCTACTGGAAGTTACCGGACAGTCACCGCAAACATGGGATTGGCTGACATAGGAAAAAGTGCTTAAGAAATTAAACTCTGTTAAGATAGAAAAGGCCCCAGAGCCAGATGGTATACACCCAAGTGTACTGAGAGTGTTAAGCATAATTCTGGCCATACCACTATTTATGATCTTTAGGGATTCTTTCAGTTCAGATATAGTGCCAACAGTCTGGCGAAAGGCAGATGTCCTTCCAATATTTAAAAAGATCTCTGCCAGGTATTAATAGGCCAGTGTCAGGAACTTGACTTGAACTCTGACTTCTATGTTCCTAGTTCTCTTCTTTACTGGTTTGCCAGCCTGTCTTTTACATGTTAGCCTATGTTCTAGTAACAATGAATATACAAAGCCTTGTTATTATCATCAACTCTCCTCACCTGTGTCTATTCATGTCTCAGCCTATAAAAGCCTCTTCCTGTGAATCTACCTTTGCCAGATTATTGTGGTTCCTGCCTGCAGTATATCAAGCTTTCTAATGATCTTTACTTACCTGTTACCGATTTGGACTGTCTCACTACCCTGCTTTCTCCTACCCACTGACCTTGGCTTGCCTGACTACGCTTATACTCTTTGTTCCAGCCTCACAGCTATGCTGAAAGACCAGATTGTCACTCAAAGCTCAGGGGCTCAACCAGATGGGTAACAAGTGGCTACTTCTGGCAGAAGACCTGGCTGCTGGACTCCAAACCTACTAACATCAGTATCATTACAGCCAGTGAGCTTGACATCTGTAATGGTGAAATTATTTGAAGGATTGCTAAAGGTACACACTCAAGAACACATCTTGAATCAGAATATAAAAAGAAAAAGTCAACATGTTTTTGTGAAACAAACTTAATAACATTTAATGAAGAAGTCAGTAAAAATATAGATATAGTTGTGGCAGTTGATGTGATCTATTTGGACTTTGCTAAAGCATTTGATACAGTTCTTTACAAAAGATTCCTCTACAAATTGAGAGAAATAGGTTTGGGGCAAATGTATGTGTTTGGACTGAAAATTGTCTAAAAAAAATAGAATGCAGAGGGTTGTTGTAAATGGAAAATCCTCAAATTGGACCAGGGTATTGAGCGACGCACCTCAAGGGTCTGTTTTAGGCCATCTTCTTTTTAAATTGTTTATTAATGATCTCCCGCGTTGTGCTGCGAGCCATGTCTCAGTGTTTGCTGATGACACTAAATTAGGTAAGGTAATATAGACTAATCTTAATGTTTTAGAGGGGGACTGGGCAATTAAGTGGCAAATGAGGTTCAATATAGACAAATGTAAAGTTATGCATTATGGGAAAAATAATAACAAAACAACATATACTGGAAAAAACTACTAATGAAAAGGATTTCGGAATAATTGTAGAAAACAGACTTGGCAACAGTGCTCAGTCAGCATTGGCAAGGCCCAAAAAGATGTTGGCATGTATAAAACGAGGTATAGATTCACGGGAGAAGGATATCATCTTGCCTCTTTACAAATCAAGGGTAAGACCTCACCTTGAATATGCAGTACAATTCTGGGCACCAGTCCTTTAATAAAGGATATTTTGAAACTAGAAAAAGTGCAAAGGAGAGCTACAAAATTTAATAAGGGGATTGGAGGATCTTAGTTATGAAGAGAGACTTAAAAATTACATTTATATACTTTAGAAAAAACGCCTCAGAGGGGATATGATAACATTATATAAATATGTGTAGGGTCAATATAAAGAGTTCTCCAGTGACCTGTTCATTAACAGAAATTCACAAAGGACAAGAGGTCATCCCCTGAGACTGGAAGAGCAAATATTTCATAGACAGCAAAGGAAGGGATTATTTACAGTAAGCACAATAAAGTTATGGAACTCACTGCCAAGGGAGGTAGTGCTATCAACGACAATAGATGCATTTATGCATCGTCTGGATGTTTTTTTTAGGAAAGCAGAACATATATCGCTATTAATAAAATAATAAGCATTAATAATAGAGCTTATTGATCCAAGGAGAAATCTGATTGCCCTTCGGAGTCAAATGGAATTTTCCCCCCTAGGAGGCAAAATTCAAAATAGCTTCCTTAGGGGTTTTTGCCTTCTTTTCGATCAAAAGCTGGATTGATAGGTAGAAGGACTGAACTTGACGGACTTGTCTTTTTTCAACCTAAATTACTATGTTCCTATGTATGAGAGCTGAAAGAGCTGAGACTTGTACACATAGGGAATTAAGACTTAGTCCACGGTCCAGGCCAGACTGGAGGTTGCAAACAGAGGGTTTGGAACTTTGTTTACAAATGTTGACCAAATCCTATTATAAGTAGGAGGTAGAAGTCTTACAAGCTTTCAACAAGGTGGATACAACTTCAGGGGGCAGACCTTGAAGATCTAGCGCTTACCGCTCAACCGCCATGCCACTAGTTGAAGGGATGGAGGGTTGGACCCTGAGATAGAAAGTGAAAGGCAATATCCATGGCTCATGGGTTGAAAGCTGACAGAGTAGCGGGAACCAAGGTCTCCTTGGACACCATAGAAGAATAGCCATCACCTCTGCTTCCTCCATTCGTATCTTCCGGGGAATGAGGGGAATTAGGTGGAAAGATGTACAGTAGAGCTTTTGGCCAAAATAGAACCAGTGCATCCACTCCTTCTGCCAGGGGATGGAATGACTTGGAGAAAAATCTGAGAACCCGTGTATTTGAGAATGAGGGCATCAGATCCAGTACCGCATAGCCCCAAGACAGGCATATTGGTAGAAGACTTGATAGAATCATTTCCACTCTGCTGAGCTGATTCTGGTGTGACTCAAATTCCGCCAGGTTGTTTATATTTGCCTCACTTTTAGTGTCTAATAATCTCAATATCTGATCCTGAATTGTAATGACTGGAAAAATATTGACTCCCATTTTGAAATTAAAAATGATTAGTCTATTGACTATGTGTGTGTTAGGTCACTGGGAGGAAAAACACTGGATATTACCTTATTATTAGAAACATATTGTTTAGTGTTTGCAAACACGTTATCTAGCATTAAAACATAATTGTGGAACATATACTTATAAATATATGTTTGTTTCAGAAAATATATTTGTAAATATAATAAATGAAAGTGAAAAAATAAATTACTTACCTGCAATGTTGGATGTGATTTGTTTGTATCTCCCCAACTAAGTATCCACACTTGGTCATGTGATTTATCATAGAGTAATTTAGCTGGAAACGGATCAACATCTATAGACTTCAAAGAAGGCACAAAATATAATTAGATTAAAGCACATATTTGAAAGACATCCATATTACATTATGATACTAAAAATGAGTGCATTGTCATCACATATTCTGATCTTAAAAAATTATAGTGTTTCATTTTTACAATGATTAGCTATCAAGCAAATCCTGAGCCTTGGTGAATCTAAGTGAGAACTTCTAACTAAAAACTCTTAAGTGAAGGAGTTAAGTACAAGGAAGGATCTGTATTGCAAGATTAAAACGGTTTATTTATGTGTCATGTACAGTGTTATGTATTTAAAAAAACCTCTCCAGGTAGTTTTGCTAATTATTTAATTAACCATTGTGGCGATTTCTGTTTGTTTTCTGAAGGTATCACTTCTTAATATATTCAGAACTATCCAGGGAATGCTTGATATGCAGATGAACTCATTTTCAATGTTTATTGGGCTAGAGGTAATTTCATGAACAGGGGACCCCCCAGACACATTTAAATCATGTTTTGTCGTAAATCATGCATTCACTTGTAAAACCACTCCTTGTTTGCAGTTAAATCCTTCACTTAAAAATGTTCACGTAGAAGTTCTCACTTAGATTCACCAAAGCTAAGCCACAGGTCATAAACAGGAGATCCTACTACAGTTGCCACCCAGCTGGTATTTTACCTGTAGGTCAGTAAAAATATTAATAATCTTAAGCCCAATGTTAAGTCTATGAAGGCAATAGTATGGTTGGGTTAATTTTGGAAGAAAAAATGGCAACCTTAGATTCTACAGACGCATATAAAATACACATTTTTTTAATTTATGCATTACATAATGTATATTTTTGCTCAGTTTTTACTTAAGAAAATGAAGGAAAGGAACCTCTGTTAGGAAAAAAATGAAATATGTAATAGATATTAATGCATTTGTGTACCCAAATGGAAACACCTGGTGCTGACGGTCAGATAAATATATTTTGGATTTTGGATTTGGTCTCCGTTGCACCCCCTTATAATATATGCTAGTTTAGGTGGATGCTTTCCTTATGGATTTGTGTGTATATGTATGTGTGTGTGTGTGTATATATATATATATATATATATATATATACACACACACACACAAACGCACAATAATCAATTTTTTAATTCCGAGCATTATAAGAAAAATCCTGAACACAATAAAATGCACAACACATGAAGAAAAAAAACACAATTGCATAATAGTACACTCAAAAGAATATAGAAGCGATATCTATTATCTAGCTGAGCACACAGTGTGAGACACATAGGAGATTGGCATATGATTTGACACATAATCAAAAATATATATATGTTTTGATTATGTTTGTTTAAACAATGTCAGCCAGTTAAAATAGACTGCAAGTGCAAAGATAACCCAAAGTCTCTATTGGAGTGTGGACCTAGCGTTCCTCTATCACCCAAATGTATTTTCAGTGGCTGAGTTGTATGCTTGAATGCTGTCCTTCTGAGAGGACAACATATTGTCTATATATCTTTTCCACATTTGGAGAATTCCGATGAAGAGATGATCTCTTCTTCCCATTTAGCAAGGAAAAGATTTGTATATGTGGGACACATCTAGTAAGGTAAGAATAATGGCTGTATGATTAGGGCTGCTTTTATCCCTTTCACGTGTGGGATGTTATTTTAAAGTGCCTCCAAATCAAGACTACACCTTAAAAATTCATTAGGGGTCTTGGTGTGTTCCAACATCCTAACGGCCTCCTTAGTATACTTTAGATAGGAAGGTAACTTCTCTACATAGGGGTGGAGGACCTGTTCTACAAATTGGCTGACTTTCTCTGTGAGGTAACCTTTACCAGATACTACCGGCTTCCTAGAGGATTCACTGTATCCTTGTAAACTTTAAGTATAGCATAAAATGTTGCCACTTGAGGACTGCGTGGTGTCATATAGTCAATGTCACCCACTGGAATGTAGTTGTTATCTGGGAGTTCTGTTTTGAAATCATCAGTTGGATCTTTTTACAGCACTTCATATGTATCGCTATACATATTAAGTGCTGTAGAAAGATCCAACCGATGATTTATATTTTTGAGACCATCTGTTCATACAGAGTATGCTCTAAGATCACTAAATTTCTACCCTTCTCAGAGGGTTTTAGTATAATCTTCTTTTTTTTTTTTTTTTTTAGCTCAGGGAGAGCATATCTATAATTTCTGGTTAGATTATTTGTGCTTTTCATTTCAACAGGATTAAGTTTATCAATCATTGTTATTACTAGCCTGACAAACATATCAATGTTGAAATGTTTTTTTCAAAAGCTGGGGTAAAAGCTGTCCAATAAGGACATTATCAAATATGGACATATCATCTGGCTGTGAACCCAACGATTTGGCTGCATTATTGGATGTTTCTTTATGACGTTTAACTCGAACCATTTTATGAGCTAATAGATGAATGTCCTTAATCCACATAAATTTGTATAACTTGGTTGTTGAAAAACAATACTTTTCTCAAAACTGTGTCAGTTTTCTGATTTATTATTTATTTTGAATTGTATTTTGTTAACATTTCTTCAGATATTTAACATTTTTCATAATTATTTGTCAATATTACAGTAGCTCATTGTTTCACACATTTTCATAAGGTACCTCAATATATTAAAAACTATCAGTTTTAAACCTGTTTACATTTCCTATAAGCCCCCTTCTTTGTATAGTGTGTCAGTACAGTCAGCAGATTAACGAAATCGTGGTCAGACACTAGCCTAATAGTTTCAATTATCTTCCTTCAATAATCTTTAATTAATGGGCATATGGCCATATGTGAAAAATTTTTCCTTTTTGGTTTAATTATCTATCCACGATTTTATTAGACATTTAATGGGTTGGGTTGTCATAGCACATCTGTGCGAGATTTCTAAAAAAAATTGTGATTCATTATTTATATTGAACTGTATTGACTGCGCCTCTTTATGTGTGGTCTTGTTTGGATGTTCATCCGATCCCTGTTATGTTCTCAGAACCCTAGTCAAAAAAGAGATATTACGATTTATGATACTTTGGTTGTTACATCCCGATCTGCCCTGATATTTTCTTGGTGTGGTTTCATCTTTAGAATTGTCTATTCCTGAACTGTCATACTCAGTAGAGCTTTGTGAGATGTTTGTACGTCTGCCTCTACTACGTCTCTGTCTTCTAGGTTAATTTTTTGTGCTTCTTTTCTTTCAATTGATAACTAAAGGGCTCTATTGGGTCTGTTTACTAAGATTCAACTTTGGAGGTCGACTTTCATTTTGAGGGTAAGTTCAATTCAGAACCCAGTTTGACTTAGAAAAACCCCCCAGGTTTAAAAGGTTATCAAAATATGGATGACCAATGTTGGAGATGTAGGGCTAGTAGGGGAAAGCTACTCCATCTTTGGTGGGAGTGTCCACATTGTCAGAGATATTTGGTAACCGGCCGCAAAAATGGCCTTGGAATGCCTACAAATCAAAGTAGAACAGGAGCCAACCATGACGTTGTTCCATATGGGATTGAATAAACAAAAAATGGACCATAGATTGATGCTAATTCAAATATTCTCAGCAGTAAAAATAGTTATGGCTAGAACACGGAAAATAGAGGGCAAAATTGACCTAAAAAAAGTACATGAGCAATTAGAATATCAGGCAAAAATGGAGAAAGGCTATTATGTGAACAATATAAACAGTTTGGAGGTTTATTATAGAGTATGGTCACCATGGTTGAACAGGCACCAAGGGTGAGTGATTGGGTGTGAGTGATAGGGTGTGAGAATTAATGAGTGTGAATGAGTATGAATGAAGAGCTTGGAACTAGTAATGCTTTAATATAAGTTACGATAAGTTGTCCCAATAAGTGTTAAGAAATATGTGTGTGCTGGCCGAGCATAGAGCCTATTGGGATATGATTCTGCAAGGGTATTTATATGATGAACTAAGGGTTTTTTATATGTTTACCCCTGAAGCATGTTACTTGTGATATGTGTTCTCCCATATTTACCTGAAGCAGTGCAGATCACTTGGCGAGGAGACGCAGGCAGCATTGATTCTGTGTTTTAAAGAAACTCAGAGCTCAATCGCACTGCCTTGTATTTACGATGCTCTGGATCTTCACTATATGAGAGGAGCATGAGGCAGCACTGATTGAGCTCTCAGTGTGTTTAACACACAGAGCCAATGCTGCCTGCATCTCCCCGCCGAGTGATCTGAACTGCTCTACAGGGTGGGGGCAGACTTTTGCCTTGCACCCGTGTGGTCCACACCCACCCCCCCCCCCCCGGGACCCGTCACTGTCTGGCATTTGTTGAACAAAAAAAAACTTTTCTGCCTCTGCAAGTAAGCAATCCACATTTAGGGTCTGTAACAAGAAACTAGACATTCTGCACTGTAATGGTATTTAAACTGATGCAATGAATAAAAAAAACTCTAATATTTCCACTATGTATGAGGAGGCAACTAGACAGAGGGTAACTCAAGGAAAGATAAAATTGTAATTTAAGCAGATGCTCCCTCTGAATAAAACATGTTCCAGCTTGCAAGCACACTTTTATCACTACTGGCTATTTGTCACATTATTATCTTTTATGTACTATTTAATGTATTTTTTATAATTAAAATCTTATTTTATTTGCTCAATCCCGGTTATATGTGTTTCTCTCTCTACGGCGCTGTCATCCAAATTCACTCCAGTTCTGCCACACTCTCCTTGGGAAGATTCCCTTTTTGGTGATCTCTTCAACTTTTTTCCATTTATTATTTTCTTCCTGTTTTTTACCCTCCATTTCCTTTTTATTGCCTTTTCTCTGGCCAATCCACATGTGCTCTATAATGTTTTTTAGCAGGTTGCAGATGCTTAAATAAGCTGCTTGCAATTAACCTTTGTGACCTGACTTAAGGCTATACACCTTATGTGTGATTGTGGATTGGGTATAGATACTTTTTGTTCCTTCTGCTTATACTATATTTACAGAACAGTTACCACAAACATGGAATTGTCTGACACAAAAGTGCTTAAGCAATTAAACTCTGTTAAGATAGACAAGGCCCCAGGTCCAGATGGTATACACCCAAAGGTACTTGGAGAACTAAGCCTCATTGTGGTCAGATTATTATTTCTGGCCAGAATTATTATTCTGATCATTATTTTTGATCTTCAGGGATTCTTTCAGTTCAGGTATAGTGGTGGCAAAAGTCTGATGCCATGCAAATATTTACAAAGGGATCAAAATCTCAAGCGAGCAATTATAGGCAGTGAGCTTGACATCTGTAGTGGGGAAACTATTTCAAAGGATTTATAAAGTTATACATTCAAGAATGCATCTTGAATCAGGGGGGTAGAGCGATGACGTGAGACGTGATTATGCACGCGGGTAGGAAGGGCTGCGAGACGCGAGGGACGCATGGATCACAGCATCTCGGCGACGGAGTGAGACAGGTAAGACGGTTGCTGGTAACCGGATCCGGAGCATAGAGCGAGATCCTTAGCCCTCTCCCTCTGGCCGATGACCTGCTCGAAGCGACTAGCCACCTGCTTCCCTGGGGTCCTCCGGAGGACTAAGAGAGAAAAGGACAGATAAGTAACGGAGTGTGGGGTCTGTTAAATCGGTGTATAAGGAATGTTACTGAAAGTTATCTCCACACGGCACCAAATGTTTTTAAGGAGCCTTTGAATTTGAAACAACTTATTGGTCCCAAACAGAGGTATAGGCTCTAATAAGAGTTAAGCCAAAAATACACTCTGAGGGAAATTAGGGCCAAAAAAAAAATTAAAAAAAATACATACATACTCCCCATTTATGGAGTTAAGTTTAATTGGATAGATTTGGTCAGTTGGCTGGCGTTCACTTTTAAAACCCGCACAGCAGATCAAATTAAGAGGGAAAGCAATAGTGGAGGATTTGCCTCCCCCCCTTTCTCTCTCTACATATATAAGAGGCAGCACTTGCCTGTCCAATCTATTCCAAAGGAAATAATCACCGTAAATCCCAGCTTTCTCTCTTAAAGAGACTTTTCTGCAAGCCTATTAATCGTATCAATACTGCAAGCAGACTTAAGCTTTAAGATGGCGTCAAAAAGACACCAAGAAAGTAGGCAGATCACTAAGAAAGAAAAAAAAGTGGACAAGACAGAGAAACGTCTCTTTTTTCTCCCCTCAAATTGGGACACACGATACAGATAGATCCTCCCTGGAGGAAACTAATACTCGTTTAAGCCCTAAGGACACTAATGAAATTCCTGTAGAGACAGGTACTAATCAAGAATACCAAACAATAACACATGAATATTTACTTAAATGCCTCAACTCCCAATTTGAACAAATAAAATCCGAAATAGAGAGTAATGCAGGTTCTATTAGAGAGGCGATGCAATCTGTAATCCAGAGAATATCAATGAATGAGGAAAAAGTAGAGGAAATGGAAATTCAATTTCATCAGAACCAAGATCAAGTCCAAACGCTAGAACACAAGAACCTTATCCTGGAACAAAAGATCGCAGATCTTGAGGATAGATCCCGGCGTAACAATATCAGAATAAGAAATATACCGGAATCTATCCCCAATGACAAACTGGAAGAATTTGTGATAGATTATCTCCAAAAATTGGGAATAGAAAAGACCTCATTCCCACATATTCTAGAAAGGTGCCACAGAACAGCTAGACCAACAAATTTAGCCCCCCACCTCCCAACTAGATGTAATTGTATGCTGTTTCTCATACAAAATGGAGGTTTGGAGGCTGTCTAATCTGTAGACAGTTCTCAAGATTGCAGCAGGAGATTGCATTTTTAAAGTCCGAGATTTGTAATTTATCTGTAAAACAAACTCGGGCTGAGACTGTTGCGAAGTCACTGCCACAGAGGCCATTGCCGCAGAGGCTTCCTAACAATGGCAGGTGGGTTACTGTTGGATCTGGTAGGATTAGAGTTGTGGATAAAAGGCATGTCCCACAGTCTGTGGCTGTCCAGAATTCATTTTCAGCACTTTCAGAGTGCAGTGGTGTTGTGGAGGCAGGCTCAGATGCAGAGTTTAAGGAACCACTCTCCTATGTGGCTAAGGTGTGCAAGGAGAAGGTGAGGCCTGATAGAAAGCAGTTGTTGTTGGGCGATTCTATCATAAGAGGTGCAGAGTTGGACAGTATTGGCTTAGTGAGATGTCTTCCTGGAGCTACTGCTCGCAGAGACAGGAGGCGTATTTCTAATATTGTTAAGCAAGCAAATCAGGAAGGAGAATTGGATGTACTGGTTCATCTAGGGACAAATGATTTGGCTTGCAATGAGGTTTCAGAGTTGAAGGAAGCTTTTCGTGTTCTTGCCAATGATATACGGCAGGTTGTGTCCACATTGTCCTTTTCTGAAGTTATGCCTGTGCATAACATTCACAATGATAGACGGATGCGTATTAGGGACTTCAACTTGTGGCTTGGAGAATGGTGTCGGGAGCAAGGATTTGGCTTTGGTTCTCATGGAAGTTCACGATGGGATAGAAAGGAACTGTACAAAAAAGATGGTTTGCATCTTTCTCAAAAGGGAACGAATGTTCTCAGTGAGCAGTTCAGAGGTTTTGCTAGGACTTTTTTAAACTAAAAGAGGGGGGGAAAATGGCGATAAAACATCAATCCAATTACCGCCCAAAAAAGGTACAGAAGTTACCTGTAGTCAGTGTGCTGAAAAATGATACGCTTAGGGTCATGTCTACAAATGCTCGCAGTTTAGGGAATAAGATCAATGAACTTGTGGCAATATTGGCAACTGAGAATGTAGATTTAGTGGCTGTTACTGAGACATGGTATAATGAAAAACATGACTGGGACATATCAATACCAGGGTACTCTTTATATAGAAAAGACAGAGAAGGTAAAAAAGGGGGAGGGGTGGCCCTCTATGTGAGGGATAGCTTAAAATGTAACGTAATACAAGTTAGTGAGGCGAACATAGAGTCAGTTTGGGTTACATTAGAATTTGGTAATCATATGGTAACTCGGGTAGGTGTGATTTATAGGCCCCCTGGACAAATAGAGGAGTTAGATAATCTACTAGTTGAGGAAATAGCTAAAATGACAATGAAGGGAGAAGTGATCATCATGGGTGACTTTAATCTTCCTGATGTGAACTGGAAATACAAAACAGCTACTTGCGCCAGGAGTACGCATATCCTAAACTCCCTACTGGGATTATCTCTAAAACAAGTAGTGGAGGAGCCAACTCGAAAGCAGGCCATACTAGACTTAGTGTTCACAAATGGAGATTTGTTATCAGATATTACTGTAGGTGAAAGTTTAGGATCTAGTGATCACCAGACAGTGTGGTTTAATATAAAAACGGTGACGCAGTCACACCACACAAAAACAAAAGTTTTAGATTTTATAAAAACAGACTTTTCTAAAATTAGATTAGGTGTAAAGGAGTCATTATCAGACTGGAGCAATTTAAATGGAGTCCAGGAGAAATGGGATTATCTAAAAGTTGCACTACTGAAGGCAACAGAAAATTGCATAAGGCTTGTCAGTAAGAGCAAAAAATTGAAGAAACCACTGTGGTACTCTGCAGAGGTGGCTAAAATAGTAAAAAATAAAAAGCTAGCATTTAGTAATTATAAAAATACTCAAAGTGAGAAAGATAGAAAGATCTATAAGAGTAGGCAGAAAGAGGCAAAGCAAGCTATAAGAGCTTCCAAAGCACACACAGAAGAGACTATAGCCCAGTCAGTGAAAAGGGGGGATAAAACATTTTTTAGATACATTAATGAGAAAAGGAAAGTAAAACAAGGATTAGTTAGATTAAAAACAAAAGAAGGATGCTATGTAGAAGAGGATAAAGGCTTAGCAGACTGCCTTAATGAATATTTTTGTTCAGTTTTTACAAATGAAAATGAGGGTAAGGGACCTCATTTAGGGAAAAAGACTAATGAGTCTTTTGATGCATGTAAGTTTACAGAGGAAGAGGTTTTACTTCAGCTGTCTAAAGTAAAGACAAATAAGTCGATGGGACCTGATGGGATACATCCAAAGTTATTAAAAGAACTTAGTGGTGTACTAGCAAAACCGTTAACAGATTTATTTAACCAATCATTGTTAACGGGAGTAGTTCCAGAAGATTGGAAATTAGCTAATGTTGTGCCCATTCACAAGAAAGGTAGTAGGGAGGAGGCGGGCAACTATAGACCAGTAAGTCTTACTTCAGTAGTGGGGAAAATAATGGAAACCTTGTTAAAGAATAGGATTGTTGAACATCTAAAGTCGCTTGGATTTCAAGATCAGAGACAGCATGGGTTTACTTCAGGGAGATTATGCCAAACTAATCTTATTGATTTTTTTGATTGGGTAACTAAAATAATAGATCAGGGTGGTGCAGTAGACATTGCTTACCTAGATTTCAGTAAGGCTTTTGACACTGTCGCACATAGAAGGCTTATCAATAAACTGAAATCTTTGAGTTTGGATTTCAATATTGTTGAATGGATTAGACAATGGCTGAGTGACAGGCAACAGAGGGTTGTAGTCAATGGGGTATATTCGATGCAAGGTCTTGTTACTAGTGGGGTACCTCAGGGATCTGTTCTTGGACCCATTCTCTTTAATATTTTTATTAGCGATATTGCAGAAGGTCTTGTTGGCAAAGTATGTCTTTTTGCTGATGATACAAAGATTTGCAGCAGGGTTGATATTCATGGAGGGATAAGCCAAATGGCAAATGATTTAGCTAAACTAGAAAAATGGTCAGAGCAGTGGCAACTGACATTTAATGTGGACAAGTGCAAGATTATGCACCTTGGGCGTAAAAACCCAAAAGCAGAATATAGACTATTTGGTACAGTCCTAACCTCAACATCTGAGGAAAGGGATTTAGGAGTAATAATTTCAGAGGACTTGAAGGTAGGTAGGCAATGCAATAGAGCAGCAGGAAATGCTAGCAGAATGCTTGGTTGCATAGGGAGAGGTATTAGCAGTAGGAAGAGGGAAGTGCTCATGCCATTGTACAGAGCACTGGTGAGACCTCACTTGGAGTATTGTACGCAGTACTGGAGACCGTATCTCCAGAAGGATATTGATACTTTGGAGAGAGTTCAGAGAAGGGCTACTAAACTGGTTCATGGGTTGAAAGATAAAACTTACCAGGAAAGGTTAAAGCATCTTAACATGTATAGCTTGGAGGAAAGACGTAACAGGGGGGATATGATAGAAACATTTAAATACATAAAGGGAATCAACACAGTAAAGGAAGAGAGTATATTTAAAAGAAGAAAAACTACCACAACTAGAGGACATAGTCTTAAATTAGAGGGGCAACGATTTAAAAATAATATCAGGAAGTATTACTTTACTGAGAGGGTAGTGGATGTATGGAATAGCCTGCCAGCAGAAGTGGTAGAGGTAAACACAGTCAAGGATTTTAAGCATTCGTCGGATAGACACAAGGCTATCCTAGCTATAAGACCGGGAACGGGGGACTAATAAAAGTACTCAAAAAAAAAAATTGGGCAGACTAGATGGACCGTATGGTTTTTATCTGCCGACACATTCTATGTTTCTATGTTTCTATGTTTAAAATCAAGGAACTCCTTATGAGAGCCAATCGAGAAAAAAAAAAAAACTAGGGGAGCCTTATGACAAAATATCTACCTTCCCAGACTTATCCTACTATACGAGATCTCAAAGGAGATTATACTCAGAATCAACTACAATTCTATGATCAATTAATATTAAATATAGATGGGGATATCCCAGTAAAATCCAGGTTATAATGGACTCAGAAACTTTTTCTTTTGAAAAACCTGATCGGCTTTCAGCTTGGCTTAAGGCCAAGGGAACCAAAAAGAGATCCTCAACAGTCTTATTAATAAGTCACACTGTTCGGGAGGCTACGGGGAAGAACTTAACATCATGGGGGGGGGCGGGCGAGTGATGGGGAGGTGTTCGTGAGCTTTGGTCTTTCCCCCCCCCCCCCTTCTTTTTTTCTGGTCACGTGCTCCACGTATAGCATTATAATTCTCCTTGCCGACATTAAACACAATTGGTACCCACAATTTCGCGTAATAACCACGTCATTTTTTTTTCTCCCTTTTCCCCAATCACTGACTTATGCACCTTTGCTACTCACAGCTTCACACGAGACACCTATCACTCTCATCTAGTCTTTTTTTTTTTTTTTCTTCGTTCCCCCCCTTTTTTCCGGTCACGTGTTTCACCTTTCACATTATAGTTCGCCCTTTTCGTCACCAACACAAATGTCACCCACAATACATCGCAATAGCCACACAATTAATTTTTTTTATTTTTTATTTTATTAATTTCTTTTGATTTTTTTTTCTCTTTTTCTTCTCCCCCCTTTTTTCCAGCCACGCATTTCACCTATCACATCATAGGTTTCCCCTTTCGACACCAACACAATGCGCACCCACAACACCTTGCAATTGACACATAATTTTTTTTCTCTCTTATTTCTTTCTTTCTTCACCTCCCCCTTTCTTTAACACTGATTCACGCTCTTTATGCCACACACCGCTCCACATGCTGATACCAATCACATTATCCACAGTTCTTACACTGCACTTGTTTTTTTTTTCCCCTTTCCCTCCTTTCTTTCTCCCCCTCTCCCCGCCCCTCTTTCCCGCCTTTGTCCTCCCCCCCCCCCTGTTTTTCATACGACCAAGATAGCAATAACCCTATTATGTACTGTCTACCCCATGGTGGAGTTCCCAGCATAGCAGCCCGCGTGAAGGGGCAAGAGAAGGGGACTAAGAATAGAATAAGAGATTCGATCCATGCTTCCTCCACTGGGGTCTCGCAGCCCCAAACCTTATTCATCTAGACGGATGAATTATTCCTCCTGTGTGGAGCACCTATTTGGTGCCAAAGCACGGGGAATACCCAGACGAGGGTTAAACTCTGGGTATATTTATGTTTTATGTGTGTAACAGTGAGGCGCCTTTTGAAGACTTGTAGCTACTTAGTCCTTTGGGAGATTTTCTTACTTATAGATCCTTAGCGTAAACGAAATGATCAAAATATTAACATTAAACGTACCAGGACTCAATTCTCCCCAAAAAAGATTGATGCTGATGGAACTCCTGAAGAAGGAGCAAATAAATATCGCCGGGATCCAGGAAACACACCTATTAAGAAAAGATGAGAAGAGGCTCATCTCAAAACGATACCCTTCAGTATTATGTTCATCATTAAACTCTAAGAAAAAACGAGGTGTGGCCATCTTAATCTCTGAATATTTAAATATCCAGATAAAATATCAAGAAAATGACTCGGAGGGCAGATACGTTCTATTAATAGCTGAAAAAAATAATATGACGTACACAATTGTCACAGCATATGCCCCTAACCACTCACCGGTTTCTTTTTTATCTGGACTATTAAATACAGTAGAAAAAGTCAAACAAGGGTCAGTAATACTCTTGGGAGATTTTAATTGTATCGTGGATCCTCAAATGGATAAAAAATCCATGAGGGCTTTAAAAAATGAAACGTCTATTCTTAATAACGGCAGAAAAATGAGAGCACTATTGTTAAAATATCAACTTTACGATTCCTGGCGTATATTCCATCCAACGGAATTAGATTTCACATGTTTGTCTAAAACACACCATTCTTATTCTAGGATAGACCTGATCCTGGTTAACTTGAATGTAACGCGTCAAATCAAAAAAGTGCTAATCCAGGATATCACATGGACAGATCATAGCAACAGAAACAAAGATATCTCCCCATCCACGTTATGGTGTACATTTAAGTGCGTTATTAGGGGATACCTAATTAAAATAGGAAGTCGCGGAAAAAAAAAGAGAGAACTTAACCTACCCGACCTATATATTCTTCTCGCAGCCCAGAAACAGATCAATAAAACGAAACCTACTAGAGACACAACCGAGAAAATTCAGGAACTGGAGACTAAGATCAACGATCAACTTCTCAACAGAGCGAACAGAAACCTAGAGCTCCTGAACAACTGAAATAAATCAGACAAGCTCCTCTCCAACAAACTGAAACATAAGAAAACTTCAAAATGTGTAACTAAAATTGTATACAGAGGTGAGACGAAACTTATTCCGGAAAAAATCGGCGAAGCTTTCGCCCACTACTACAGAGAACTATACAACCTACCTAAAAATATATATAATGAAAATGCTCAAGAATTTTTTAAGGGGAAACAATTCAAAAAAGTCTCACAGGAACAGCTGTTAACACTGAATAAATCTATCTCTTTAGACCAAATTGATAAAGCTATAAAAAAATTAAAAGTCAATAAAGCACCCGGCCCAGATGGATATGACAATATCTTTTATAAACTCCTAAGAGAAGAAATCAGGGAAGACTTAAAAAATCTATTTAACGATTTCATGACCAAGAGACAAATACCATCTGAAATTCTGAAAGCTAACATTGTCACTATTTTAAAACCAGGTAAGAACCCCGAAGAAGTCACTAGCTACTAGACATGTGCAAAACTAAAATTTTCATTTCGTTTTCGTCCATTCGGACGAAAATGTTATTTATTTCGTCTAAAACGAATTTCGTTCATTAATGCATTCGTTTCAGACGAAATTCGTTCATTATTTTCGTTTCGTTACGTTTTATTCGTTCGTTTTATAGAATACAATGGAATACTATTGGCTTTCTATAAACCGAACGAGAGCCCCATTCATAAGAAATTCTTATGAATGGGGCTCTCGTTCGGTTCATAGAAAGGCAATAGTATTACTTGTATTCTATAAGCCGAAAGTCTATAAACCGAACGACTTTCGGTTTATAGACTTTCGGCTTATGGAATACATGTAATCCTATTGCTATTCTATAAACCGAACGACTTTCGGTTTACAGAATAGCCATAGGTTTACATGTATTACATAAGCCGAAAGTCTATAAACCGAAAGTCGTTTGGTTTATAGGCTGTCGGCATTTAACTAATAAGAGACAGAGTCTCCATTCATAAAATTATGAATGGAGACTTTGTCTCCGTATAGTTAAATGCTCACAGCCTATAAACCGAATGTTTAGTAAATGGAGTAAAAGTCTCCATTTATAATTTTATGAATGGAGACTCTTGTCTCCGTATAGTTAAATGCCCACAGCCTATAAACCGAACGTTCGGTTTATAGGCTGTCGGCTTTTAACTATACGTTTGTCTCCATTCATAATTTTATGAATGGAGACTCTGTCTCCGTATAGTTAAATGCTATTGTATTCTATAAACCGACTCTATTTCGGCTTATAGAATGCAATAGTACTACGAATGGACGAATGAACGAATGCACATGTCTAGTATATATTCACATGTAAATTGCTTTTTTAATAAAAAATTATGATATAAAAAAATTCTTGTTTTTATTTCCTTTTATGTGACAATGCTGCCTCTCTCTTTCCCTTGCCCCCAGATTTGTCGCTCTCCCCCCCTTAGTGTTGTCTCTCTCACCCTCCCTCTGGCTCCCCCCTCACTCCCCTTGTGTCTGTCTCTTCCCCCCTTCCCTCCCCCTGTTTCTCTCTGCCCCCCTCCCCTTGTTTCTGTCTCTTCCCCCCTTCCCTCCCCTTGTTTCTCTCTGCCCCCCCCCCTTGTTATTCTGTCCCCCCTCACCTGTTTCTTGCTCCCTGGTGGCTAGTGGGGGCAGCCGGGGGATGTATGCACTATACATAATAGACGGAAGTGTCGGGCAGCATAGAGGTTGTCTGCACGATTCCCAGCTGCCCGATTCTCCCTGGTGGCTAGCGAGGCAGCGGAGGATGTCTGCGCGATGAGCGAGACCTCCCCTGCTGCCGCCCGGAACGACCGCCAGGACTTTTATGAGGAAGCCGGAAGTACCCAGCTTCATCATAGAAGTCCCGGCGGTCATGCCGGGCGGCAGCAGCGGAGATCTGCGCTCATCGCGCAGACATCCCCTGCTGTTAGAGAGGGGGATCCAGGTCCCCTGCAGCTCTGCTGGGGACCTGGATCCCAGTCTTATAGTCTGACCTCAATTTGAGGTCAGATTATAAGACGACCTTGATTATAAAAGGGGTATTAATTAACACTTCCCTTGCTGATCACAGTTTCTTTTTACTGTGATCCGTTTCCTTCAAAGTTTATGAACCTCATTTAGTTTTTTCAAAATAAATTTTATTTTGTAAATTTTTACTATATTACTTATATTCTTTTCATGTATTAATGTAATTACAGTTAACTCCTACAAGCCTGTGCTGTGATTATGACCAGAGCAAACGTTAACCCATTCGTGACGTTGGGACGTTCTATGCCGTCCTGATTTTAAGTCCCTTAAAGTCGTTAGGACGGCATAGTACGTCCTGTGTTAAACAGCTCATATCGCGGCTCGGATCATGCTGCAGGCACTTGCAGCGGGATCCCACCTGTCAGATGAGGCCATTTTAAATCAGTCTGACAGGGGAAATTTAGCTGGTGCTCAAAACGAGCACCAGCTACATTTCTCTAAATCGTGCGTGACGTCCGAAGGGCTTGCAATTTTTGGGCAGGGACCCACAGGGTCACAAAGGGGTTAAAACTCTCCACTTTTTTCAATTTATTTTTTAATACTAAATTCAAATCATTTCATGCTATTGGCAATTCTATAAACCGAAATAGAGTCGGTTTATGGAATACCAATAGCAAAATAGCCATTACAAAATGCCTCGCTAGCCACCAGGGAGAATCGGGCAGCTGGGGGATGTCTGCACGAATCGTGCAGACAACCTCCATGCTGCCCGACACTTCCGTCTATTATGTATAGTGCATACATCCCCCGGCTGCCCCCACTAGCCACCAGGGAGCAAGAAACAGGTGAGGGGGGGACAGAATAACAAAGGGGGGGGCCAGAGAGAAACAAGGGGAGGGAAGGGGGGAGCCAAAAGGAGGGTGAGAGAGAGACAACACTAAGGGGGGGGAGAGCGATAAATCTGGGGGCAAGGGAAAGAGAGAGGCAGCATTGTCACATAAAAGGAAATAAAAACAAGATTTTTTATATCATAATTTTTTATTAAAAAAGCAATTTACATGTGAATATATACTAGACATGTGCATTCGTTTTCGGACGAATGCATTTTCGTCCGAAAATAGCATTTTCGTCCATTCGCCCTAAAAACGAAGAACGAAAATGCTAAGCTAACGAAAGCCGAATGAACGAATGGTTAATAAACGAAAATCATTCGTTCATTCGTCCATTAGTAGTACTATTGCATTCTATAAGCTGAAATAGAGTCGGTTTATAGAATACAATAGCATTTAACTATACGGAGACAGAGTATCCATTCATAAAATTATGAATGGAGACTTTGTCTCCGTATAGTTAAATGCCCACAGCCTATAAACCGAACGTTCGGTTTATAGGCTGTGGGCATTTAACTATACGGAGACAAGAGTCTCCATTCATAAAATTATAAATGGAGACTTTGTCTCCGTATAGTTAAAAGCCGGCATTTAACTATACTGAGACAGAGTCTCCATTCATAAAATTATGAATGGAGACTTTGTCTCCGTATAGTTAAAATGCCCACAGCCTATAAACCGAACGTTCGGTTTATAGGCTGTCGGCTTATGGAATACATGTATTCCTATTGCTATTCTATAAACCGAACTTTCGGTTTATAGAATAGCCATAGGATTACATGTATTACATAAGCCGAAAGTCTATAAATCGATCGTTCGGTTTATAGGCTTTCGGCATTTTACTACACGGAGACAAAGTCTACATTCATAATTTTATGAATGGAGACTCTGTCTCTGTATAGTTAAATGCCGACAGCCTATAAACCGAACGACTTTCGGTTTATAGACTTTCGGCTTATGTAATACATGTAATCCTATGGCTATTCTATAAACCGAAAGTCGTTCGGTTTATGGAATAGCAATAGCATTACATGTATTCTATACACCGATCGTCGTTCGTTTTAAAGACTTTCGGCTTATAGAATACTATTGGCTTTCTATAAACCGAACTAGAGTCGAGTCCCCATTCATAAGAAATTCTTATGAATGAGGAGGGACTCTAGTTAGGTTTATAGAATGCCAATAGTATTCTATAAGCCGAAAGTCTTTAAAACGAACGACGTTCGGTTTATAGAATACATGTAATGCTATTGCTGTTCTATAAGCCGAAAGTCTTTCGGCTTATAGAACAGCAATAGCATTACATGTATTCTATAAACCGAACGTCGTTTGTTTTAAAGACTTTCGGCTTATAGAATACATGCAATGCTATTGGCTTTCTATAAACCGAAAGAGTCCCCATTCAGACGAATAGGTCAATTCACCTATTCGTATGAATTGGGAACTCAATTTCGGTTTATAGGAAGCCAGTAGCATTACATGCATTCCATAAACCGAAAGTCATTCATGTCGGTTTATGGAATGTAGTACAACGCTATTGGTATTGTTTAAACCGACTCTATTTCGGTTTAGAATGCCAATAGCACGAATGGACGAATGAACGAATATTTTTCGTTTATTAACCATTCGTTCATTCGGATTTTGTTAGTTAAAATTTTCGTTATTCGTTTTTCGGACGAATGGCCGAAAATGCTATTTTCGTCCGAAAATGCATTCGTCCGAAAAATGCACATGTCTACTAGCTACCGCCCCATCTCCCTTCTTAATACAGATTCAAAAATATTTGCTGGTATACTGGCAGAGAGAATCAAAAAGGTTATAACGGATGTGGTCCATCCGGACCAAGTAGGGTTTGTTCCAGGTCGGTACTCTATAAACCATATTCGGAGAATTATTAACCTCCTAGAAAAATCTCAGAAAGGACAGATCCCCACCCTTGTCCTGTCTCTGGATGCAGAGAAGGCCTTTGATAGGGTGGGGTGGAACTTTCTGGAACACACTTTAGAAGCTTATGGTTTCTCGGGGAACATAAAAGATGCCATTATGGCATTGTACTCGAACCCCTCTGGAAGAATTCTGGGCCCAGGGATAAAATCTGACTGGTTCGAAATCTCAAATGGAACTAGTCAGGGCTGTCCCCTGTCGCCATTATTGTACGCACTGACACAGCAGAGTGAAGAGATAACCCAAAGATACCAGGATTTCAGAACAAGCAGGAGGAGTTAAAAATAATGCTATATGCTGATGACATCTTGATGCTGGTAAAGAATCCTGGACTAGCTCTAGAAGAATTGCTTAGAACAATAAAAAGATATAGCCAATACTCAAATTACTTCTAAATTTAGATAAAACAGTTGCATTAGCCATTAATATTAACAAAACAGAATTAAAAAAACTTCAATTACAATACGACTTATTATGGACAACAAAAAACTTCAGATACCTAGGCATTCTCATAACTCCTAAACCCGAGGATATAATCGTATGCAACCTGCTACCCCTGATAAAAGAAATTAATAGCAAATTAAAAAACTGGAAGAAGGTGATCTCATGGATTGGAAAAATAACTACTGTGAAGTCATACATAATGCCCAAATTAATGTACATCCTGAGAATGGTCCCACTAAGTGTCCCGTTGAGTTGGCTAAAAATGATTCAATCATCTTTTACTAAATTCATATGGTCAGGTAAAAAACCAAGGCTTAGACTACAACTCTTATCAAAAAAAATAAAGGAGGGGGCTGGGGAGTCCCAGACGTGGTGGACCAATATAAAGCAGCGACGCTATTTCATGCCTTTATCACCCAAAACAGTAATTCCCAAAAAGAAAGTTGGGCCCTCTTAGAACAGCGGCAGAGACAAGACAATCTACACACACTATTTTGGAGGCCCTCAGATAGGAAACAGTCCACAATCAAGCAAGTAGACAGCCTTATCCTGAAACACATTCTAAAGGGCTGGCACAACTTTAAATCAAAGACTGATTTAAAAAATAAAATAATATCACATCTCCCCCTTATTTGTCTAAAAGGCTTTTCAGAGGACCTACAACTTGAAGCGTGGATAGACGGTGGGATAACCTCCATTGAAGATCTTCTTGACCATAACACCATCCTTACATTCCTAAACCTCCAAGAGAGATACAATTTAAATAATAAAGAAATATACTCGCACATCAGAATTAAAACCTTCTTGAAAAAACAGCTGGCAATGGCCAACAGCTCCTCAATCATACAGAAAATATCAGAAATGATGAAATTAAGTGACCAAAAAAAATTGATGGCAAAATGTCTAAACCTCATACAAACCAGTAGGGAAGAGCACATCCCCCCAGCCATTAAAAAATGGGTACAAGACCTCCAAACAGAGATTTCCCTTACAGAGTGGAACGGATCCTTACTCAAGATAAATCAAGCAATACACAGCCTTAACATTATAGAATGTAATTATAAGCTCTTTAATAGGTGGTATTATGACCCGTCCACCCTAACAAAAATGCACGGGGGCATTTCTAATTTATGCTGGTGCTGTGGTTCCGCCAAAGGTGATTACAAACACATATGGTGGGACTGCCCGATAATTCAAAGTCTGTGGAGAGAGGTCGTCAACAAAATAAAATACTACTTGAGAGTAGATCTGAAAATGTTGCCGGAGAGTGCTCTCCTGCACCACAAATTCCCCCGGATCTCAAACGAGGAGGACTGCTTCTTACACCACATCTTAACCGCAACAAAATTGACGGTAGCGAGGAATTGGAAATCCTCAAAACCTATGACTTGGGAAAATATCCAACACCAACTGGTCTATCAACTAAAGATGGAAAGAGGTATCGCATCCCAACAAGGATTCAATAGTAAAAAATACACTATGTGGGATAGATGGGTTAAACAGTTGGTACAACGGTAAACAAAGATGCCCCTACACCAATGAAAGAATAGTAGGACAAGATCAGACCAGGGAAAAGGATTACAGAAGATGGAGGAAAGGGAAAGTGACGGGGAAGAGAACAAAGCAATAAACAAAGAAAATATACAATCAAATTGGGCCCGGCGTAACCTCATTTACGAATAGTCCGGAAATTATGAAATCCCTTCGACCGGTGGCGAACGAGCCGGAGCCGCCTCACTGTTACACTTTTATGTCAGTTAGTCTGTCGTCCCATTGTCAGTTATATGTTAGTCTATTCCCTTGTCTACCCAACATGTCTGTGCCTCGTTCGGACTAAGTTTGTTCTGACTGAGGTACGGATGACTAAACGAGACCTTCCTAGACTGCCCTACCTATCTCGCTTTTCGACGCTGCTCCTACCCATAGCAGGAAACAAACAGAGGGTGTGTCAGCAATAATCATCCGGTAGGTAAATAAAGTAAATCCAAATTGAGTTGCATGAAAGAAGAATCTTCTTTTATTGTAATCCAAAATGTATAAAAGGCATCAGGCAGAGGGATAGAGGACAGGCAAAAAGACAAACGCTTAACGCGTTTCGCACCAGACGGTGCTTTATCAACTGCTTTTGATAAAGCACCGTCTGGTGCGAAACGCGTTAAGCGTTTGTCTTTTTGCCTGTCCTCTATCCCTCTGCCTGATGCCTTTTATACATTTTGGATTACAATAAAAGAAGATTCTTCTTTCATGCAAATCAATTTGGATTTACTTTATTTACCTACCGGATGATTATTGCTGACACACCCTCTGTTTGTTTCCTGCTAAATCCTGGGCTTTGAGTAGACCCTTTTTGTGTTCCAGCACCTGGAGGTAAAATACTAATATACTCACTGTCTATCTTATTTTGGGCTTTTTTGAGCCGGTCAAAGCTGTTTGGATTTGCTCCTACCCATAGCCTGACCCACCCGCCTTTTTTTCTCCCCTTCAAGTTTCCCCTCCTTTTTCTCTTCTGAGCTGATTGTAGAGCACCCAAAATTTAAGGGCTTTCTTTTTTTTTCTTTTCTCAGTTGGTGCTAAACCAGAGGGCTAACCACTGACTTAGAGTAGGGCGACTGAAACAAGTAGATATAACGAGAATTTCGGTTGGGCTGAGTGGGGGAATGGAGGAGACATATTTCTCTAACTTTGGGCACCGGGATGATCTCAGAGCACGCAAGATCTAACAAATTAAAGTGATTGAAGGTGATGTTCGCAGGATCTGAGTGCAAAAAAAAATAGCAATAGCATTACATGTATTACATCTGAGAGTCAAACAGAACCTAATTCTAATTGTTTTGGGTGCTAAATAGTACAGTATTTTTAATTTGTAAGTATTATTTTTTTGAAGTTATTTCCCTATCCATATTTGTTTGCAGGGCACTTGTACTACTCTTACCCACATTTTAATTCCTTTTGCAGTTCTCTAGCCCTTTCCATGACTATTTTAGAGGCATTTTAGTGGCCAAAAGTCCGTGTCCCCATTGACTTCAATGGGGTTCGGGGTCAAGTCCTGGGTCAAGTTAGAGCACGGACCCAGACTTTTTCCAAAGTTCGCTCGAACTTCTCAAACCCGAACATCCAGGTGTCCGCTCAACTCTAACGGTAAAGTTATGGAACTCACTGCCAAGAGAGGTAGTGCTATCAACTACAATAGATGCATTTACAAATGGTCTGGATGTTGCATTAATATTAGAGCTTATTGATCCAAGGAGAAATCTCATTGCCCTTTGGAGTCAAGAACTAATTTTTCCTCCAAGGAGGCAAAATTCGAAATAGCTTCCTAAGAGGTTTTTTGACTTCTTTTTGATGAAAAATGGGAATGATAGGTAGAAGTGTTGAACTTGATGGACTTGTCCTTTTTCAACCTAAATTACTATGTTACTGCCAAGAGAGGTGGCACTATCAATTACCACATAGATCTTTAGAAATTCTATTTTTAGGTTTTGTAAATTAATATTTACATAGACTTACCTTTTTTTCCCACTGTAATTACTTGCAATAATGTTACATGAAAGTTACCTTTTTAACTTTTTGCATCTGGATATCTATCATCAAAATTCTGTTCTGCTTTGGCTGGGTCACATAAATGAACTTGTCCTGAACGTTAACGGCGGAAGACCATAAACACAATTCATTTGTTTCCTCCTCAGCATTTCTGCACATTTCTTCCTAAAATAACAAAAAATGATAAGATTATTTAAATTCCTTTGGTAATACCTAGCAAACAGAGATTGATGACAGACTAGAACTGAAATTATCTTCATCTTAATTCTGAATTTAATTTTCTGTTCAGGAGTTTTCTCCACAAACCTTTTGTAGCAACTGTGATGGTACTGATTAGCTGTCAGACTAAATTGTATTTATCTATGACCTGCTATTTAATCTGTGCCTGGTGTCCACCATCATATTACTAAAACTGCTGTTAAAGGGCAACTAATTTAATTTTTTTATTTAAAACTTTTATTGGCAAAAATACAAAAACATTACAAGAATAGTCATCCTTTAACATTACAACATGCCCATACACAGGTTATTAATAAGTTATTAAAACCAAGATAGAACGCATAAATACATATCTATTTGACTTCCCTTTTTCTTTGATGTAATAACGGTTTAGTGCTTTAGGGGTATACATATACTTTAGCCCATGTTCCTCCTAGTTTTACTACCTACATAACCTTCTCTCTCTTTTCCTTTATTGTCAATTAACCATATTGTTTCCTATTCCCTTACTTTTCGGGTGCCAATACTTATAGCCTTTATTCCCTTCCCTCTTCCTCATACACCACAATCATTCATCCATCCTATCCACATTCTCACCAACCCCCATTCACACCTACTCCACTCCCACCCCCATCTGGTCCAGTCCTCTACTTTTATGTATCAGTTCACCCTATCTGAATGTATTCCTAAGAGCCTCCCCTCTCCCACCGACTCATCTCCAGATATTCCTCAGACTCACAAATTTGATCCCATGGGAGCCAGATTGTTCCTGTCTCGCCCTCCAACCCCCACCCCTCTATCTCCTCCATCCTCCTTAAACAATTTACATTTCTAAGCCATGTTTCCCAATCTGTTCTGCTTCCAGAAGAGAGGACTAACCATCTTAGCTATATTTACAAGTCTAATCATCAAAGAGTTCTTAAACTTTTTAATCGACATTGGGGAGTGTATGATCAATACCAGTTCAGCTGTTAAATTGATATTGCTTTTCTCTAAATGTTGTACTTTTTTTCTATTTTTCTCAAAAATGTCTGTATTAACTGACATCCCCACCAGACGAGGTACATATCGCCTCTTTCCCTGTTACACCTCCAACAGATTGGACTCACTTGTGGACAAAATTTATATAGTATGGTTGGTACCCTATACCACCTGCTGAGAACTTTAAAGGCCACTTCTTGATGACTACTTGACACTGAACATTTCTGTGCCATTGTAAAAAACTTTAACCATTCCTTTTTTGTAAGTGTGAGATTCAGATCTTTCTCCCATAGTTTAACAAAAAATGGTAATTCATCTCCTCTATTGTTCAGTATCCCATATATTCTTGAAAGTGGGCTATCTATTCCACTATCCTGCAGTAGGTTTCAAATTCTGTTTCTCCCTGTGGAAATATGTATTCCTTTTTCATTCTTTTAATAAAATGTTTTGACTGTAGATGTGAGAACCTTTCTTGTTGATTATTTATTTCCAAGGGCGTAAGTTCTCTCAGGCTCAAAAGTTCCCCCTCTCAAAGCTCCTAAAATCTCTTCTGTGAAGACCAGGTAAAAATTTGTCATTATTTATGATAGGTAACAACATGCTAGGGAAACTAGAGATCTTGCCCTTTTTTGTACACATCAACCAAACTTTCATTGTTGGGGTAATCATAGGGTGTGCTCTTACAGTAAGCATATTTCCGGGGCTCTCTAACCATGGTAGCGTATCAAGCGGGACCCTGCTATATGACTGCTCTAGCAGTATCCATGTTTTACCTGCGGGTCTTATCCAGTCTCTTATTCTACCCAGGTGCCCTGCCAAATAATATTTATAGATATCTGGAACCCCGAGCCCCCCCAACTCCCTGCTACGTGTCATGTGGCTAAATGCCATTCTGCTTGGTTTTTCCATCCATATATATTTCCAAATTAATCGCCTCAAAGTACTATAAAATATTCTAGGAACATAGATATGGAGCATCTGTTACAGATAAAGTACTCAAGGGAGAACATTCATTTTAACTACCCCTATCCTTCCTATCCATGTTATATGTGGTAGAGACCATCCTCTCATATCTTTCTGTAAAGTTTGTAGTAATGGGAGAAAATTCAGACTGTACAATTCCTTTAAATCTATAGATATTGAAATACCCAAATATTTAAGGGTTTAAATGCACCATTTAAAGGGAAACAAGCCTCTCAATTGTTCTGTAGTCTCCCCAGGAACATTAATATTTAGAATCTCTGATTTAGTATAGTTTATCTTAAAGTTAGAAATTCTTCCATACTCTTCAAATTCCTTGCATATCCACCTCAGGAATTCATTTGGCTTTGTAACATAATAAAATCTAGGGCCATTCTTCGTGCACTTAGTTCTATAGTGTGCAGTTTAAAGTTTCTTCAATAATATCATAGCTATGATAGTCTCTCTCTCTCTCTCTCTCTCTCTCTCTCTCTCTCTCTCTCTCTCTCTCTCTCTCTCACAAACATCGTACATCGTTGCGTTGTCAACAGGAAACTGAGGACTTAAGAGGTATTTGTGATGGATTTCACTCTGACCAACATGCACCCTATGGTTGAGCCACCGATGGAGAAGGCCAGAGTCTTGTGTGGCACCCAGAACTACCTCCAGAACCTCAGTAACCCGAAGAATACAAACAACTGAAGAAGCACATCGGGATAACAGCCGATCAGAAGGGTAGGACAAGGCAGGATAAACGATGAACAGGCCAAGGTCAGAATCCAGGGAATCAATCAGGAACAAATAAGGAACAACGACAAAACACCGGAAGCAGGATAAACAGGAACAAGCCAATGTCAGTTATATAGAAGTCAGAATGGTCAAAACAAGCAGGAGTCAGAATACCAGCGATAACTAATACCAAATCACAATACAATGCAGACTGAGCCTTTAAATATCCCTCCAAAGCAACCAAGGAAGTAGCCTTTAAAAACTAAGATGAGAACGAGGCTTGGAGGCAAAATAGGAAGTAGCTTTTAAAAACTAAGATGGCGCCGCCGTATGGAAGGGACTTCCATATGGCAATAGCTAAGCCACTGGCAGAGTGTAGTGTGGAGGAGTGTGCGCTGCACTGCGTAAGCCCATGCGCACATTCTCTGAAACCGCAGCAGTGGATCCTTGCGGACAGGACCTCGAGGTAAGTATTACAGTACCCCCCTCTCTACGGGCACTGTGCCGGTGACCAGGAGATGGTTTGGATGGAAAACGTTCATGAAAAATGCATATCAGGGATGGAGCATGAATTTCAGAGGCAGCAACCCAAGATCTCTCCTCTGGACCATATCCCAACCAATGGACCAAATATTGAAGCTTACCCCTAAAGATTCTGGAGTCAAGAATAGCTACCAATTCATATTCATCTTGACCATGAACAAGAATAGGGTCTGGAGTGACGTGGTATCGAAAACTGATTAATTATCACTTGTTTTAGGATATAAACATGAAATGCATTGTGAATGCGTAAGGACATTCACATCACCATAGCAGCCTTTTTCTGAACAATTTTTGCCTTGGAGATGGTGTCACTAATACCCTTCCAGTGTTGTTGAAGATCCAAGTAAGGAGCATTAGCGGCTGGGTTATCCAAGGAAAAAAAATTGGAGGCCAAAGGTTAGGTTCGAAGCCATTGGCAGCACAGAACAGGGAAACCTTCAAAGAATTGTGATAGCTACCATTGAAGGATAATTCAGCCAGCGGAAGGAGGGAAACCAGTTGGTTTGATCCTTGGAAACAAACATCCTGAGGTATTGTTTCAGTACTTGGTTAGTCCTCTCTGTTTGTCCATTGGATTGAGGGTGATAGGCAGAAGAAAAGTGAAGATGAATGCCCAGGTGTTTGCATAGTGACTTCCAGAATCTGGAAATGAACTGGGGACCTCTGTCCGAGATTATACTTTGAGGAATGCCATGAAGCCTGAATACCTCTTTTAACATGGTGGTAGCCAACCTCTCAGCAGAGGGGAGTTTAGGTAATGCACCGAAGTGAGTTTGTTTAGAGAAAAGATCAACCACTACCAAGATAGTGGTCATCCCTGAGGATATCGGAAGATCCATCACAAAGTCCATGGCTATCTGGAACCAAGGCATCTTGGGAACCAGGAGTGGGTGGAGGAAGCTGTCTGGGTACTTTATACCGGGCACACAGCTCAAAGGAAAGTATAAAGTCTGCAATATTTGAGGACATGGAAGGCCACCAAAACCGAGAACAAAAAAGGAACCGTACATTATTTGTGCCATGATGACCAGCCACTGGAGAGTGATGAGCCCAGGTAAGTACGTCCAAATGTAAGTGGTGAGGCACAAACAGATGGCCTGGGGTTGTCATGACCCCACAAAGAGCGAGATTTTGATCGAGTTTAATTTTGTGGAGTAGAGTAGTAGAAACAGAGCCCAGGAGACGAGTCTTTTTGCCTTTTTAAGGTACAGTAGATTTTTATGATCAGTGATAGTTAGAGGAACCACCGATCCTTCCAATAGATGTCTCCATTCTTCCAAGGCCAATTTGATAGCTAACAATTCTCTGTTCCCCACATCATAGTTGCATTCAGCTGGAGTAAAGCATCTGGAGAAGAAGGCGCAAGGGTGAATACGATTCGATCCTTAATCTCTTTGGGAGAGGATAGCCAGTGCCAGAATCAGAAGCATCCACTTCAAGGATGAATGGGCGAGTAGCATTTGGTCTGCGCAGGTTAGGGGCTGACAAAAAAACTATTTTGAGTTTTTCAAATGCTGACACAGTGTCAGGAGGCCAGGAACCAGGGTTAGAAGCTTTGCAAGTGAGGGCAGTAATGGGAGCAACAATCTGAGAAAAATTTCTTATAAATCTCCAGTAATAGTTGGCAAAACCTAAAAATCTTTGGATGCCTTTGAGATTGGAGGGTCTTTTCCATTCACTGATGGCCGTCAATTTCTCAGGATCCATCTCCAGATCCGTCTCAGAAATAATGTACCCTAAAAATTCAAATGTACCCGCATTCAAATTCGCTTTTATTGGCTTTTGCATATAAGGAATTCTCACGTAAACGTTGAAGTACTTGTTAGACATGTTGTATATGATCTACCAGGTTATTGGAATAGATTAGGAGGTCATCCAAATAGATCATTACATGAGAGAGGAGCATGTCTCTGAAGATATCGTTCACAAAACCTTGAAAAACAACAAGGGGCATTGCATAGCCCAAAAGGCATCACTAAGTATTCATAGTGCCCAAAACGAATATTATGCCCAGATTATAAACACCCCTAAGATCCAACTTGGTAAAAATTCGAGCATCTTTTAGTTGGTCATAAAATTCGGAGATGATAGGGGATACTTGTTTTTGACAGTAATTTTGTTCAGACCTCTGTATCAATACAGAGTAAAAAAATGACTAAAAAATTAAGTGTAGGCTTATACCCCAAACTTAAGCAAGGAATAGTCACACCTATCCAAAATCCGTAGCTCAGTACAGTTCTTATATATCGGTACAAAAAGTCCATCATGTAGGAACGTGGACTGTGGGCAAGGAGCCCCGCTCAGTGGTCCTGTTCTCCCTTCCCAGGGTGGGGAGAATCGGGAGGTATTATAGATGGTGGTTCTAATTGAAGCATTGGGGCCTTCCTCGATTCCAGCCACTCTGATCTATTAGCCTGGTGGGCAAAGAAACAAACCTTGTCGCCATCCTGGATCCTGAGTTTGGCTGGATACATCATTGAGAATTGAATGTTATTAGCCATTAGAAGTTTCTTAACAGGTGTGAATTGGGCGCGCTGTTTTTGCACTTCAACTGAGTAGTCAGGAAAGATAGCAATTGATGTTTTTCATATTTCAAAGTACCTTTTTTGCAAGCTTCGCATAGTACACTGTCGCAGTCTCTGTTATTAAGCAGTTTAGCAATCAGTACCCTGGACTGTGCCCCCACAGGCTGAGGTTTGCTCAGCATGCGGTGAGCACGTACCATGAAGAAGGATTTGCTCATGGTGTCTGCTCTGAAGAGATCCCCGATAAGTTGTTCCACAAAGATTTTAACTTTGTCTCCTTCAGCTCTCTCAGGGAGACTAGCAATTCTGATGTTGTTGCGCAGTTGCTGTTCCAAGGCTGATGTCAACACCTTGTTTGTAAGATTGGTGGTGTCCTCTAAGTCGCTGAACTGCTTTTTGACCACAACGGTTCTGTCATGAAGTTTAGCAAAGTCATGTCGCAGCAGTGAGAGATCCGTTTGGAGCATTCAAGCACTTCACAACAGCATTCAAAATATCAGCCAGTTGAGGTTCAGTGTCATGCCCCTCTTAACCTTACCTGCAATCCCAGTGCTCCCATATCCAGTATATCCCATATACAGTGCACACGTATCCAGTGTTACAGTTTCTCTGTGATCGCGGAGTAGGCCAAAGCCGGGGCCTGTAGTCATACCTTCTATCTACGATAGCGGTAGGCCGAAACCAGGGCCTAAAGTTTATACAAACCCAAGATACATCATCCAGTGTTTACCCCAATCGAGGGGTATCTATTTGCACCTGCAGGGGGAGGTAAACTCTGTCTCCCCTATCACCGAAGCTCCTATAGTCTCCTGGCAAAGAGACAGAGAGGTATGTGCTATAGAAGCACACCCCTCTGACATCCAATCCAGTGAGGGGCTTGTCCAACAGAGGGGAGGAGTGGAGACCAAAAGCACTATAAAACCCCCTCAAGCTGCTACCACAGTGCTCCAGTGTCCCAGAGCTTTGGTTCCTGCTTGTCCTTGGACTTCAGTTTCCAGTGATTCCCTATTTGCTGTGTTGCAGTATATCTATTGGATTTCCCATTTGGCTTGTCTCCTGGATTACTCTGTCTGCGTGAACCCTGACCACTGCTTGGATTATTCTACTAATCTTGACCACTGACTGCCCTGATCTATTGGACTGTTCCTGACTTCGTTTTTTGGATTTACCTTTTATTATTTTTGTGGCACTCTCGTGCTCCTATCCTTACCAGGCTGTTCTGCCTATATACACCTGTGGACCACCTGGTAAGGGTTACTGGCAAGAGATAGCATCCCCTGCTCTATGCTCCAAAACCTCAACCCTAACATTTTAGTCCTGTCAAATCCTATTCCATCATGGTGACATTTGCCCTTGCTAACTCTTTTATTGCTTGTTGTCTCACAGGAGTAGGCTTGATTTTGCCATTTTGGCACATCTTAAATTGCAGTTGTATGTTGCTGTGGATCTTGTCAGAATCAGGTCCCAAATGTGGAGTTTGACAGGGTTTATGCCGCTTCAGGATTATTAAGCAGTGGAACACATAATCTCACGGCACTGCCATCAAGTGAACCCACCAGTGTTACTTAATTTGACAGTGTGTGATCTCTTTACTGAAAAAACCTCTAATAAGAATAAAAAATCATTCAGTGTTCTCAACACATAAAACCCCCCAAAACACAATATATTATTATGCCTTTACTTAGCAATCCACTATATCACTTAATTATAAAGTAATTGTCCACCTCTAAGAATTTTTTTCCCCTTTTTCTCTAAAACAATATCCCCTGAATTAACTATTTTACAATACTTATTCACATTATTCCATCTTTTCCCTCCACGCTACACACAAAAAAAAATAATATTTCTATTTTATATTCAACTTATTGGTGTTTAACCAGGTTTATAATTTGGCTGGTGAGTCCATATTCACATATTGCTATTCCAAAGTATTTTTAACAAAGGAGGTAAGCCCCACTGGTATATAACTTTGTGTTGTCTAAAAGTACTTAAAAATGGATCAAAGCTCCTTCCCCAAGTTCTTGATTCACAAGATATATCCTGAAAAGTTAACACGTCTTTAATATGTTTTTGTGCAGGAGGATTAGATCTCGTCAGGCTTGTCTTGGGCAGCATAGCTCAGGGAAAATGGTATGGGCATACGCTGCAAGCCAGTAGTGAATCAATAAGATGATCAGGCAAAAGAGTAGTCAGAGGCAATCGAGGGGTCAATGTAGGTTCACAATCGATAATAGCAGCCAAGTTTCAAGGATAAAGCAAGTAGGAGGAACCAGTAAAGTGGTACTGCCCAACTTAACTAGTAAGCATTACCTTGAGGGAGTGCAGGGAATTGATAAAGCTGCCAAACACCCGGGATCCGCCCAGGGGCGTCACTAGGGTTGGTGTCACCTGGTGCGGAAACTCATGGTGTCACCCCCCTGGATTTCCTCCAATACAGGGCCAAACAGATTCCTTAGTAATGCCAGTTAGCTTCCCTATTAACTATGCCACACACAGGAGCCCCATAACTATCCCACACACAGGAGTCCCATAACTATGCCACACACAGGAGCCCCATAAATTATGCCACACCAGAGCCCCACTATTTATGCCTCACCTCTGCCCAATTAATTATGCCACACACACAGGTGCCCCATAATTATGCCACACACACAGGTGCCCCATAACTATGCCACACACACAGGTGCCCCATAATTATGCCACACACACAGGTGCCCCATAATTATGCCACACATGGGGTCCAATAAATATACCACACACAAGCGCCCCATAATTATGCACACATGGGACCGCTATTAATTATGCAACACACAGGAGCCCTACGAGCTGACAATTGTACAATTCTAAAACAATACATATCTATACATACAGACATCTGTCTCTCTCTATAACAGCCAATTTGCCCATTTATATGCCAGTATCATTTTGTCATTAATAAGCCACAGCCAATTTGCCCATTAATATGCCAGTATTATTGTGCCAGATGCCAATACCATTGTGCCATTAAGATGCCAGTATTATTGTGCCATTCATATGCCAGTAATATTGTGCCATTCAGATACCAGGAATATTGTGCCATTCACAGCCCAGGAATATTGTGCCATTCAGAGCCCAGGAATATTGTGCAAGTCAGATACCAGGAATATTGTGCCATTCCAGTGCTCGTTTTCTTCCAACCTCCTCCCCCCTTCCCATCACTTACCGCCAGGCTGCTGTTCCGTGTCCCTGGCCGGACATCTCTGTGCAGTGTTCCCTCCTGCATGGAGGAGGGAAACAGTCACCGGATATGACGTAATGTGGTTTTTTTTTTTTTCGCAGCGCAGTGCAGGGGGATGCCGGTAGCACGGGTGTCACCCTGGCTGGAGGTGTCACCCAGTGAAGTCCGCACCCCCCTCGGGATGCCACTGGACTACTCTCTTTTCGGAGCATGTATGGAGTCTCCACCCTCTCCTAGCTCCTTGTCTTCCAATTCCATCAACTTGAGTTGTAGCTTTTCTGTTTTTGATAGTAGATAATTTAAAGACTCTTTTTTTTTAATTTAAAATCTGTTATTGGTATTATTTTATTTTGTTTACAATATAAGAAATCTCTGACTTTATAATACATATATACATAATATCCTTTTATATTTTTCACGACTGGACAGATAATAGCATTTTCTGAATTGTTATTGTCCTTTTTGTCTGCTGCAGGAGATGAGCTGATCTATCTGGACCCTCACACTACGCAGCCTGCTGTAGAAGCCAGCGATATCAGTTTTCTAGCAGATGAAAGTTTCCACTGCCAGCACCCTCCGTGCAGAATGCATGTGTCTGAGATCGATCCTTCTATAGCAGTGGTCAGTGAACTTCAACAGCCACACGTGGACAAATGTAGCTCAAAACCTTGCAATTGATCATGATTAGAGTTGAGCGGACACCTGGATGTTCGGATTCGAGAAGTTCGAGCGAACTTTGGAAAAAGTCCGGGTCAGTGCTCAAACTTGACCCCGGACTTGACCACGAACCCGAACCCCATTGAAGTCAATGGGGACATGGACTTTTGGCCACTAAAATGCCTCTAAAATAGTCATGGAAAGGGATAGAGGGCTGCAAAGGGAATTAAAATGTGGGTAAGAGTAGGACAAGTGCCCTGCAAACAAATATGGATAGGGAAATAACTTCAAAAAAATAAAATACATACAAATTAAAAATACTGTACTATTTAGCACCCAAAACAATTAGAATTAAGTTCTATTTGACTCTGAGATGTAATACATGTAATGCTATTGCTATTCTATAAACCGAAATAGAGTCCCCATTCATAAGAATAGGTCAATTGACCTATTCGTATGAATGGGGACTCTATTTCGGTTTATAGAATAGCAATAGCATTACATGTATTCCATAAACCGAAAGACCAAAAACCGAAAGACATTCGGTTTATAGACTTTCATTTTATAGAATACATTTAATGCTATTGCTATTCTATAAAAAGAAAGTCTATAAACAGAATGTCTTTCGGTTTATAGACTTTCGGATTATGGAATACATGTAATATTATTGGCTTTTTATAAACCGAAATAGAGTCCCCATTCATAAGAAATTCTTATGAATGGGGACTCTAGTACGGTTTATAGAAAGCCAATAGTATTACATGTATTCTATAAGCCAAAAGTCTATAAACCGAAAGTCTATAAACCGAACGACCTTCGGTCATTTGGTCATTTCAATAAATGTAATGCTATTGGCTATTCTATAAAAGGAAATAGAGTCCCCATTCATAAGAATAGGTCAATTGACCTATTCGTATGAATGGGGACTCTATTTCGGTTTATAGAATAGCAATTGCATTACATGTATTCTATAAACCGAAAGTCTATAAACCGAATGTCTTTTGGTTTATAGCCTTTCGGTTTATAGAATACATGTAATTCTATGCTATTCTATAAACCGAAAGTCTATAAACCGAACGACCGTCGGTCATTTCAATACATGTAATGCTATTGGCTATTATATAAACCGAAATAGAGTCCCCATTCATACGAATAGGTCAATTGACCTATCCGTATGAATGGGGACTCTATTTCGGTGTATAGAATAGCAATAGCATTACATGTATTCTATAAACCGAAAGTCTATAAACCGAATGTCTTTCGGTTGATAGACTTTCGGCTTATAGAATACATGTAACGCTATTGGCTATTCTATAAACTGAAAGTCTATAAACCGAATGACTTTCGGTTTAAAGACTTTCCGTTTATAGTCGAACTTTGAACTCCAACACAGACATACAGTGAAATGTTCGGGTTCGTGGCACGGACACCGTAATGTCCGGTACGAACCCGAATAGTGCGGTCCGGGTTCGTTCAACACTAATCATGATTTTTATTTATTATAGGGCTTTTTCTGCAATACCAAAGTTGATTTTGAGGACTGGTGTCAGCACATTAAAAAGGTGGGTACCATTCTTTTATACATCTTAATTTCAAAGAATGTTTAATATTTTTTTTATAAATTTTCACTTTTTCCATCACATCTGTTTTCTTCCCTTGCTATTAGTTACGGAGGCATATTTTACTTCTGTGTTTGTGATGTTCGTTTTTTTTTTTGTTTAAATTCTTTATTTTCTTTTATCAAGTATAAAAAGAACACTTATTAATTGATTATAGTTAAATTCATAACATTTAAGTACTTGAGTTCAATCCTTATATACAAGACAGACAGGACATAACAATACTTCAACGTGCACCTCAGGGGAGAGGGAGAGAGAGGAAAAAAGGAGGCGAGAGATACTCGCCATTCTCTGTAGATTTATTCTATATCGGTCTCAATCCATTCTATACATTCTTTGGCCATTTTAGCATTCCTGTACATTTTGGTATTTTTCCATCCTAAACCTTGTTCCATATGTAACTGATATAGGACCTGCCCCCTCAGCTGCCACCAATGGGATGGGCCGGCCCTACCCCAGTTCTTTGCAATATTTACCTTCGTAGCCATAAAAATAAGCAACGCCAAAAGGACTGAGTCTTGGTCATACTTGGACAATTCAGATAGTAATGCTGTTAATCCATCTTTATTTTCCCCCACCTGGCTAATTTAGCAAAAAATGTCCTCCATAATTCCTTAATCTCCACCATATATGTAGCTAGTCCCCCACTTCCCTCTGACATCTCCAATTGTGTTACAATTTTCTGCCGAGAATTTAATTAGTCTTGTGGGGACTAAATACCAAAAATGTATTATCTTAAATTTATTTTCTAAAATGGAAACAGAGTGGATTGATTCATTTAGAGCTCTCCATGGGGTCACCCAGGCATCTTGTCTTATCTCAGTATCTAATAATTTTGACCATTTATCCCTCACTAAACTATTTTTGCTCTGTAAGTTGTTCAATTTTGTCATGACTTGTTTAATGATTTTGTAGTCAAAAATTTCTGTCAGTGCATTGAGGATCTGCCTATTTCCCTTGTATAGAGTTGATTCTAAAAAATGCTTTAGCCGGAGATAAGTTAAATTTCCCCCCGATGGAAGGTTATATTCTTGGCTTAGTGCGGGAAACGTTTTCACTTTTAGTAACTTTTTCAAATTACTACTCCTGTTTTCTTCCCTTCTTTAGAAGGAGCATTAAATAATTTTGCCATTTGTTTATCCCATAAAGAATTCTCTCTGATTCAACCCTCCTGGAGAAAACATACTTGAATGTGGTCTTTCCTAATTAAGTCTATTAAGGCAGAGCCCTTTTGAGATTATTGAGACCTTGGGTGTTCAAGGAGATCATCCGAACCATTTATTTACAGATCTTTTCCATTATTTTTTTCCGTTCTCTCCCCCTTCTCTCTCTTTGGAATGTAAGCAAGTTCTCCCCACCCTCCCCTGCAGTGCACACATACATACTACACATACAAATAACAATTAGGTTCGACCGAAGAACCTGGTATATCCCCACCCCACGCAACTAGGGTCCTTCCCTTGATTGAAGCCCCAAGTGACACACTTCTCTTATGAAGTCACGTTAGAAACCAACTGCCGTGACTATTCTAATTGGTAAGCTAAACTTTAAAAGGAGCCCCATATAGAAGGGGATTCATAGACTTCTTTTATCTAAAAGCATTTAAACATTTGGAGGAGGGAGGAAGGGAGGGAGAAGCGAATTTTTTTTCGGCTATAGAATGGTATAGTGATTGGCCTTTACTATAACCTATTATTGTATCTTCTAGTGTGACATTATAAAACTATTACACGTTTTACCTTATATGAATCTTCCCCTTATTAAAACATTTTAAGAATAATGATTGGCCTTTAATTATGTATCTTTAAGTGTGCCATTATAATAAATAGTATCCGCTATTGCACGTTTTACCTTAAGTGAACCTTACCATTATTAAACATTTTAAGAATAGTGATTGTCCTCTATTATAACCTATTCTTGTGTCTTCCAGTGTACCATTAAAGTATGTAATAACCTAGTATTACTCGCTTTACCTTCTGTGAATATTACCCTTATTAACATTTTACATAGCTCCCCCCTCTTCCACCACCCTCCCATTACCGCTGCTTCTACTTATACAGTTTAATTAATATCTACATATTTTTATATTTATATTTTCTTGGTGTCTATGTCTACCTTTCAAGTGACAATGTTTGTTCTCTAAATAATCTGTTCTGAATTATCAATACTATTATCCTTATACCATTGTGTTAGGTCTGGGTATAATTCTTGCGCTTATCTTATTAGACATGTGCAAAACTAAAATTTTCGTTTTGTTTTCGTCCATTCGGACGAAAGTGTTATTTATTTAGTCTAAAACGAATTTCGTTCATTACTGCATTCGTTTCAGACAAAATTTGTTCATTATTTTCATTTCATTTTATTCGTTCGTACGAATGAATTGACCTACACACACATTCCATGGGGTCCCCAATCATAAGAATTTCTTATTAATGGGGACTCTAGTTCGGTTTATACAAAGCCAATAGCATTCCATAAGCCGAAAGTCTATAAACCGAACGACCTTCGGTTTATAGACTTTCGGCTTATGGAATACATGGAATGCTGAGTCCCCATTCATATTGACCTATTCGTATGAATGGGGACTCTATTTCAGTTTATAAAATAGCAATAGCATTATATGCATTCCATAAACCGAAAGAGGAAGGACATAGAAGTAAGTTGATTTAGTTGTCCAATCAGCTCACTCCTGTGACATCATTCTGATGGCTAGTCCAATGGTGTGTGCTGCCAGTTTCTTTTCAAAAACAAACAGGAAAAGTCGTTTATAATTGCAGGGGATTCATTTTCTCCTCATTCCCTGTCTGAGCTTTAAAGGTGAAGCACTGCTGTGCTAGCCACATTGCCTTTCACTCTATTTCTTTGTGAGACCCGTTAAGCTTGCCATTTCTCACAACAACCTATTTTGAAAATAAGAGAGACTTCCAGAGACTAATTTTTTAAAACATTTTTTTGCATTCTGTGAACTGTACAACTATTGCTAATTGAGTCAGTTGGCAGTTTGGCACAAACAGTGCCAGTCTGCCTGACTGGTTGCCAGTGCCACTGCCTGCAGTGCTTTTTCTGTGTGTTGTATTGCCTGCAGCTACAGCTTTTAAAAATAATTTAATATAAAATATATAGAAATTAAATAATAATAATCTAGCTGAGTGGACCTGAGGGCTTCTGCCCTAGGGGCAGACTACTAGGTTGGTTAAGGTTATTGCAGGAACGTGAAATATAATTAATACTTGAATTAGTTTTTACTGTAGTACAGTTTCTTTGTAGTAAACAGTGAAGTTAACTTTTGTACTGTTGTGAGTATAGCAGTGCAGTGAACTGTTGTGCTCTTTTTGTCAGTTGATTTAATTGTTCATTTATTGTGTTTTTTAACAGCAAGCAGTGAAACTAACTGCTGTTTATTGGTTTTAATTTATTTACGTGACTGTGTGACTGTACTAAGCTAAGCTTCAAGGTAGCTGTAGTACATTTATTTAGAATTTGTTTAGAACTAACTTATCCAAGTTAAAATAATAACATAGTAATTAACATAGTAATTTAGGTTGAAAAAAGACAAAAGTCCATCAAGTTCAACCCTTCTACCTATCATTTCTGCGTTTTGATCCAAAAGAAGGCAAAAAAAACCCCTAAGGAAGCTTTTTCGAATGTTGCCTCCTAGGGGGGAAAAAATTCCTTCTTGACTCCAAAAGGGCAATCAGATTTCTCCTTGGATCAAAAAGCTCTATTATTAATGCTCATTCTATTATTAATACCCCTGTATGTTCTGCTTTTCTAAAAAATCATCCAGACCATTTTTAAATCTATTGTGGTTGATAGCAGTACCTCTCTTGGCAGTGAGTTCCATAATTTTATTGTCCTTACCGTAAAGAATCCCTTCCTTTGCTGCCTATGAAATCTTTGCTCTTCCAGTCTCAGGGGGTGACCTCTTGTTCTTTGTACATTTCTATTAATGAACAGGTCCCTGGAGAGCTCCTTATATTGGCCCTGCACATATTTATATAATGTTATCATATCCCCTCTAAGACGCCTTTTTTCTAAAGTAAATAAATGCAATTTTTTAAGTCTCTCTTCATAACTAAGATCCTCCAATCCCCTTATTAATTTTGTAGCTCTCCTTTGCACTTTTTCTAGTTCATTAATATCCTTTTTAAGGACTGGTGCCCAGAATTGTACTGCATATTCAAGGGGAGGTCTTACCATTGATTTGTAAAGAGGCAAGATGATGTCCTCCTCCCGTGAATCTATACCTCGTTTTATACATGCCAATATCTTATTGGCCCTTGCAGCTGCTGACTGGCATTGAGCACTGTTGCCAAGTTTGTTATCTACAATGATTCCTAAATCCTTTTCGTTAATAGTTTTTCCCAGGGAAATACCATTTAACGTATATGTTGCTTTGTTATTATTTTTCCCATAATGCATAACTTTACATTTGTCTATATTGAACCTCATTTGCCACTTTCTTGCCCAGTTCCCCACTCTGTCCAAATCTTCCTGTAAAGAAAAAACATCAAGATTAGTCTTTATTACCTTACCTAATTTTGTGTCATCAGCAAACACTGAGACATGGCACTCAGCACAACGTGGGAGATCATTAATAAACAGATTAAAAAGAAGAGGTACTCCGCTCACTACCCTGGTCCAATTTGAAGCTTTACCATTTACAACAACCCTCTGTGTTCTATCTTTTAGCCAATTTTCAATCCAAATACATACATTTGCCCCCAATCCTATTTCTCTCAATTTGTAGAGTAACCTTTTGTGTGGAACTGTATCAAATGCTTTAGCAAAATCCAAATAGATCACATCAACTGCCACACTTAGATCTATATTTTTACTGACCTCTTCATAGAATGTTAAGTTTGTTTGACAAGACCTGTCTTTCACAAAACCATGTTGACTTTTACTAATTATATTCTGATTCAAGATGTATTCTTGAGTGTACACCTTTAGCAATCCTTCAAATAATTTCCCCACTACAGATGTCAAGCTCACTGGCCTATAATTACCAGGCAGAGATTTTGATGCCTTTTTAAATATTGGAATGACATCCGCCTTTCGCCAGTCTGTTGGCACTATACCTGAACTGAACGAATCCCTAAAGATCATAAATATTGGTCTGGCCAGAATTATGCTTAACTCTCTAAGGACCCTTGGGTGTATACCATCTGGCCCTGGGGCCTTGTCTATCTTAACAGAGTTTAATTGCATAAACACTTTTTCCTATGTCAGCCAATCCCATGTTTGTGGTGACCGTAACTTCCGGTAGCAGGGGCTCATCCATCTGTTCTTCCTTAGTATAAACCGAAGAAAAAAAAGTTACCAATTTGCTTTTTTGCATTAATCTCAAACGAAACCATGTTATGGTCACTATTGCCAAGTGTTCTCTTACTTTGACGTTTGAGATAAGCTGCTCATTGTTTGTTATTACTAAATCCAGACAGTCATCCATTCTAGTTGGGGTGTCTACTAATTGTGCCATAAATGTGTTATTAAGCAGGTTCAGAAACTTGCTGCCCTTAGCGGAACTAGTTGTGCCACAATTCCAATCTATATCTGGGTAATTAAAATCTCCCATGATTAGAACTTCATTCAGATTTGCATCCTTTTCAATTTGTAATAAAAGCTGATCTTCTCCATCAATGCTAATATTTGGTGGCTTGTAGCATACACCTACAAGTAATGTGCGATTCTTTTTAGTGTCTAAGCTAATCTCCACCCACAGTGTCTCCACATCAGTTCCAGTTACGTCATGCACATATCATTTTGTTCATAACTTAAAATGTCCAAAATATAAGTGACTTTGTAATAGTATAGCTTGTGTCTCTCTTTGCAGTAAGCGTGCAGGGAGCACTTGTTGGCAGACTGCACATGGTACACAGTTTTGTATAGTTTTTCAGGAAGCACTGAAGTGAGCAAATCGGCCTCTGTGTAGTCTTTTTTTTCTGAAGTACATATTTAATTTTTTTTTTGGGTATTTCTTTTATTTTTGTTATTAATAAAGTAAAATATCATTGTATTACACTCTTACACACTACATATTTCCTAAAATGTTACCACTTTATAAACAGCAAATAATAATCATCTAAATGGATCCTCCTAAGTACTTCGGTACTAGGAAAGTTAAGGCTCCATCCACCACCAACACCACCACCAGTGCTAGAAGTGTTTGTAGTACAGCAACAACAACAAGTGCTACTCATCTAGAGTTAGAAGAAGCTGCAATATCTGTTCTTCCTGCAGGGGATATTAGTCTTAGCGCCAACCTTGCAGAAATTGCATCTAGTTTAGCTAATGAAGAGCTTGACTATGAGCCTGAGGATGAGATAGTATGGGAGAGTCAGACTCATTATTCCTCAGGGAGCAGTACATGCTTTTCACCAGCTAGTAGTGCACGTTTTTCCCCTTCCTCTCCACTTTCTCCAACTGTTGCACCTGTTACTGCTACTTCCACCCTCAGGAGGACTTCCCCACCACAGCCGATTACATCTATATTTTTTAGTGGTAGAACTACCAATCCCACTGTTAGTTCCCACCGTTCTACAACTCCTGCTCCCAGTGTCACAATTACTACCACCAGCACTGGTACCAGTAGCCACAGTTGTAGTGCACAGTCCAATATGCCAGCTCCCACTTTTAACGCTGCTGCTACTACTCATCCACCCATAGCAGCTGTATCCCAAAGTGTCCCATCCAATGTTTCACGTTGCAGCAAAGTATGGGATCACTTTGAAATTGTTAGAGAGGGGTTCTTTGCAAAGTGCAAGCACTGCGGGAAGGAATTTAGCAGGGGGAAGGTGTCGGGATGAACCATCACCTCCGCAGTCAACACAGGGCTGTGCTATTGAGAAAAGAGGCAGAAAGTGGTAGGGCAGGCAATGTAGCTGCTACAACTTCCACAAGCAACATCAGCTCTGTAGAAGTTCCAGCTATGAGTGGCAGGGGGGTTGTTGAAGAGCAAAGAACTATTGCCGCCAACAAACAAGGCCAGTTATAGCCACCCAGTCCACCCTGGAACAATTCAGGGGATTTCACTCCAGGGCTGTGTCCAAACAGCAGGCCAATAAAATCACATGACTTATTGGCCAGTTGATAGCTGTTGGGGGTGCTTCATTTAACATGATAGATGGGGAACCTTTTAAACAGTTGATGGCAGCAGTGTCCCCACAGTACCATCTTCCCTCACGTTCCACTTTCAGCAGGAGGATAATCCCCTCACTATATCAGTCCTGTGTTGGAGTAGTGAAAGAGGAGCTTTCTAAGGCAGCTGGTCAGTCTGTCCATTTCACTACAGACTTGTGGAGTGCACCTAGTGGGCAGCATGCCTTTCTGTCCTTGACAACACACTGGTGGCAGCCCGGTGTGTCTCATGAAGCTACTACTTCGCTAGCACCAGGGTCTAGCAGAATGGGAAGTGCATCAGTAGATCATCAGGGCTACAGATCTTTCCTTCTCCATGCTGAAGTGATGGATGAAAATCACACTTCAGAAAATATTCTGCATGCTACAAAAAGGATGGTGTCACATTGGGTAGGAGCAGAGGCAGGCACCAATGTAGAAGTCGGGTTTGTGGTCACTGACGGAGCTGCAAATATGTTGAAAGCTCTGCGTGGCGGTAATATTGTTGGTGTGCGCTGTGCAGCACACATACTCCATCTTGTGGTAAAATCATCAATCCCAGATGGAAGTAATAGAATAGCGAGAGTCATTGATCACTGCAGGAGAATTGCTGGGCACTTCCACCGTAGTGTAAATGCTAGTCATCTATTGAGGCAGGAGCAAGAGAAGGCAGGTCTTCCCACGCACTGTCTACGACAAGATGTGGTTACACGGTGGAACTCTACTTTGGAGATGCTTGAAAGGATTTTGGAGCAGCAGAGGGCAATCCATAGTCTGTCATCAGACCAGTTTATTGGCATTGCATCTCCACTGAGTAGAGAAGATTGGACAGTGATCAGTCAGTCAGTGGCAGTCCTTGAACCATTCAGGGATGCCACTGAACTTACTTAAGCAAGTATGAGCACTGCCAGTCTGGGACAGGTAATCCCTGTGTTCAGCCATCTAGGGAGCAAGATGGATGTTTTCCTTGAAAACTGTGAAGTTTTTCAAGGTGGCCTCCATTCTGATGTTGCAGCTCTAGTCAGGAAGTGGAAAGAAAACCTTAAACTTTGGCTACGTGACCAAATGGATAATTATCCTGAACTGATGCTAGCATGCATGTGTGATCCACGGATTAAGGGCAAGCTTGCACTCAGGTACAATATTCTGACAAGTTGTAGGGATAATCTCATCCAAAGGGTGTTGGACTGGCAGCAGAAGAGTGGCATGCTGTCTGCGGGAGAACTGCAGCACAAGATTGACATGTCTGCACCTCTAAGCAGTAGTGCTGGCAGTGACACTAGAACCAGAAGACAGCTGAGTGGAGCAGCTTCATTTTGGGAAGAGGCACTTGGGAATCTAGTTGGCCCCACTGAGACGCCTAGCAGTCGTAAGGAGAGTAGTGCCTCAGAAATGGTAAAACTTTACCTTTGTGAACCTCCTCTGCCTCCTAATGTTGACTCTCTTAGTTTTTGGGATCAGAATAAGATTGTGTGGCCGCACTCTCACTGGTTGCGCAGTAACTGCTATCGTGTCCGGCAACCTCAGTCCAAAGTGAACGCGTGTTTTCTATAACTGGTAACATACTTAATCCACAACGCTCTCGCATGTCACCTCATCTGATGGAGCAGATTGCCTTTCTTAAATTTAATCTGCCCAAATTGGGGTACCCTCCTCTTAAGTTTGAGGGATGATATGTTGATTAATATAGCTTGACATATAGTGGAGTTACAGAGAAAGGGAAAGTGTTCTTTCTAGTTAAAAAACGTATTTATTGCCTTCCATTTTTACTCTTATCCACCAAAAATCAGCTTCAAACAAATAGTACTAGTTGGTTTCTCCCCTCTGGCTGTGTCAGTCCTCGTTGTGGCAAACCCTGCTAGCTAAAGCTAGGGCATTGTGTTCAAACTCTGGAAGTCCGCTCCCCTCAATTGGGACTGAAGGTGTTTGGATGCTTTGCTCTGGGGATGAAACAGGTGTGTGGGTCGTCAATTGCCCTATCACTGTACTTTATCATTTAAATCCTGTTCTTCTGCTGGGGGTGGCAGCTACAAAATTGTCTTTCCGTGGTTACACATCTTATCCCCAAAAATCTTTTGCCCAAAAAACAAATAGTATAGATTTCTCCCCTCTGGCTGTGTCTGTTTGCGGTGTGGCAATGCCTGCTACCTCCGCCAGCGCTGCTAGCTAAAGCTAGGGCATTGTGTTCAAACTCTGGAAGTCTGCTCCCCTCGATTGGGACTGAAGGTGTTTGGATGCTTTGCTCTGGGGATGAAACAGGTGTGTGGGTCGTCAATTGCCCTATCACTGTACTTTACCATTTCATTCCTGTTCTTCTGCTGGTGGTGGCAGCTACAAAATTGTCTTTCCGTGATTACACCTCTTATCCCCAAAAATCTTTTGCCCAAAAAACAAATAGTATAGATTTCTCCCCTCTGGCTGTGTCTGTTTGCGGTGTGGCAATGCCTGCTACCTCCGCCAGCGCTGCCAGTTAAAGCTAGGGCATTGTGTTTGAACTCTGAAAGTCCGCTCCCCTCGTCTGGGACTGAAGGTATTTGGATGCTTTGCTCTGGGGTTGAAACAGGTGTGTGGGTCGTCAATTGTCCACTCACTTCCCTTTAACATTTTATTCCTTTCCCCTATCCAGCCAAGATAGCCCAAAAGTGTTAATGGTAGTTTATATATATGAATATAATTATTTATGGTTATTTATAAGAGATAGTTTTTTAAAAACTATCTCTTATAAATAACCATAAATAATTATATTCATATATCTATGTTTTGGTGATGCAGGCAGGTTTGACATCTATTTATCGATATTGTCCTCTTTTGAAAGTATTGGGCACGACACAACAGTCCTATAATCATCCTCTTTCCTTTATTTCCCTTATAGAAATTGGGCCAAAACCGACCTTATTGGATCAAAGTGACACAAGTTGAAAATTTTGCCTTAAGAACGGTGTTCAAAGGATTATGATTCCTTGAGATTGAGGAAATGTCATAGAAAGATTAATGGTTATAAAACATATTTGTGTCCCTAATTAAAATTGTATTTGTCGTTAACTTACCAAATTAGGTGTTAGATAGAAAAAATCCTTTTTTACAGACATAACTTCTTGACTTATTGTATCACTGCATTAGTGGTGTTTTTATTGTAAATACACGTTACATCAAATATATTGCACTTTATTATTGCTATTTTCAAATGTTATAAAATGATCAGACATTTAGATGTAGGACACCAGCCTGACTGTACTCCTGTAGTTCATGACATATTTTTATGTGGAACCAGGGGCGTTGCTAGGCTCAAAAATGATCTGGGGTTATAGCCCACAGCTTTAATAATACTTAAAATACAATGATGTCTCATGATCGATAGGTAGACAGACAGAGGTACAGAATGCATAGGTATAGATATAGGATAGATGTAGATAGATATAGGTACACGATGATGCATGAGTACATATATGATACAGATGCATATATAGATAAAGATACAGGACGCATAGGTACAGATTTAGGCTATATGGACAGGTACAGGATCCATATGTATGGATATAAGCTATTAGGACAGACACAGGTGCAGGATGCACAGGTATAGATATAAGATACAGGTATAGTAATGCATAGGTAAAGGTATAGATATAAGATAAAGGTATAGGATGCATAGGTACAGGTGTGGTCAGTCTTAAATATCCTAATATCTAGGATAACCTTATACCTGTACCATGCATGCTTAAACTCCTTCGCAGTATTAACCTCTACCACTTCTACTGGAAGGCTATTCCATGCACCCACCACCCTCGCAGCAAAAAAATATTACATTTATAATCACAAAACAAAACCTGTAAAATATTAAATATTTCCAGCCTTTTCAAAAGCTTGATGTAGACCCCAAATAGATGTATATAACTAGTTGCATTTATGCCAGGGCTTGACGAACTTAACTGAGTTTTAGGAGCCAGTAAAAAATCTAGGAGCCAGACAACAGCACATACACACAATCACATGCAGTCATATACAGACACACATACACACTCATACATGCAGTCAGTCACATAGACACACACACTCATACATACAAACAGTCTGTCACATTCACTCGTACATGCATACATAGTCTGTCACATACACTCATACATACAGTCTGTCACATAGACACACACTCATACAGTGTCAGATACACACTCATACATACAGTCTGTCACAGAGACACACTCATACATACAGTCTGTCACAGAGACACACTCATACATACAGTCTGTCACAGACACACACTCATACATACAGTCTGTCACAGACACACACTCATACATACAGTCTGTCACACAGATACATACATACAATCTGTCACATAGACACACACACTCATACATAGTCTATCACATACATACGTACAGTCTGTCACATACATACAGTCTGTCACATACTCTCATACATACACACACACATACAGTCTGCCACATACACTCATACATACATCAAGTCTATCACATAATCATACAAGTGGTGTATTTAAAAAAAAAAATAAAAAAATGTTGCTCAATATGTCCCCCCTCCCTGCTGCTATATCTCACTGCAGGGAAGGGGGCATTTCCGTTCCGCACAGACCATCACTAACCATCATTTGTCAGGGTTAATTTCTCCATCATTTGCCAGGGTTAATTTCTCCATAATATGCCAGGGTTAATTTCCCCACCATTTGCTAGGGTTAATTTATCCATCATTTGCCAGGGTTAATTTCTCCATCATTTGCCAGGGTTAATTTCCCCACCATTTGCCAGGGTTAATTTCCCAACCATTTGCCAGGGTTGAATTTCCCCACCATTTGCCAGGGTTAATTTATCCATCATTTGCCAGGGTTAATTCATGCATCATTTGCCAGGGTTAATTCAGACATCATTTGCCAGGGTTAATTCATGCATCATTTGCCAGGGTTAATTCAGACATCATTTGCCAGGGTTAATTCAGACATCATTTGCCAGGATTAATTCATACATCATTTGCCAGGGTTAATTCATATATCATTTGCCAGTGTTAATTCATATATCATTTGCCAGGGTTAATTCATATATCATTTGCCAGGGTTAATTTAGACATCATTTGCCAGGGTTAATTCATATATCATTTGCCAGGGTTAATTTAGACATCATTTGCCAGGGTTAATTCATATATCATTTGCCAGGGTTAATTTAGACATCATTTGCCAGGGTTAATTCATATATCATTTGCCAGGGTTAATTTAGACATCATTTGCCAGGGTTAATTTATCCATCATTTGCCAGGGTTATTCTGCCCATTAATGTCACCCTCCCTCCACCCCCTTCCCCAGTTCTCACCTGTTGGTGATATTTATATAAAAATACATGGAGATCCTACCTTGTGCAGCCTGTTCCTGGATGGGAGGTAAGTGGCAGGTCATAGAGGAGGCTTTTCTGCAGCCCCTGGAGCAGAGAGCAGAGAGCAGCCTCTCCACAGCAGCACAGCATCCCTCGTGGTCTGTGCTGTGAGGGAGGACACGTGGGTTCCTGCCGGTCACATGGGTTGGGGGCGGGGTTATCATAGTGACAGAGCAGGAAGCAGGGGAAGCTTCACAGACTCGGGGCTATGGTCAGGAGACTCGGGGCTCCAGCCCCAGTAGCCCCCCCCTAACGACGCCTCTGTGTGGAACTCTGGAGCATAAGCCATGTCTGTTATCCTAACATCTTTTTTGCTGTTTAAAATTAAAATGTATCACATATTGTCATGGTTTTTGACTTTAAATAAATTTTGTTACAATGTTATAAAATGTTTTATCTATGATATCATAAATCACTTTGCACTAATAAATTGCACGGGTTTTTAAATATTTTGAATGTTATGTTGACATGATCACTTTGCAAAAATGGTATAATGTTATAAAAAGCTTTATTCATGATACTATAAATCACTTTGCACTGTCAATCATCATAAATTTTTAAATGTTCTAAATGTTATATTGACATGATCACTTTGCAAGAATGCTATAATGTTATAAAATGCTTTATCTATGATACTATAAATCACTTTGCACTGTCAAACATCACAGGTTTTTAAATGTTCTAAATGTTATATTGACATGATCACTTTGCAAAAAATGTATGTTGAATCTAAACCCTTTTTTCACCTGTTGCCTTTCCTCCTGATTGGATTTAATGCATGTTAATTAATTACATCCATTATATAAGGCTGTGACAAAACACTTAAACGCTAGGCTTGAGAAAGATCTTCAATGATTGAAACGTTGCCTATGTGTGATTAAAAATTCATCACTTTACAACCGAGTGCTGGTCTTTCATTTTTGTTGTATTAGTGAACCTGCTGCCTGTCACTGCCTGCCTTCTATATACCAAAAACATAATATGTGTTTGATTTCAACAAAATGATGTCCATAAGCTGCTACATACATGCCCATTGTATATATTTATGCCCACTTAAGATATGTATGCCCATTGTATATATTTATGTCAGCTGTATATTTATGCCTACTGCATGTATTTAAGCCAATTGGATATATGTATGCCCACTGTATTTATTTATGGCCATCATTTTGTAGAAACCAATCACATATATTGTTTTAGGCATATAGAAGCTGTTTGTCATTCATTTTGTTGAAACCCAACACATAGAAACACAGAATGTGTTATCAGATAAGAACCATTCAGTACATCTAGTCTGCCCAATTTTCTAAATACTTCATTAGTCGACCTTATCCTATATCTTGGATACCTATCCCACGCATGCCTTAACTCCTTCACTGTGTTTACCTCTACCACTTCTGCTGGAAGTCTATTCCATACATTCACTACCCTCTCAGTAAAGTAATACTTCCTGATATTATGCATGTCACACATGCAATGTGATCTTTTCTTTGGCACCACCCTCTCCATGCAATCCCAGATTGTCTCTCTCTCTCTCCCCCATGCCATTCATGTCCATCTCTGCCTCCCCGATTATCATTCGTCTGTTTCCCACGTTTTGTATTTCTCCTCCCTATGTACCTTTCACTCTTTTGTCTTTCTCCTCTTCCCATGTATCTTCCCCTCTTCCCCCATGTTTGTCTTTCCCTCTCCCCCATGTCTGTCTTTCTCTCTCCTTTCCTTTCCTATTTATATCTCACCTCTTCCTCGTGTATATCTCTCGCTTTCCTCTCCCCCCAAGTCTGCTGTCTCTTTCACTCCCCTCACATGTCTGTCTCATTACCTCCATTTTCCCATCCCTGGTGTCTTTTTCCCTCCCCATGTCTGGTGGCTCTCTCACCCTTCCCCACATGTTTTACTTTGGGCAGCAGCCCCGAAAAAATAAATGCACGTGCATATCGATGGTGATATATTGTAAAAAAAAAATGTTGCCTGCAGCCTCCCCACAAAGCTCGCTCCCTAGGCGAACGCCTGGTTCCCCTATCGGTAGCACTGGCCCTGATTAGACCTTTATATGTAGACATGTCCATGTTAAACTAAAAAAAAAAACTCATTAATGAACAACAATACTGGTCATGGGATGTCAGCTCTATGTTGGCCTCACATCACTGGATATTAATCTTCAGTAATAACTATTTATATATATATATATAGTCCTTCCCCCCGTGTAATTTTGTATACTTAAGAACCATTCCACTTCCAAAGTATAATGGAAGTTGAAGTGTTAGAGGTGTGGATAAAAAATAGACACATACAAACTAATACATTTTTGGCAAGCCCAAGGGGGGCATGAGAGGGGGCAAAGAGTTTTTTGGCAGAGGGCTACAACTGGGAGTTAGGAAGGGTAAGTAACCAGGGGCTCCATGGCTACTACCAATAGGCATCAGTGTGCTTTACTCATCATAATCTAATGAGCTGGAGGATGATGCGCTAGGCAACCGACTAGCATTATTAGGATCATCTTCCTCCTCACTAGACTGACTTTCAGTCACCTGTGCTGATGGAGGGAGGTTAGAGATGCAAGTTGCCTCAGGAGCAGCGGTACCATTAATACATGGACGCATGAGGGCCAATTTTGCATCCATGTACCTTACCTTTCGGTTGTGGTATTCAGCTCGAGACTGATACTCCTGCTGACACATCAATCTCATCTGCTCCTGATGCGCATCTTGCGCATCTAAGTGTCTACGGACTTGGTCCTGCCACTCAATTGTGTGGGCATGGAACTTATCCTGATCACTCACCATCATGGGGAGTTGCTGGCGCATCCAACTGATGTCCTGCTGGATCCCAGCAACTGCACCATGGACAGCAGCCAAGGATTCCATCATCGGAGGGGCAGAAGGTCGTGGCTGGCCTCCTGATGTGCCGTATTCACTGGGATCCACCACCGTGAGGAGGATTGTTTGCTCATCCTCCTCGACAGATGTTGCTGCAGGAAAAGAAGGAAGATAATTAGAACATTACAATACAGATTGTATATTCAATTCACCACATCTATATACACTTGAATGCAGGGTTATCAATATCTACATCCTGAAAGGATTATTATAATTTTTTTTAACCCTTGCTTCCTCAAAGGAAGCATGTTGTGTACATTGATAGATAGGTACACACTGGTCTTAGATCATGATGCCTGGGTTTGCCATGATTGTCTGATTGGTTTCTAATTGTCGTTGGGGTATCTCTCTGCTCAAGCCGAGAGACCATTATTTTTGAATGGATCAGCAGAAGGGACCTGGTTAAGGTTTCCTCTGCCTATCAAATTTAAAAATAAGGGTCTCTCTGAACAAGCAGAGAGAGACACTTGCCAACCAGACCAGGATGCCTCCTTGGAAATACAGTAGCTGCTGGTTAGAGGATAAACTTGCATGTACTATCAATATTACATTTAATTTTCAATGCCAATGCATTCCCAGCAGGACCGGCCTTTAGTGTTCCGGCGCCCTGTGCGGGATTCCCCCGTGGCGCCCCCCCCATGTATGTATCTCTCTCCCTTCCCATGTTTGTCCCTTTCCTCTTCATTGCCCTGTCTGTCTCTCTCTAACTCCCCCATACCTGTTCTCTCTCTCCCTCTGTTCTGTCTCTCTCCTCCCCTTCCTCTGTTCTGTCTCTCTCTCTCTCCCCCCCGTTCAGTCTCCCCCCGTTCTGTCTCTCCCCCCGTTCTGTCTCTCCCCCCCTGTTCTGTCTCTCTCTCCCCCCGTTATGTCTCTCTCTCCCCCCCTATTCTGTCTCTCCCCCCATTACATCTCTCTCTCCACCCCTGTTCTGTCTCTCTTTTCCCATTCCCCCTGTTCTGTCTTTATCTCCCTCCCTCCCTCCCCCTGTCTGTCTCTCTCCCCCTTCCCCCTGTTCTGTCTTTCTCTCCCCCCCCCGTTCTGTCTCTCTCTCCCCCCTGTTCTGTCTCTCTCTCTCTCTCTCTCTCCCCCTTCCCCCTGTTCTGTCTCTCTCTCCCTCCCTCTGTTCTTTCTCTCTCCCCCCCTGTTCTGTATCTCTCTCTCCCCCTCTCCCTGTTCTGTCTCTCCCCCCTGCCCCTGTCTCTCTCTCCCACCCCTCCCCTCCCTCCCCTTCCTTTGCCTTCAAAGGTGGATACAGGGAGGGGGCAGAGCTAACCGGCTGAACGGTGTAGCTCCGCCCCCACCCTGTGAAGCAGAGCAGCGTCTGCTTTACGGGGAGCCCAGGTCAGCAAGAGAAGGTGCTGCTCGGCTCCCCATGCTTAATGCAAGCATGGGGAGCCTAGCAGCACTTTCTCATGCTGCCAGTGGCTCCCCGTGAAGCAGACGCTGCTGTGCTTCACAGGGTGGGGGGCGGAGCTACACCTCAGCCGTTTAGCTCCGCCCACTCCCCGGATCTAGCAGAGAATGCCGAGCAGAGGGCTGGTGAGGGGGGATCTCCCCCAGCCAGTGCTTCTACCGGGTTTTTTTTTTTTTTTACTTATTTTTTTTCTTTGGGCGGGAGGGCGCACAGGTCGCACACCCATAAGGCCGGCCCTGATTCCCAGACTTCCCTTGCAAACGCATTCAACCAGTCCACCTGACTTTCAAATGCATCCTCAGACTTGCCAAACTGCCCCCCATACTTTCAAATGCATCTCCAGACTTGCCAACCAGCCCCCCACACTTACAAATGCATTCCCAGATTTGTCAATGGGCCTCCTATGAATGTCAGTGCGTCCTGACATTTCAATGGTGTCTAATGGGGGCAGACAGAGGATGTCTGTGAGCTTTTAGGTACGCAATGACATTGTCTGATGCTGCCCTTCACTTCTGCTGTGACTTCTGAGATGGAACGTCGGGAGGTCACCGTAGCCTGCGTTCTGTCTTTGAAGTCACAGTGATAGTGTCAAACAGTATCGGATGATGTCTGTGCACAGACATCCCCCGGCTTCATGTGTGGCGGATCCAGGTCCATTGCAGTTCTGTGGGATACCTGACTCCTAGTCTTATAGTCTGACCTCTATTTTAGGTCTGATTATAAGACAAAGCTAGAAAATAAGATCTTTTCTGAGAGCATTTGCTCTGAAAAAAAGTGTCTTTTATTCTAGCAAATAATATTAATATGATCTAGCTCAGACCTGGGCATCTTACGGCCCGCGGGCCACATCCTGCCCGCGTATGTATGACTGTTTGTATTTATGTATGTGTGTATAAGGGTGTCTGTGTAAATGTATGTCTGTGAGGGTGACTAAGTGTGTAATTGTGTTTGTGTGACTGTGTGTATTTATGTATGACTGTGTGTATTTATGTATGTGTGACAGTGTGTATAAGGGTGTTTGTGTAAATGTATGTCTGTGAGGGTGACTAAGTGTGTAACTGTGTTTGTGTGACTGTGTGTGTTTATGTATGACTGTGTGTACAAGAGACCAGCATGGGGAACAGAAAGATAGAGATGGAAAAAGATATAAGGGATGAGGGGAGAGACAGACATGGGGTATACGTGGCGAGAGAGACAGACATGGGGTATGAGTGGCGAGAGAGAGACAGACATGGGGTATGAGTGGCGAGAGAGATACAGACATGGGGTATGAGTGGCGAGAGAGAGACAGACATGGAGCATGAATGGAAAGAGAGAGAGACATGGAGCATGAGTGGAGAGAGACATGGAGCATGAGTGGAGAGAGAGACAGACATGAGGGAATGGGGAGAGAGAGAGACAGACATGAGGGTACGGGGAGAGACAGATATTGAGCAAAATTTAATTGAAATATTGTCGATGTGGCCCTCCAGCAGTGCTCGGGTTGCTCATGCGGCCCCCGGTAAAAATTAATTGCCCACCCCTGATCTAACTGGTGGTGTAAATGTGTAAAATGTATCTACCTTGGGTGGTGAATCCCAGTGCCTGCACATCAGGAGCATGAAGCTGGTGGGAATCGACTTGAGGTGGTGATGAATATACCGCTGTTAGAGATGGAGAAGAATGAATTGTTAGTGCATGCATACAGATGTGTGCAGAACATACATATCACATCTGAGGCTATTAACAAAACAGGTAAGTTGCAGGTGATTTCATATCACCAATTTATCTAAACATTGTGCAGGGACAAACATTGGGAGTTTTCCTCGCTAAGCAAACTCACCAGGTTTGTCACTGCACAATGTATAGCTAAGGAAATGTGCATCTCACATCAACACAGTTTTTTGTACATAGCCCCTATCAACATTTGCATTAAGATTCATTCATGACAGAAGGAATTACATGAGATTTGGATAGTCCATGCAATTCCCTCGTTCATGAATAAAGCCCTGTTTGTTGTACATGTTTCTAGCCTGTTGGTGTATGATGTGTGTATGTTGGACTTACCGAAGGCAGGTGAAGAGGGAGCATCCACCAGGGCCTGCAGAGCCGCCTGACCCGGTGTAATCGGAGGAGGAGCTGCCAGATCTTGTGTGGCTATAGGGCATGGGGCCCTGTCATCACTTGCTGGGGGTTGAGGGCGCAATGCAGAAGATGCTAGGAGTAAAGTGAGAGAGAACAATGTCAATCAGTATGAAATCACACATAATTACCATGAATGAATGTTCAATACTTACGACCAGCTGTTTCTGGCTCCGGCCTCTCACCCCCCATGATATATGGCCTCCGGCCTCTCAAGTCCCCATGGCCTGCAATAGCTCCTCCTCAAATTTCAGCAGGTCAGCCGGCTCTGGAGAGCCGCCACCAGAGCTTCTGGTGGCGACGGCTGCCCTGGTAAGCTTCCTTTTCACCTGCCTCTTGATATCATAGTATCTGAAAGACATGAGAACATTGCAATTGGTTTACTATCAATGATCAGCTGTACATACATATAATCCTATTTACACATACATACATCTATCTCTCTACATATCCATGTACATATTGATATAATTTATTATCTTTCTACACACATATATTTATATATATAGATACACACATGTGCAGCCAATCTTACATTCCATGTCTTAACTAACCTTGACACAGCTAGCTACTAGTAATTGCACAGTAGGTAAAATTGTGGCCCTGAGTCTGGCTGAGCTCTACCTCTGTCCTGAAAAGCAGGACAGAGATGGAGCTCGGGGGACAGGTCTCCCAAATCAGGACTGTCCCTCTATGTAATTCACTACAGGTGTGTGTGAGCTTTGTGTGTGGTGAAATTTTACATGAGGCCTATAGTGCAGGTGTATTTTATATGCAATTACCTTTTAATCACCACCTCCTGGGAGCGTGAATTCCCACCAACTTCATTTACTGCGTCCGTGACCTCCTGCCAGTTGATAGTCCTCCTCCGTATTCTCTTGGCTGCTGCCCCTAACACCCAATTGTAGTCCTGGCACACCTTCCTCACGAGAGCCAGATTTTCCTCTGCCAAAAAACTCTTTGAATGTTGGTCTTTTCTGACCAACTTTTCCCCTCTCTTCTGCCCCCCCCCCCCCCCCCTAGCGCATCATCCTCCAGCTCATTAGATTATGATGAGTATTGTATAGATTTAATAAAGGTACTGGGCCATTTCCTGTGGAGATTCCTCAGAATTGCAGATAAAACACTCCCATAGGCTATAATGGGGATTTTTAAAATGGCTTTAAACTACACAGTTAGGTGCAAACTGCATTTTGACTAAACAATGTTAGGGCCAGCCAGCACAGAAGTGCCTGCTTTCAATCTGAATAAAATAATCTATATACTGTATGTCTGTCTGTGTTTGTCAGTTTTGTATAATGTGTTAATAAGCATTTTGATAATTATGGATGGAAAGTGTAATACATATTAAAAAAAGATAAAATTTCATATCCATAATTATCAAAATACTTAGTAATACAATCTATGTTATATGCTTATATCCACAGATTTTGCCCCCAATTCACTCCCTGCACTTCACATACTGATTGTGAAGTACAGAGAGAGAATGGCAGCAAAATGACAGTGAAAGGAAAGAAACAAACTACCGGTAATTTCCTGTTTAAAAAAAGTTAACCTATCCCTTGCTGATCACAGTTTTTTTTACTGTGATCCGTTTCCTTCCAAGTTTATGGCCCTCATTTAGTTTTTTTCTAAAAAATTTATATTTTTTACAATTTTACTATATTACTTATATTCTTTTCATGTATTAATTTAATTACAGTTAACTCCTACAAGCCTGTGCTGTGATTATGACCAGAGCAAACGTTAACCCCTTTGTGACGTTAGGACGTACTATGCCGTCCTGATTTTAAGTGCCTAAAAGTCGTTAGGACGGCATAGTACGTCCTGTGCATAGGCGTGCGCAGTCTATTGCATTAGGGTGTGCACCCTAAAGCACAAACACACACGCCGCACACGTGTGTGTGTATAGATATATAGATAGATATATCTATCTATCTATATATCTATACACACACATACACAAATGCACTCTGCATACTTACATACAGACCCGCATTCATATAATTATCAATATAAACAAACATTTAAAAACTGTATTAAAACTTTTTTTTTTATTAATTAAGCATTTAGCAATGTAAACAAACATTTCACATTTTTTAACTTAAAAAAACATTTAAAATAAATAAGCTGTTATAATTGTAACAAATCTAAGTAAACATTTTCACACAAAGTGCATTGTACACAGGAATTTTTACAACAGAAACTAAATCAAAATGTATGTTCTCAAAAATGTATGTTCTCAAGTATGTTCTCAAATGCAGGTGTGTGTCTATTTAATTCTCAATCTCAGAACTATAAATAATATAGCCGGACCTCAAACACGAAATCAAACCTGCAGCCTCAGAAATCAATCAATCAAATTTAAACTTACTTAAAGTTTACCAGCCAGCCGGCCGCCCCAGAACCCCTCCTGGGAAAAAACGATGTGCCTGTGCTCCGCTCTGCACCCTCTCCTCTGGCACTGCGGCTGGGCCTCACCCTTGCGTTGCCGTGACTCCGCCTCTGCGTGACGTCACGGAATGCGTGTACGCGAACGCGTACATTACAGGGGAGGTCTGAGGGAGGAGAAAGTCCGTCCTTCACTATGCGGCGCTTCCGCTCGCATAGTGAAGGATCGGATTAGGAGACAAACTCGGACGGCAGACGGCAGTGCAGCACGGAGGTGAGAGAGCCTCAATTTTGAGGCTTGATTAGGGTGTGCCCAGGCACACCCGGCACACCCCGTGCGCACGCCTATGGTCCTGTGTTAAACAGCTCATCGCGGCTCCCCACGATGATCTGTTCTCGGATCCTGCTGCAGGCCCTTGCAGCTGGATCCCACCTGTCATATGAGGCCACTTTGAGTGGCCTCAGTCTGACAGGGGAAATTTAGCCGGTGCTCAAAACAAGCACCGGCTACATTTCTCTAAATCGCGCGTGACGTCCGAAGGGCTCGCAATTTTTTGGCAGGGACCCACAGGGTCTATTAAGACCCTGATTGGGTCTCTGCCATAGTGTTCCTGGCTAACGATCACCTTGTGATCAGTGGCCAGGAACAAATAGTGACGTTTTGGTGCTTGCGTCATTTGGGCCGCAAGCACCATGCGTCACAAAGGGGTTAAACTTCTCCCCTTTTTTATGTATTTTGGAATACTAAATTTAAATTGTAGATCATTTCATGCTATTGGCATTCTATAAACCGAAATAGAGTCGGTTTATAGAATACCAATAGCAAATACATACATTCCATAAACCGACATAATGAACGACTTTCGGTTTATGGAATGCATGTAATGCTATTGGCATTCTATAAACCGACTCTATTTCAGTTTATAGTAATGCTAATAGCATTACATACATTCCATAAACCGAAAGTCTATAAACCGAATGTATTTCGGTTTATAGACTTTCAGTTTATGTAATACATGTAATGCTATTGCTAGTATAAGCCGAAAGTCTATAAACCGAAGGTCGTTCGGTTTATAGACTTTCGGCTTATGTAATACATGTAATACTATTGGCTTTCTATAATCCGAAATAGAGTCCCCATTCATACGAATAGGTCAATTGAGAAACAAGATCCTCATGGAAGTTTCCGATGGGACTATATGTAATTCATAAGGGTGCCAGAATATTATTCCATACTCCACAAGACCTGGAGAAATGGTTAAACCATAAGAATACTCACAGTTGTGACTCCCAATAATTGGGGTGGAGGAGGGAGGGAGGGAGGGAGGAAGGGAGGAGTAGGAGAAACATTTAGAGTAGTGTAAGGGGGATAAAGAGGGAGGGGGGAAACAAATCTGGTTAACTTTTTTTTTTTCCTCTCTCCTCTTTTCTCTCCTCTTTTCTCTCCTCTTCTCTCAATTTAGGTTTGCGACATAAGAAGATATAACACAAATAGAGACTAAAGAAGAAAAAAATGTGCACAGCGCTTATTACAAATAAAGCATAAACAGTGTAGAAAAATAAATAAAAACTAACCCGTATGTACTTCACAGAAAAAAAAAACAAAAAAAACCTTTTCATATGAAAAAGGAAAAATCAAGCTCGTAGGAGGAGGGGGCAAGTCACTTACAAATAGTGGAAAAAAGTGTAGCAGCTAGTCTTACAACTGCAATGGACTGTACCACTGCAAAAAAGAAGCACAAGGTTAAAAAAGGAAGAGACAGTGCTAGAGTATACCCCAGAAACAACAAGACAAATTATTATAGGAAATAAAAAATGTATTACAAATCACAAAATAAAAATATATAGATAAAAGGACCAAACAGGGGTCCAGTACCACTAGAAACAAATATAAGTAAGTGGTCACATAAACATAGAGACAGAATAAATACAAAATCTGATTATATGAATATACATAAAAATACAAAAAAGAAAACAATAGGTTAAAATGATAAATACAATCTTACCCACCGCTAATAAAGTGCTGTTCACCTGGCCAGGTAACTGAAAATAGGTATAAGATATATACACTACTTGCACATACACAGAAACAATAGGACACCCTTCAGGTCGCGTTTCGTAAGGAACTTCTTCAGCTGGTGGGTGTGTGTGCATAATGGCAGTGGGGAAAGTTTACCCTATATATAGTAGAGAGCCCACAGATAACACATCTGATTGCTAGTTAGAGACAGCTGGAACTAGGCTGGAGGTTGTGTTATCGCTAAACCGGAAGTGAGTAATCTGGGAACTTCCGTAAACGGCATTGACGTAGTTGTCAAGGGGATGGCGTTGCGTTGTCATAGTGACGCGTCCTTCACTCGCATAGCCGGCATAGCGGGTGGAGGACCGCGAAACCACTATAGACAAGAGACGGCTAATGATACAAATATCACAGGGGGGATGTATAGATAACATAATATCGTTATGCAAAACAAAAGAAACAAACAGGTATATATATACAGGCAGACTGGCAAGAAAAAGGAGGGAATAGAAGAGGGGGAGGAGAGAAAAAAGAAAAGAAAGGGGGGGTGGGTGGGGGAGGGGAGAGAAGGAATAAGCATAAAGGAAAATAATAAAATAATTAATTGGGTTGACCACCAAATAAAGTAAGTAAATGGTAGCATAAAGCACAAGGGAAATACACGAAGGAGATCTAGGTATAAATATAAACACAATAAATAGATCCTCTGTATGTGCAAGAAGTGATATAGACCACATGATAAAAGGAAAGATAGGAGACTCAGCACACCGTTAAGGGAGTTTAATCCACCAACAAATAACAACGTTTCAGCCCAGCACTGAGCTTTTTTCAAGTCTTGAAAAAAGCTCAGTGCTGGGCTGAAACGTTGTTATTTGTTGGTGGATTAAACTCCCTTAACGGTGTGCTGAGTCTCCTATCTTTCCTTTTGCTTTATGGGCGTGAATGACGCTCCCTCGTGGCACCCGATACTTGTAAGTGTGCAGACCCATTCATACTTTTCACCATAGACCACATGATCTCATATGATACAAATATAAGGTAATATACAGTTGAACAAAGGGATACTGTATATTAGTGAGAAAAATTATGTTTCTTTACAGGCAGCATATATACATAAAATAACTGCAGAGTGTAACACATGATTGAATTACAAAACATAATGATATACAACAAACATAATGATATACAACAAACATGAGTCAAAAAAGAGCTGTTTCTTATAGCCCGCTCTATCCCCTGTTAATACACACATATGGGTAATAGGCACACTGCAGGAAAAGATGTTGTTATCTATGTGTATCAGGATGGAAAAAACACTAAAGGGAAACAGACTGGATGGTTATACTAAAGATAGGGTATAATATCGAATTTATCATTAAGTCCCTTTGGTACTAAAGTATTCAGGGTAAGAATCCAGAAAGTTTCTCTTTTTCTTAAAGTCAAATGACGGTCTCCCTTCCTTGATCCCAGGATTACTTGCTCGATAACCCAAGCTTTTAGGAGGGTGTCGTTTTTGTTGTGAAATTCCCTAAATTGCTTAGAAACAGTATGTTTTAGAAACCCAGTTTTAATATTGTATCTATGTTCGTACAGTCTTTTTTTTTAAAAATCTACACGTTTGGCCAACATATTGGAGGCCACAAGGGCACTCCAACATGTATATAACAAATTTTGTTGTGCATGAAACATATCTCTGAATATTATATTTGTTATTGGTAGTAAAACATACAAAACTGTCTTTCTTTTTGGGGCAGATATCGCAGTGACCACAACGTCCACAGCGGTACCATCCCTTAGTGGTCCTCAAAAAATTACCGTGGGTTGGATTTTTTGTCTTCTGGAATCCCTTAAATTTTTTCGTTAAATCGGATGGTGCCAACAGAGATCTCAAATTTGCATTTTTTCTACAGATGATTTTGCATTTTTGTGGCAGGATTTTACCTAAGACTGGATCTGTTTGAATGACATGCCAGTGTTTATCCAGAATGTTTCTGATTTCACTAATCTTATCTGAAAAAGTAGTAATCAGACCCATCTCGAAATTGTTTTTACCTTCATCCACATCTGTCGTTCCGTTAGGAGTGGAGAGATTTTGTATCTGTTGTATTTTGATACCATTGATTTCATCTATTCAAATTTTTTTATTTGTATTGTTCTTGGGTTTGTTGATCGTAAAAAGATTATCTCTATCCATTCTCCTAACATACTGTTTACTATTTTCGACTTTTTGTTTATCGTATCCCTTCTCGAGGAATCTATTCCCAATTGTATCTGCCTGTACATCGTACAGACCGACATTTGTACAGTTTCTGCGCATGCGCAGGAACTCTCCCTTTGGGATGTTATGTATCCACTTGTGATCATGGTAGCTTTTAGCATTTAAGTAGGTGTTTTTATCTACAGCTTTAAAATATGTTTTAGTTAAAGTGCTTTCTCAGAAATATTTCTACAGATAGTTAGGTCCAAAAAATGTATACATTCGCTACTAGCTTCAAAGGTGAATTTGAAGCCTAGGATGCTCAAAAAAGGTATTTAGTGAATCCATTAATCCCCTCCATAAAATAAACAGGTCATCAATGTATCGTCTATACAAAATCAATTCGGCCGGACAGTGGGAAACAAAAATGGTCTCGTTTTCCCAGTCACCCAGAAAAAGATTCGCGTAACTGGGTGCGAAACGTGTTCCCATCGCCGTGCCGCATGTCTGAAAATAAAAATCACCATTGAACACAAAATAGTTTGTTTCTAATATAAACTTCATGCTATCGCATAAGAAATTATTAGCAACAATCTATTTTTATTTTCTATGCTTTATTATAGTGCATTAGTGTATAATAATTAAATTGATCATATTTAGCTTATTTTTACCTCCCCTTCCCCCCCGCCACCCTCTTCCGTTTCCCTTCCCATCTCATTCCATTACCCTTCACCCCCCCCCCCTTCCGAAGAAAATACGTGTACTATAGTATTTTATAACGTGTTTAATTTAATCTATATTATTAAGTGCTTAATATATGTTTTAATCTCTTATTCTTAACTATAACGAGTCCAAGAAAGGTGTTGTATTATTTATGTGAGGTGTATCATATGCTTAGGACTCTTTAAAAGTGATTCCCTTAATCCTTCCCTTCTTCCCTATCTCTCTTCCTCCCACCCTTCACCTTCCCTCTCTTCTCCCTTCCGTTCTATAAAGCCCATATGTTTATGTGACCACTTACTTATATTTGTTTCTAGTGGTACTAGACCCCTGTTTGGTCCTTTTATCTATATATTTTTATTTCGTGATTTGTAATACATTTTTTATTTCTTATAATAATTTGTCTTGTTGTTTCTGGGGTATACTCTAGCGCTGTCTCTTCCCTTTTTAACAAATAGAGACTAAACACTACATAAATATATTCAGAAGGTTGAGATATGGGTAGATTAAAGGGAAAAAGAAGGTGCTTTTTTTGGGGGGGGGGGAATAGAATCAATTTCTATTTCACACAAAATAATCTAATGGTCCACACAGGGTAAAGATAACACTATTGATAAGCACGAACGACAATATAGAATTGGGAAGGGGAAGGAAGTTTTTTGGCATTGAATAAGCACCTATAGTAAAGGTGGAGGGGGATTAGAGGGATGGAGAATACTATATGAAGGAAGTTTATAATAAATACCACTAAGAAATTAAAGAATACACAGAATTTAAGTCACAGAAGGAGAGAAGGGGGAGCAGGAAATGTAGCACAGAGAAGAATGGAAATACATATGAGTATAAATAATTATTAATGGGACTTGGAGTCCCAATAGAACTGAATATTAACAAAGGAGGGGGGAAAGGAGGGAAGAAGAGGGAGAAGGAGAAGTTACTTAAAGTCATCAAAGCTTGAGATTTTGATCACCCTGGGGTGTGTTTTTTTTTAAATGTTTTTTTTTTTTTTATAGGGAGAGTTAGCCAAGAGAGGTACATGACCATAGGAATTGCTACTTATTTGGAGAAGGATAGAGAGGGGAGGAAACAGAGGAGGAGGAGAGAAAAGGGGCAATTTGAAATATTGAAGAACCAAGGGTCATGGGGACATTCTCCAAAGTATTATTGAGTGAAAAAAATGGATAATCGTTAAATCTGCTCAGTAGCTACCTAGCAGGAACCTATATATATATATATATATATATATATATATATATATATAAACAAGTCCAAAAGCGTATGCCCCACGTATACAGGCCAACAAAATCACGCACTCACAGGGTTAAATGAAAGGTATAAAGTCGATAAATTTAGAAAAAAAGCATTAGATGCATCCAAAAATCAACTTTTCGGCTCCTACCAGGAGCCATTATCAAGACTGATTTGCAAACACATAAAGGCACTACTTATATAGTTTACCAAACTTAATTAGTCAATTAGCAATGATAATAATAAAGAACACATAACAAAGTACTTACATCACCCGAGTGTGCAGACCTCGCAGCACAGGAAAGCTGAAAAACCGAAACCGGAAGTGAGGAGGACCATAGAGAGCAAACATGTGGCTAGACGCGTCTGTATACGCGTTGCCATGGTGCCCATGGGCACTTCAGTCTCCGTGTGTTGCAAAGAAAGCACACACGGAGATAAAACAGAAGGGAACAGAGTCCACAGATGAAAGGGGGACAATAACCAGGGAATCTGAGTTTGGATTACTCAGAAAGGTAGATAAAGTAGATATGAAGCTCTTGGTCGTCATGGCAACCGCAATAGTGTCACCCAGATAGGAGAACAAAAATACTGAACCGTAAAGGGGGCAGGGACATAAAGTACCAAAACACAATCCACAATAATAAACAAAAAAAATGGCACAAAATATAAACTTGCAAAAACAGAACCAAATAGATATAACTGAAAACATGAATAAAGAAAAAAAGGGGAATAAAAAATGAATGTGTATGAACAAATCTGTGAAAAATACATAAATGTAAAGAAAGAACACGTAACTTGCGACAACAACCCAAAAAAAGAGAAATACTAAAAAAATAAATGATGAAAAAATAATAAAAAATAATAATAAATAAATAAATAAAAAAATGCCACAAAAATAAACAAATACAAATAAACATATAAGTAAAACAAGAAAAAGAAGGAATAGACAGAGCAAAGAAAAAGAGCAGGCAGACAGACTTATGAACGAGGAAGCAAAAATGATGAGAATGATAAGTATTCGTTAAGACCTTCTAGGGGCCACAGTGTCCAGTGTCCTGATCCAATAAGCTTCTCTCTGTAAAAGGCGCCGTGAACGGTCACCACCTCTTGTCATGGGGGGTATGTGTTCAAATGCCACAAATCGCAACTGAGACAGTCAATGACCTTCCTCTAAAAAATGCCTTGCTACCGGTTTATCAGTCTTTTTATCTCAGTAGGCCGTCATGATAGATGAATGATGACCTCGGATCCGTTCTTTCAAGGTGACACTAGTTTTACCTATATATTCAAGGCTACATGGACAGGTTATAAAATACAAAACATGATCTGTAGTGCACGTGATACGTTGCTTGATGGCGTATCTTCTTCCCGAATGGGGATGAACAAAATGAGAAGTCGCATTCATATGAGAACACGTCACACAATTAAGACACCTGTAACAACCAGGTCTCTGAAAATTGAATGTCCCCTGGCCTGTCGTGTAGCAATGTATTGGATCAGATTTCACAAGACGGTCTCTCAAGTTAGCTCCCCTTCTGTAACACATCATCTAAGGTATACGGAGCCAGTTTTGGATCTCTTTGGAGTAACCGCCAATTCCGAGAAACAATTTTTCTGACGTCATGAGACGCAGTGTGGATTCTTGTAGAGAAGACCATCCGAGAATTGACACTTGTAGTCTTTGTCTTTTCCAGTTTCTGTTTAGCTTTTTGAAGGGCTACCTGGACAGTGGATTTTGAATATCCCCGAGAATAAAATCTCAAGGCCATTTCTCGTAACTGTGTCTCCTGAGTATCTTCATCAGAGTTGTTCCGCATCACTCGCAGAAACTGGGACAACGGTAGTGATCTTTTCATAGATTCAGGGTGGAAGCTGTTAGCGTGTAACATTGTATTTCTGTCCGTTGCTTTCCTGAAAAGAGTGTACCCCAATTTGTCTCCTGATCGAAACAATTCAACATCCAGAAACTGAATTCGTTCTTGATCTTTATTCATTGTAAAGCGTATCGGGGTGTTCAATTGATTCAATTCTTAACAAGATTAACACATCATCAACAAAAAACGAGTGTAAAACATGATGTTCGCAGAGTATTTTTCCAGGATGTACTTTCTCTCGTACACATACATGTACATGTTAGCATATGTTGGGGCCATTGCCGCACCCATGGATGTGCCTGATATCTGGATGACGAAGTCATGTTCAAATCTGAAGAAATTAGATTTTAATGTTAGGCTTAACATCTGTGATAAAAACTTCACCGGAGGACCCTGATAACTATTGGATTACTCCAACATTAGGTGGACCTTTTCAAATTTTACCGAAGTCTACGCCTCAAAGAATTTTTTAGTGAAACCTCGGAACAACCACAATCCCCGTTTAAATTACGAAGTACATTTGATCCTGTCTCTACAAATCATACCTTAAAAACCTTTGCCTCTCCCGTCGATACAGAGGTTAAAATGGCCCTAACTAAGAGGAAGACCCACTGTAATTTGACACAAGGGGAAATCATCTCCCTTAAAAATGTATCTTCAGATCCTAGTATTGTCATTCGACCAGCCAACAAGGGTGGTGCTCTCGTCATCTTGAACTATCAAGATTACAGAGCGGATATTCTGCGACAATTAATGGATACGAAAACGTATCAATTCGTAAAAGAAGACCCTACGATGGAGGTCTCAGCTAACATTAAGATACTCCTGGATGGAGCAGGGCGTGATTGATGAAACTATACACTTTTTACAAGAAAAACATCCTAAATGTCCAGTGATATATACTCTTCCTAAGATACATAAGAGTTCTACTGACCCACCAGGTAGACCAATTGTGGCAGCGAGAGGTAGTCTACTCGAAATCAGAGACTGACTCTCCCTGAAACGGAGATCTGGCTGGTGACCATGGATGTCACCAGTCTGTATACCATTATACCACACCAGTCTGGAATAGATGCAGTACGTATAATGTTGGAGTAATCCAATAGTTATCAGGGTCCTCCGGTGAAGTTTTTGACACAGATGTTAAGCCTAACATTAAAATCTAATTTCTTCAGATTTGAACATGACTTCGTCATCCAGATATCAGGCACATCCATGGGTGCGGCAATGGCCCCAACATATGCTAACATGTACATGTATGTGTACGAGAGAAAGTACATCCTGGAAAAATACTCTGCGAACATCATATTTTACACTCATTTTGTTGATGATGTGTTAATCTTGTGGCAAGGGAACGTCAAGGCTCTTGAGAAATTTGTTGAAGAATTGAATCAATTGAACACCCCGGTACGCTTTACAATGAATTAAGATCAAGAACGAATTCAGTTTCTGGATGTTGAATTGTTTCGATCAGGAGACAAATTGGGGTACACTCTTTTCAGGAAAGCAATGGACAGAAATACAATGTTACACGCTAACAGCTTCCACCATGAATCTATGAAAAGATCACTACCGTTGTCCCAGTTTCTGCGAGTGATGCGGAACAACTCTGATGAAGATACTCAGGAGACACAGTTACGAGAAATGGCCTTGAGATTTTATTCTCGGGGATATTCAAAATCCACTGTCCAGGTAGCCCTTCAAAAATCTAAACAGAAACTGGAAAAGACAAAGACTACTGTCACATCAGTGCCGTCACGCTGCAGGACACGTCCTGCTTACCTTAGCCGCCGCTTGACACGCGCTTCTTCTGCGTCCTGTGCCGGATCCGCTGCTATGATTCCAGAAAATGTACGCATGCGCTTACGCAGTGCAGCGCATACTCCTCCACACTATACGCTGCCTAAGAATTAGCTATTGCCATAGAAGTCCCTTGCACACGGCGGCGCCATCTTGGTTTCTATGCAACTTCCTAGTTTGCTTTCCAAGCCTCATTTTCATCCCAGAGGCGGAGACTTGCCTTGGAGGGATATTTAAAGGCTCAGTCTGCATTCAACCTTTGCCTGTGATAGTGCCTTGAGCCTTTACTAGCGTTTTTGTACTTCCTATTCTATATCACTGTTGCCGAACTTTGCTACCTGACCTTGCCTGTTTGCCGCCTGTCCTGACCTGTTGCCTGTTTTGACTTCGCCTGAACTCTGCCAGCCTCGACTTATCGCCTGCCTGACTACTCTTTTGCCTGTGTCCCTGTTACCTTCGCCTCGGTCCTGTTTCAGCATCCTATCCTGCACCTCGGCTTCGGTCCTGTTTCAGCATCCTATCCTGCACCTCGGCTTCGGTCCTGTTACAGGTTCCAGTCCAGTACCTTGGTTTCAGCTTCGATACTCTGGTAGTAGTACAGAGTGCAAAAGACCAGAGGGAACAAAACCTGAGGCTCAACCATAAGGTGGACTTCCTTCAGGCGGAAGAATTCTGTTCTATTACCGGGGTTCGTTGCACTAACCTCTATCTCTCTGCAAAGCGGTTCCAACCTCGCTCCTGAACGTGACAGTTATCACAGGCCTTACTATGGAACCCGCAGATTTAGCCCGAGTGTCTTCTACACAAGACCATCAGGACCAGATCTTGGCTTCCCATGCATCACAGCTCCAGAGTCTTGATCAGAAACTAGACACCGTCACTGAATTACTAAGACCTCTGACGACGGCACCTCCAGCAGCAGCCCGTTCGGTACCAGCTCCAGAACCATCTGACTTAGGTGTCCATGGAGCTGCTAAACCTCCAAAAATGCCGGTCCCAGATAAATATGCAGGAGCTCCCAAGGAATGTAGAGGGTTTCTCAATCAATGCCTCCTACACTTTCGGACTCAACCTCAGACCTTTGCCTCAAACTCATCTCGGGTGGTCTTCATTATTAATTTACTTAGGGGCGAAGCTCTGGCCTGGGCCTCTCCATTACTCGAAAGAAACTCCCCACTCCTGGATAATGCTGAATCTTTCATTTCAGCATTTCGTGCTGTCTTCGATGCACCCGGTAGACGAGAATCCGCTGAATCTAGTCTCATGGAATTAACCCAGGGTAGGAAGACGGTAGCTCAGTATGCTATAGAATTCAGGACTCTTGCTTATGAGACCGACTGGAACGCAAGTGCACTCAGAGCGGCCTTCAGAAGAGGCCTTAATGACTCCCTTAAAGATGCTCTCACGTACCGTGACTTACCAGATGATCTAGAAAGTTTAATTGTACTCTGCTTAAGACTTGATGCTCGCAATCAAGAAAGGCGTAATGAGAGAGAGAGAGATCGGGACAGGAACCCCAGGTTTTTCAAACTTCAGCCCACCTATTTCCCTCAGAATCCCAGTCAAGAAACCTCTAGCCCTCCAGCAGAACCTATAGAGATTGGGCCCGTGTTATGCTTGTCTGAGGAGGAAAAACAAAGGAGGAGGTCCAAGGGTCTTTGTTCATATTGTGGTCAAAAAGGACACATGGCCCGGTACTGTCCTCAGAAACAGTGACTTCTGTGCTTAGTGGAAAAAAGGGGCAATCCACTGAGCATTTCTGTCCTTATGCCTCCTTCTCATCCCAGAATGTTAATACCACTCACGCTCCGGTGGAAAGGTCACCAAGTGACCACACAAGCCTTCATTGATTCTGGAGCTGCTGGAAATTTTATTGACAAGAATTGGGCTATGCAACAAGGGATTCTCTTCACTTACAAAAAACAAAGTAGTCCCATTGCTTCCTTAGACGGCTCTCCGCTCGGTACTGGATTCATTTCTGAAGATTCTATTTTATTAGAAGCTAAGATTGGGATTTTCCACTCTGAGGAGATCACCTTTGACGCCCTTTGTAGTCCTCTTCTTCCAGGGTATGCCATGGCTACAGAAACACAACCCCATCATCGATTGGTCTCAAGGTGAGATTACTGCCTGGAGTGATCATTGCAAGAATACGTGTTGTCATCAGCCTATCAAGGTCTACTCGGTTCTTGAACTTACCCCTGAAGATCCTCGATCTATAGTTCCTGCTCATTATTGGGAATTTCTAGATGTCTTTTCTAAAGAACGTGCTGAAACTCTCCCTCCTCATAGAAGCTATGATTGTGCTATCGAACTCTTGCCCGACACTTCGCCTCCTTCTGGACGTACTTATCCCCTCTCTGAACCAGAAAATCAAGCATTAGCACAATACATTGACGAAAGCCTTAAAAGGGGCTTTATAAGACCATCCTCCTCTCCTGCGGGGGCAGGGTTTTTCTTCGTAGCTAAAAAGGAAGGCTCACTCAGACCATGTATCGACTATCGAGGATTAAACAAAATCACTGTAAAAAATAAATACCCTCTACCTTTGATAGCTGAATTACATGATCAACTCAGGGAAGCTACAGTGTTTACCAAATTAGACCTGCGTGGGGCATACAATCTCATCCGTATCCGCGAGAATGACGAATGGAAGACGGCATTCAATACCAGATATGGCCACTACGAATACTTAGTGGTGCCCTTCGGCCTATGTAACGCCCCCGCAGTGTTTCAGAATTTCATGAATGATATCTTCCGTGATATGTTATTGTCCCATGTCATGATATACTTGGACGATATTCTAATCTACTCCCAAGATATCCAAGAACACAGGATTCAAGTAAGACAAGTACTCCAACGCTTGAGAGAACATACGTTATTCGCCAAAGCTGAGAAATGCGAATTTGAAAAGAATAAAATCAAGTTTCTGGGCTACATCATTACAGAAAACGGCCTCGAGATGGACCCTGACAAAGTTCGGGCTATTGAAGACTGGCAACCTCCCACCAACCTAAAAGGCATCCAACGCTTTTTAGGGTTCGACAACTACTACAGAAAATTTATCAGAGACTTCTCTAAAATAGTATCACCCATAACAGCGCTCACCAGAAAAGGTGCTAATCCTAAAACCTGGCCTCTCCAAGCCACCCAAGCCTTCAAAAAACTCAAAAAAGCTTTTATTACAGCTCCTATACTTCATCGCCCAGATCCTAAATTACCTTTTATTTTGGAGGTTGATGCATCAGAATTCGGTGCTGGAGCTATTTTGTCACAGAGAGATCAAACAATCTCAAACCAATCGTATTCATCCTTGCTCTTATTTTTCTAAAATGTTCACATCTGCTGAATGTAATCACGATGTCGGTAATAGGGAACTACTAGCCATTAAAATGGCCCTGGAAGAATGGAGACATTTATTGGAAGGCACAATTATTCCTATTACCATTCTGACCGATCACAAGAATCTCCTTTACATTGAGAAGGCTAAAAGACTTAATCCCCGACAGGCCAGATGGGCATTATTTTTTTACCCGATTCAATTTCGTACTGACCTACCATCCCGGCTCCAAAAATAAAAAAGCAGATGCCTTGTCACGAATACATGAACGAGCTACCTACATTCCTAAAGAGGACACGATTCTCCCTTCCACTCAGATCATTTAGGTAGTCTCTCCAGTACTGTTACAACGGATTTCCAGAACTCAATATCCTAGACCGAAGGGCCTGCGATGCCCCCCTGGCCGTTATTTTGTCCAACCTAGATTCAGAATGGCTGCTTGGTATTTCTCTGAAATTCTCCTCTGCGTACCATCCCCAAACCAATGGACAAACTGAGAGAACGAACCAGGTTTTGAAGCAATATCTCAGGTCTTATGTTGACAACGACCAGTCTGATTGGGTTGATTTTTTATACCTTGCGGAACTCTCTTACAATTGTGCATATCATAGTTCCTTGAAAATGTCACCCTTCCGTGCCATGTACGGAGTTGAGCCCTCCCTTTGGCCTCTGGAACCTAGTCCATCGAACATCCCGGCCGCGGACCACGCTATTGCTGATCTCACTTCTCATTGGACTGCCTTATCCAGACAATTGCTTGCTGTGAAGCAAACACAGAAATCTTTTGCCGATAGGAAGAGGTCTCGTATTTCCTCTTTCGAACCTGGTGATTTGGTTTGGTTGTCCACTAAGAATCTCCATCTTCGACAATCCTCCTATACTCTCGGTCCTAAATATATTGGACCTTATAAGATTTGCTCTTGTACTGCCTCCTTCCATGCGCATCCATGATACCTTCCATGTCTCCTTGCTTAAACCTGTGGTTTCTAATCAATTCTCCCCTCCTGTTCGTCCTCCTGATCCTGTTCTGGTGCAAGGTCAAGAAGAATATTTGGTGTCCTCTATCCTCGATTCTAGACATTACAGGGGTCGTTTGCAGTATCTTGTTCACTGGCAGGGTTATGGCCCTGAAGAGAGATCATGGGTTGATTCTACTGATGTCCATGCTAGGGTGCGCTCTTTTCATGCTCGTTTTCCTGATAAACCGGGTTCCGGGCGCCCGTACTGCGCCCGTCGGGAGGGGGGTAGTGTCACATCAGTGCCGTCACGCTGCAGGACACGTCCTGCTTACCTTAGCCGCCGCTTGACACGCGCTTCTTCTGCGTCCTGTCCCGGATCCGCTGCTATGATTCCAGAAAATGGACGCATGCGCTTACGCAGTGCAGCGCATACTCCTCCACACTATATGCTGCCTAAGAATTAGCTATTGCCATAGAAGTCCCTTCCACACGGCGGCGCCATCTTGGTTTTTATGCAACTTCCTAGTTTGCTTTCCAAGCCTCATTTTCATCCCAGAGGCGGAGACTTGCCTTGGAGGGATATTTAAAGGCTCAGTCTGCATTCAACCTTTGCCTGTGATAGTGCCTTGAGCCTTTACTAGCATTTTTGTACTTCCTATTCTATGTCACTGTTGCCGAACTTTGCTACCTGACCTTGCCTGTTTGCCGCCTGTCCTGACCTGTTGCCTGTTTTGACTTCGCCTGAACTCTGCCAGCCTCGACTTATCGCCTGCCTGACTACTCTTTTGCCTGTGTCCCTGTTACCTTCGCCTCGGTCCTGTTTCAGCATCCTATCCTGCACCTCGGCTTCGGTCCTGTTACAGCTTCCAGTCCAGTACCTTGGTTTCAGCTTCGATACTCTGGTAGTAGTACAGAGTGCAAAAGACCAGAGGGAACGAAACCTGAGGCTCAACCATAAGGTGGACTTCCTTCAGGCGGAAGAATTCTGTTCTATTACCGGGGTTCGTTGCACTAACCTCTATCTCTCTGCAAAGCGGTTCCAACCTCGCTCCTGAACGTGACAACTACAATTGTCAATTCTCGGATGGTCTTCTCTACAAGATTCTACACTGCGTCTCATGACGTCAGAAAAATTATTTCTCGGAATTGGCGGTTACTCCAAAGAGATCCAAAACTGGCTCCGTATACCTTAGACACCCCGATGATGTGTTACAGAAGGGGAGCTAGCTTGAGAGACCGTCTTGTGAAATCTGATCCAATACATTGCTACACAACAGGCCAGGGGACATTACATTTTCAGAGACCTGGTTGTTACAGGTGTCTTAATTGTGTGACGTGTTGTCATATGAATGCGACTTCTCATTTTGTTCATCCCCATTCGGGAAGAAGATACGCCATCAAGCAATGTATCACGTGCACTACAGATCCTGTTCTGTATTTTATAACCTGTCCATGTAGCCTTGTATAGGTAAAACTAGTGTCACCTTGAAAGAACGGATCCGAGGTCATCATTCATCTATCATGACGGCCTACCGAGATAAAAAGACTGATAAACCGGTAGCAAGGCATTTTTTAGAGGAAGGTCATCGACTGTCTCAGTTGCGATTTGTGGCATTTGAACACATACCCCCCATGACAAGAGGTGGTGATCGTTCACGGCGCCTTTTACAGAGAGAAGCTTATTGGATCAGGACACTGGACACTGTGGCCCCTAGAGGTCTTAACGAATACTTATCATTCTCATAATTTTTGCTTCCTCGTTCATAAGTCTGTCTGCCTGCTCTTTTTCTTTGCTCTGTCTATTCCTTCTTTTTCTTGTTTTACTTATATGTTTATTTGTATTTGTTTATTTTTGTGGGCATTTTTGATTTATTTATTATTTTTTTTATACATTTTTCATCATTTATTTTTTTGGTATTTCTCTTTTTTTGGGTTGTTGTCGCAAGTTACGTGTCCTTTCTTTACATTTATGTATTTTTCACAGATTTGTTCATGCACATTCATTTTTTATTCCCCTTTTTTTCTTTATTCATGTTTTCAGTTATATCTATTTGGTTCTGTTTTTGCAAGTTTATATTTTGTGCCGTTTTTTTGTTTTATTATTGTGGATTGTGTTTTGGTATTTTATGCCTCTGTCCCTGCCCCCTTTACTGTTCAGTATTTTTGTTCTCCTATCTGGGTGACACTATTGCGGTTGCCATGACGACCAAGAGCTTCATATATACTTTATCTATCTTTCTGAGTAATCCAAACTCAGATTCCCTGGTTATTGTCCCCCTTTCATCTGTGGACTCTGTTCCCTTCTTTTTTTTATCTCTGTGTGTGCTTTCTTTGCAACACATGGAGACTGAAGTGCAGATGGTCACCATGGCAACGCGTATACAGACGCGTCTAGCCACATGTTTGCTCTCTATGGTTCTCCTCACTTCCGGTTTCGGTTTTTCAGCTTTCCTGTGCTGCGAGGTGTGCACACTCGGGTGATGTAAGTACTTTGTTATGTGTTCTTCATTATTATCATTGCTAATTGACTAATTAAGTTTGGTAAACTATATAAGTAGTGCCTTTATGTGTTTGCAAATCAGTCTTGATAATGGCTCCTGGTAGGAGCTGAAACGTCGATTTTTTGATGCATCTTATGCTTTTTTTTCCAAATATATCGACTTCATACCTTTCATTTAACCCTGTGAGTGCGTGATTTTGTTGGCCTGCATACGTGGGGCATACGCTTTTGGACTTGTTATACTGTAGCAACACAGCACCCAGGTATTTCTAGACTCATTTGTCTTTGTGTTTGGCTGAGTGCTCCACTTTTGTGTGTATATATATATATATATATATATATATATATAATATATATATATGGTGTCCCATAGCAATAAGGTGGGGACCAACCAAGGTTGGTTAAGGTTTCCCACCAAGAAAAGGGGGAGGTGCAGTTTAATGTTAATTGTTATGTGTTTTGCTATGTATGTAAGCATCACTTAGGAGGAATCATTGCGGCTCTGTCTTGTTGGATCTAATCGTCAGGATAAACTTCGACGCATTCAATGACACATAATAAAAGATGATGAGGATTTTAACATTGAATGTGCAAGGGATTAATTCCCCACAGAAAAAAACCATATTAACCCAATTCCTCAAAAAAGAGAGAATAATGATTTGTGCCCTCCAGGAAACACACTGGAAAGGATTAGACCCAACAAGGTTTAAAGATAAAAACTACCCAATAATGATCCATGCCTCCCTTCCCCAACAAAGAAAGAGAGGGGTAGCCATGCTATTTGCCAAGGAATTGGCAATTAACATAAAAAAATCAAGATTGTGATCCAGAGGGAAGATACATTATAGTGATAGCGGAGATAAACATTATAATGTTTACAATCACTAATGTATATGCCCCTAACCAGACCCCCATTAGGTTCATCCAAACAATCTGTAAATAAAATACAAAGAATTGCCCAGGGCAAAATAATTATATTGGGGGACTTTAATTGTGTGATGGACCCCCAATTGGATATTGCAAACTCCAAAGGAAATGTGAGGAATAAAAATACAATCAGCAATGCAAGACGTCTTAAAGAAATTATGAAGTCACACAAATTATTGGATATATGGAGGGTGTTCCACCCAAAAGAGAAGGATTTTTCATGTTTCTCCAAGACACAATTGTCTTATTCCCGAATTGAAAAAAAACTTAGAGGTTTATCCCTGGCACAACTATACATAAATTTAGATCATGCTACAGCTCAAAATAAAATCAAACCTAGTTCACAAGGCACCAAGACTATAGAAGACATGGAGAAAGATAGAAAGATATTAACGAAATACTGATTCACAGGGCTAATAGATCACTGGAAGCACTACGCAGAACATGGTATTACCAAGGAAATAAAGCCCAAAAATTAGACTAAAACAAGATAAATTTAAAAAAGTGATAACAAAAATGAAAGAAGGAAATAAAGATATACTGCTCCCAGATAAGATCGGTGAAGCTTTTATGAAATTTTATAGTGACCTTTATACGTTGCCCAGACATGATTCAAAACTAAAAATACAGGAATACTTGAGTAAGGTAGATATTAGACATGTGCATTCGTTTTCGGACGAATGTATTTTCGTCTGAAAATAGCATTTTCGTTCATTTGTTTGAAAAACGAATAACGAAAATGCTAAGCTAACGAAAGCCGAATGAACGAATGGTTAATAAACGAAAATCATTCGTCCATTCGTAGTACTATTGGCATTCTATAAGCCGAAATAGAGTCGGTTTATAGAATACAATAGCATAGTACACTACATTCCATAAACCGACATAATGAACGACTTTCGGTTTATGGAATGCATGTAAGTCTATTAGCATTCTATAATAGAAAAGAGTTCCCTTTGGGGAATAGCCGGCTCCACCCGAAGATACACAGGCATTAGTATCCGTTAATGACTCAGGCTGTGTGGTGCTCCGTCAGTGCTGAGAACGCAGCAGATTAGCAAATAATATAAAGAAGTCGACTTTGGCACTCACCAGTCCAGATACAAAAAACGGAGAATTGATTGATGGTGATAAAAAAAGTGTAATTTATTCGGTATAATCAACAGGAGAATAAGGAAACGACGGGCAGGGAGAGGCAGACAGCTTGCCTTAGGCGTTTCATGCCATTGTGGCACTTAATCATAGGCTATCGTGTTAACGTATGCAGCTGGTTTAAATACAAACTTGTACCAATAGTTAAAAAGGTCAGAGGCAATTACGTTTGACGAGAAAAAACATCTATGTGTGCATCTATTTGAAAGTGTTACAATTTCCTAGTTCATAGTATACAATACTGTGATAAAAGCTAAACATTATAGCAAAAACATATCATAGTTGACAGTATGTCATTGTAGGAGTCATTAGCTGTCAGAATGGGGAGATTCTGTTTTATTATGTTAATTATTTGTGGAAATTCAGTGCTATGTGATGTAGTAAAAAAAGGTAGCATATTGTCACTTTGGCTCTTGAAAGTATTAGTTTGTAACAGAGAGTTTCTGTTTCTAAATTTTTATGAATGGGAACTCTAGTTTGGTTTATAGAAAGCCCATAGTATTACATGTATTCCATAAGCCGAAAGTCTATGAACCGAATGTTCGGTTTATAGACTTTCAGCTTATAGAAAACGTATAGTAGTATTGCCTTTCTATGAACCGAACGAAAGCCCCATTCATAAGAAATTCTTATGAATGGGGCTCTCGTTCGGTTTATAGAAAGACAATACTACTACAAGTTTTCTATAAGGCAAAGGTCGTTCGGTTTATAGACTTTCGGTTTATAGAATGGTGGTTGAGGCTGCTCAAGCCTTGGTGCTATCGCACCCTTTGATATTACACACATGTCACCAGGTGATCAAGGTACTGACCAATTTGACCACACAATACATGACAGCGTAACGCCGATCTGGCTATGAAGCTATCCTTATGGCGACACAAAATGTAACCATTAAATATTACCCTATGCACTAAGGTCCAGCTGCAGCACCTGCTGCTATGTTAAAGTACACAGTGGACACTGATAATGATGATGAACATGACTGTTTGACTGCAATACAGCAGAAGACAAGTGTGAGGCTTGATATGGAAGCTACTCCTTTAAAGGGAGATGCAGACAATGTTTTTGTTGATGGTTCATGCTTTAAACCAGCAGATGGAGTTTATTTGACTGGTTTTGCAGTAGTCACACTAGAACATATTGTAGCTGCTGGTGCACTGCCATTTGTTTCTGCTCAAGCGGCAGAACTTGTTGCCCTCACACAAGCTTGTAAATTGTACAAAGGAAAAAGGGTCAATATTTACACGGACAGCCGTTATGCATTTGGTGTGGTGCATGACTTTGGGGTTATATGGAAAAACAGGAATTTCATAGCTGCTGATGGTAAGGGCATATCCCATGCGCAATTAGTACATCACCTACTCAATGCTTTACTGTTACCTGCTGAAATAGCAGTCATTAAATTCCCTGCACATAAAACAACTGACAACATTGAAACGGCAGGCAATGCACATGCTGATCAAACCGCAAAAGCAGCAGCTCAGGCACAGGTTATGTGGCCTTTATATGACATATCTGTTGACACACAATTACATCTAGTTTCACAAGAAGTAATTCCTAGCTATGCTTTTAGAACTTTGCAGGAAGTTACATCCACTGATGATCTAGATTTTTGGTTTGACCATGGACCAACATGGTTTATGGTCAAAAGGAGGGACAATAGGGCTACCGAAAGCGGCTAGCCCACTTATTATCTCCACGTACCATGGCTATGGCCACAGAGGTAAGAAGGTGACGGAACAAATGATACGAGATAGATTTGTCATTAAGGATTTGAACCAAACAATAGAGACACAATTGTCTAGATGTTTGTCATGTCTGAGAAACAATCCAAATACAGGGAGCAGTGTGAAATCTGACCACTTGCCCCCTCCGGATGGGCCTATGCAACAGTTGAAAATTGATTTTACCCATATGCCTACAGCTAGAGGTGGATTGAAATATTTGTTGGTTATTTTTGATCAATATTCTAAATGGGTAGAAAGTTTTGCAAGTACTAATGAGAAGGCCAGCACGGTGGTCAAAATACTTGCAAAAGAGTGGATCCCAAGGTGGGGAGTCCCTCTTAAAATTAATAGTGACAATGGTCCCAATTTTGTTTCCAAGGTGACACAAGGTTTAGTCAGAAGTCTTTATATTGAATGGAAATTCCACATGCCATACCATCCACATGCTGCAGGCCAGGTTGAAAGAACAAACAGAACAATTAAAGATAAATTGAGAAAGGGTACCAATGGTACATTTCACAACTGGCCAGATCATTTACCTGCCGTACTAGCAGAAATAAGAATGACTCCAAATAAAACTACCAAACTGTCCCCTTATGAAATATTAATGGGGAGGCCGTTCCCTACTTCGTGGGCTATTGGTAGGTATTGCCCCGTGAGTAGTGAGAACATAGAGGTATCGCAGGAAGAATATGTGAATCAATTGTTGGATAAATTGAACGGTACCTATGGTGATGTATCTTTATCTCTTCTGTTACCCTCAGATAAACCTACACACAGTTTCAAGCCTGGACAAAGGGTTCTCATCAAAAAGCTCCAAAGGGACAAGCACAAAGATACATCCTTCAGTGAACTAACTACTGTTTTGGCAGTAACAAGGACAGTTATCCTCACGGAGGAATTGCCATCATCGATTCATGCATCCTGAGTCAAGTCAATGCCGGAGTAAAGTCAAAGCGAGAAAGACTATACAGTGCAAGATTGATACTAACCATATGTTGTATTTGTTTCACTATTACAACTATAGTGACAATGGTCCCAATTTTGTTTCCAAGGTGACACAAGGTTTAGTCAGAAGTCTTTATATTGATATATTAAATATCTTATTTTCTATAAGGCTAAGGTCGTTTGGTTTATAGACTTTCGGTTTATAGAATACATAGAATTACATGTAATTCTATGTATTCTATAAACCGAAAGTCTATAAACCGAACGACCTTCGCCTTATAGACTTTCGGCTTATAGAAACGAAAATTCCTCATACGGCTCGCTGCTTTACAGTGATTGATTTGAACAGTGCCTTTTTCAGCATCCCGGTACACGCTGACACTAAGCCCCTGTTTGCTTTTACCTATCAGGATTCCCAGTATACTTGGAATAGACTTCCAAAGGCCTTCTGTGATTCACCTACTGCCTATAGCACTGTAGTCCGTGCAACCCTGTCAGCATGGCACCCTGCCCGAGGTTCTGTTCTCCTGCAGTATGTGGACGATTTGCTACTCTGCAGTGAAGATGAAGCCTCCACACAGTCTGCTACACCATCTAGCAGCCACAGGACACAAATTCTCACTATCCAAGATGCAACTGGCTCAGCCAGAAGTTAAGTACCTAGGATTTATCCTCACGTATGGGGTGAGAAAGTTATCCCCCGAGTGTGTAAAGACTATTGCAGCTTTTCCAAAGCCAAAGACTAAGGATGCTATGTTGTCTTTCCTGGGTATGATTACTTATTGTAGACAGTGGATCCCAAACTGCTCCTATTGGGACAATGTGTTATGTCAAGCAGTGTTGCAAGAGGCTCCCAAAGACATTATCTGGAACTCTGATAGAGAAACAGCTTATAAAGAGCTGCAGAGAGCATTATGTACGGCCCCAACTCTGAGCCTACCTAATTATGACTTACCTTTTCATTTGTTTTGTGCAGAGACAGGTACTTCAGTGGCAGGTGTGCTAGCGCAGGAACATGGCTGTGGCTATAGACCAGTGGCGTATTTTTCTATCAATCATATGTGAAAATGTGGACAAGTATTGAAGTTTCAGTAACATTACACAACAGTGCAGACACAAACGTGAATTGTCTGCCTCAGTATGGGATTTGTACAACACTTTTGTGAAAGCAGCAAAGTTAGTGTATAATGTCACAGAAAAAAATGAGTCATGTTGGATTTGTAGCCAAGGGGCAGCAAGCCTAACCCTTGGATTCCCTTATTTAGGGATACCTTTTCGTGAAGAGATGAAGACTAACATATCATTTACCCCTTACAAAGTTAAAAGTATTCCAAAATTGCATTTAGCCACATCCATATTAGATGGTACTATATGTTATCAAAACATGTCAGGCAGGAACTATACACAGTGTCCCCTTCATACTGTCCCATACTAATCTGGGAAGTGAGCAGGCAACACGAATTTATTTTCCAGGTACATACGGAAATTGTTCAGCATTTTGTAAAGGAAACTATGATACACAACCTAATGTAGAAGGTGAGGACACATGTTATTATAGACCGTAAGGAAACAACAACCCTAATGGTACAATATGGAAATTGTGGGCCCAAATATCTGAGTTTATTCTAGTCACATTAGGCACTAAACGAATAAAATTCCCAGATTTCTGTGAATGTGGAAGGTCTCATTGGGACCCATTTAATGAGAAAATCAAAGGTTTACATTTTAGTTACCCCAATTGCTCCATACCAGTAGCACAACGTATACAGAATACGAAAAACCTAAATGTATTTACAGCCTCAGGGAGTTTTTACTGGTTATGTGATTCCTGGGCTGTAAAAACCGTACCAATCGGACATAAAGGCCCTTGTTATTTAGGATATGTTGTACCCCAATTTACTGTACACACTACCCGAGGGTCGTCTCAGAAATCGTAGGTCAGTGGTCAAAGGAAATAGAAGATATAACATCCAAACTACTGGTCCAGAGATGTTTGGAATAACTATCACCCATTGGGTAGGCATACCCATTTTAGCAGAAAAGATTAATTATCTAGCAAATGATGTAGATACAATGGGTAATGCCACAATCCAAGCCTTACAAGCCATAGATGGAGAATTAGTGCAACTTAAAGCAGTATCTTTACAGAATAGAATGGCATTGGATTATTTGCTCGCAGAAAAAGGAGGAGTCTGTCAGCTTGTAGGAAAACAGTGCTGTGTATATGTTCAAGATGCATTGGGACAAATACATAATAGCATAAATGAGATTGAAGAAGTCCAGGTAAGGTTGAGAGAGCGTGGTAAGGACTTTGACTGGACTTTTGGACTAAGTAGCTGGTTGGGAGATTTGGGAAAGAAAATAGTGATGTGTGTTGTTTTAGTAATAGTGGTTATAGGTGCCTTTTATATAATTGTAAAATGTGCTAAATGTGTAATTGTTAAGGCCCTGAAACCTGTGAAGAGAAAACCTGTAGAAACAATGGCTTTGTCTTTTATATACCAAAGGTCACTGCATGGTTATCCATAATGTGGTAACGGATAAAAGAGTCGAACTATAAGGGTAAACTTAGATTTATTGGGTTAACAACATAACAAGAGTTAATTCAGCATTTGAAGAGTTAACTTCAGTGAAGGGTTAAACCCCCCTCCCCTATTGGAGGGAGCACATTCTTTGTCTGTGTCTATCACATAATCTACACACATAGACGGTCAGTCTCCTTTCTATATAATAAATCTAATGATGCAAGACCTTATATGTGTCAAGCCTAGGTTAGAGAAAAAGATGTATAGGACAAATGACCTAGGGGTCATATTCTGTGTTTGCTTCTCAGGAGTTTTATATTTCTTAGTAGAACCATAGATATATTACTGTTAGTTAATTATATAACTATTTGTAATATGTATGTATTCTATGTCCACTCCCCTTTTCTTTGTACACCAATTATGTTACACCAGCCTATTGCTTCTATATAAGTGCTTGTCTTTACAATAAACTTTAGAGTTACTTAACGAACGGCCTTTGTGTCAGACTTGAGTTACTCTCCGAACGCGTTCGCTGATGTGTTTCCAACTCCCTCCACGTGAATCCAAATCAGAGTGATACATTGCCGTAACAAATGAAAAGAGGGGGAAAAAAACCTGATACATACACAGTCCTCTGATCTTCTAAATGGACAATGATACAATAAACAGTGCATATTTAAACATTAGTCGTTTTTTATCATCAATTAAGTACTGTGACTTTTTTTTTTTGTTTTTGTTTTTTTGTTTTGGTGTTACAAAACAAGTTTGAAATGTTAAGGCGGTAGTGTTCAATCACTTGCCAGAGAAACCTCTCCAAAGATCTTAACAGACAGTTTTGATTACACACGGTAAACCAGAAGTACCTGTAAATTTAAAGCCATTGTGGCAACATTAATAGTAAAGATAGTACAAAGGCTTTACTCTTAAAGCTAACATTCAGCATTGAAATTTCATATGCTAAAGATAATTAATTGTTCAGTAATGTGATCGGTAATGTTAGTTGTAAAATGTATTACTGTGGAGGCTTTTCCAAAATACTCAACAAATGACTGTTAATTATATGGCCGACATAAATTTCATAGCCATAGGTATGAACAGAGTAATGAAAACCAAAATAAATTTATGTAACACATGATAATAATAAAGAACACATAATGAAAAATAAAAAACAAATAAAGATAATAATAAGTAATAAAGAACATGAGTATTTAAACCTTTGGCCAAAACTGGGCACGAAACGGCAAGTACCAAAAGGGATCTACAGATCTGACCCCCATATCTACACAATACATGTGGACATGAGTGTCCGAGCCAGCGGGCATAAAATGGTCCCCATACAGCATAGGGAGTATACAAAATTAATTTTAATTAAAACCCTCTTAGTAGGAAGACCAATAATAAACCCCTAGCAATCTAAAAGAAATGCCCCACGTCCCATTCTGAATTAAGACCAACGGGTCTTCTTGTGCCCAGTCTGAAAATCCACTCTACCTCCTTTTGACAAAGTAGGCGATGCTTATCCCCCCCTCTAACCGGTAGTCTGACACATTCTATAATAATACATCTAAGAGCTGCTGCTCCTATGTCATGGCTCTTAAAGTGACGTCCCACGGGAGACTTAGGAAATTCCTCTCGGATTGTAGACAGGTGTTCCCGTAGGCGGCACTTTAATGGGCGAGACGTGCGGCCTACATACTGTATGAAGCATATGCTGCATGTGATCAGATATATCACATAATTTGAGTTACAGTTTGAATATGATTTGAGAGAAACATTTTCTCCTGTATGGGTAGATGTAAATTGTTTAGCGACAACCATATGGTTGCAACACATGCAAACACGATGGCCGCATTTGAAATTACCAATGGCTCTAAGCCATGGTTTAACTTGAGCTATAAGAGCTTTATTCACGAAAAGACTAGGTGACAAGATATTACCCAAGGTAGTTGCTTGTTTAGCCGTACAGTTAATGCCTCTCCTTGCTAGTCCCTCCAGCCGAGAATCTGTGTATAGAATAGGCAAGTGTGACCTAACTAATTCACAGATACTATCATACTCTAGGCTGTAGGGAGTAATAAAGGATGGTTTAGAGTCCACTCTCTCCCTAGTTTTGTTCGATGTTTTAAGCAGGTTTTCCCGTTTAATGTGATCAACAGTGTGCTTAGCCTTCATAATGACATTTTTAGGATAGCCTCTGTCCAGAAAACGGCGGACCAGGTCACCAGACTGTCGACGGTATCCAGCCTCAGTGCTGCAGTTCCGCTTCAGTCTGATGAACTGGCCCTTGGGAATGCCCCTAAATAGGTGTTCTGGATGGCAGGACTTGGCATGGAGTAGTGTGTTTCTGGAATTTGGTTTACGGTAGACGTCAGTGACAATGCTATTGGTGGCTAGATCGCCACGCAAGAGCACGTCTAAGTAACATATTTCAGTATTATGATGCTCGTATGTAAATTTCAAATTGAAATCATTATTATTTAGATATGATATGAATTCCGGAATGCGGGTAGATCCGCCCTTCCAGATAATGATTAGGTCGTCAATATATCTGAAATATGTGACTATGTCTCCTCGGAATACATTTTTAGTACTAAAAATGAATAGGTGTTCCCAATACTCCAAGAAGAGATTGGCAAACGATAGGGCGAATTTCTCCCCCATCGCTGTGCCACACAGCTGAAGAAAAAAAGTTTTGTGAAACATGCAGAAATTATGCATTAACAGAAATTCTATTGAACGTAACAAAAAATCTACCAAATCCTTTGAGTACTGGGGTTCCTTTGTAAGAAAAAAGTTAATAGCATGTAGACCCTTAGTATGGGGAATCGAAGAGTACAGTGATACCACGTCAACCGTTAACCACATATATTTTGACGACCATTTAACTTTTTCCATGATTTGTAAAAGATGTTTTGTATCTCTTAGATAACCTGGTAAATTTGAGACTAAACCTTGTAGATGGCCATTTACCCAGAGTGAGAGGTTTTCATTAAGAGAACCTATACCGGCTATGATCGGTCTACCTGGGGGTCGATCCAGTGTCTTATGTACCTTGGGCAGATGATAAAATGTTGGAGTTATAGGATAATCCACAATAAGAAAATCAAATATCTTCTTTGAGAACAGACCTCCCGCTAGACCTTCCTCTATCAGGGCCCTCTGTTCTAGACCAAATATCTTAGTTGGATCTGCTGGTAATTTGCGGTAGGCTTCTGGGTTAGAGAGTTGTCTCAAAGACTCTTCCCTATATTGTTTAGTATCAAGGACTACGATAGCCCCTCCTTTATCGGAATTCTTTATGATGATGTCTTTATTAGCTTTAAGGGATCTCAATGCACCTCTTTCACTAGAGCTAAGGTTGTCCTGATCCCTCAAAATTTCTTGGTTAGTTTTTCTGGACAATTGGCACAATTCCCTCTCTACAACTCTGTGGAAGGCATCAATGGCCGGACCTCTTGAGTTAATAGGATCTAAAAATTATTTTTTGGCATATCTATGCAGTCCCACAGAGTTACCAATATTCGTATTGTAGGGACTTGATTCTAATTGTAGATCATTTAAAGTTTTTAGGGCAAAAATATCTTCGAATGTAACATACATTTCAGATGAACAATCAGATACTCCCCCATCTTTTGTTATTTGTTCTTCCCCACAAGATTTAAGTTGGACACAGGGAACCTCAGATAAACCATTGTCGCAAACAGAGAATGCAATAAGATCAGAGCCCTCGGTCTCACTCTCATATGGGGAAACCAAAAAGGGCACTGAGGCCGGCATCAAACCACACGGGGCCGCCAACCCTACTTCATGGGAGACGGCCCCGGGTGGTGCAAGACCCGCCACAGAAAAAGAAGAGGAGACATAACCAATAGACAAAGGGCCTGTATGCAACTGGAAATCCGAGCCATAACGTGTACCCTCCTCTAGGGGGGCCACACAAGAAGCTGTGAGCTGGGTCAGACCACACGGGGCTGTCGACTTTACTTCATAGGGGACAGCACCGGGCTGTATGAAACCAGGCATAAAAGAAGAGGAAGCACATTCAGCAGACAAAGACCTAGTATACGTTTGGGAGTCCAAACCATAAAGTGTGCCCTTATTTGGAGAAGCCTGACGGGGGGCTGTGGACAGCGTCAGACCGCACAGGGCTGCTGACCTTACTTCATGGGTGACAGCCCTGGGCGATGCGAGGCCGGCCACAGGATCCTGGGAAACACATACAGTAGGTACAAACCCTGCATATAATTGAGAGTCAGGAGGACTCCCCGAATAAGTTGAAAAATCTAAAGAATTGGTTATAGGGCAAATATTGTCATTTTGGAGTATGACATCATCAGTAAAATCAATGTCCATGTCATGTGATGTAAAAAATTTTTGTTTCAAAGTTAGCGTCCTCACCAGACGATTCAGGTCTATTATGGTGGAAAAAAGATCAAAATGACAAGTTGGTGAAAAACCCAGTCCCTTGTTCAAAAGTGATTCTTCAGCGGCTGTAAGTTGGTATGATGGTAAGTTGATAACTGTTAAGCATGAAAATCCGGTACTTTCCTTGTTCTCATTGAATAATTGTTTCGGCGATTGTCCGGTACTGGATCCTTTTTGTTTTTCGGAGTGTATCGTCGCTTGTTCAGCCTGCCTGCCGGTTTCTCTCCGTTTTTTGATGATGACTTTTGTGGTACTGTTCTACCTTCAGGTGCGCTAGCCCCTTGGTCCTCAGATGACTGGAGTGAGAAAGGGGTAGCCAGTGGCCGAGCTGTATCGCTGCGGTCACTTTCAATCTCTGAGTAGTCAGTATCACCCGACAGAACCCTCTTTGGAGCTGAGCCTCTTTGTGAAGCCCGAGAGCCTCGCTGTGGTTGTGAGTGTCTGAAGGCGCTTGTTGTCCAGTTATACACGATATTCAGGTCATAATCGCGTTTATCGCGCTGAACCTTACTCCTCTTCCTCTGTGCAAGCTCCTCATTCAGGGCTCCCATATGTTTTCGGAGTTTATCGTCTAGTTCTTTGAACTTTGGATCATCTATTTTCTCCTGGAGCTTAAGTTTTTAATCTCTTCATTAATAATTACTCGCTGTTCCTGTTTAGATTGGAGGAGCTGTTGCATCAGAGTGAGTGAACATTCAGTGAGTGTATGATTCCATGTTTCCATGAACTCTTTATCAACTGAATTAGCTGCTGGAAACTTCTTTAAGCGTAATCCCCTTGGTATCCCTTTTCTGGACAGGTAAAATTCAAAGGTCTGTACCATATGTGGAGTTCCCTTGTCAAAGATTTATTCAGAGCTATTTAAATCTAGCTCCAACAACCAAGACCTTTTTTGGTCTTAATTTTTCACTTTTAATTTCTTTATTTCTTTTGGAGCACTATTAGTATGTGTTTGAGAACATTTTAAATCAACTAATAAAATGTATTATGTTGTAACTGGGAGCACCTGTTCAATTCTACCAATTTCTATAAGTGTTTGGTATTAGTGGGCCTTTCTTAGACGCAATGTGGGCTCTCTATAAAAATTCCTGTACAAGGATCCAGGGATTGGGGGTTACTTCCCCTTGGTTTGACATTGCAAATGGCACAAGACATGGATGCTCATTGGCACCCCTGTTCTATGTCATATCCCTGGAGCCCCTGGCTAAAAGCATTAGGCTAATAATAATACTAGTTTTAAGCTAATTAAATCTTTTTTTTATTTTTTTATAATATCTGTTTTATTAATATTTTCATGAAAAAATGGGTGAATAGAGAAAACAAGATAAGGGGGTACACAGGGGGTATTACATAGTCAATCACCTCACCTTCATTAAGCAACGAACTGTGTAAAAAAAAAAAAATTACATTACATTCGTTGTTGTCAAATTTAGGTTCATACGCAAGGGGCAGTCGTGCTCTGGGCTCATGGGGTCCTCCTCTGTAAGGGTCATAAAACCTATGTGGTTGAAGACCCACGGACTCTCGTTGGGTCTCAGGCACAATAAGGCGGGAGAACCTATCAAACTGGTATTGTACCGTACGGGGTAGGGTCAGAAAAGGAGACACCAGGGTTGGGGCAAACAATATGAGTAACATAGAAACAAGGTGAAGGGAATAACATATAATCAAAATAAAGGGAGACTAGAAAGGACAGAGTCATAGTGAGGTGGGATCAAGTATGGGGGACCTGTTGGGGGAATGGACAGGTCTCAGGGGGTAAAGACTGTAAGGGGCACAGGGTAAAGGTTGTCAGCCTGTAAGAGTACCAATAAAGCCTTGGATAATTAGTCAGGGTGAGCATGTAAAAGATTTCAGCAAACATCACCATCTAAAAACATCCAGTGGAACCATTGGAGAATATGCGATTGTCCTCTACCTTGCGCTGTGTGAATCATATCTTCTGCTTGTCAGATCTTCTCAACCGCGGCTATCCACTGTCTCAGTGTGGGTGGGCATGTTTTTTTCCATAGACATGGAATAATGTTTTTTGCCGCATGAAGAAGATGTACTGTCAGTGTTTTTTTGTATTTATGGATGGATAGTGTGGTGTGATGTAGTAGGTAAGCGAGTGGCGTGAAAGGGAAAGCAATGTCTGCGATAATTAAATGAAGCATTTTCCAGTATGGTTGTATTAATGGGCATTCCCACCATATGTGGAGGAAAGTGCCTCTTCCCAATTTGCCTCTCCAGCATATATCCGAGGTGTTGGGGTATATTTTATGTAACTATGCGGGTGTTTTGTACCATCGAGTAAATATTTTATACGCATTTTCTTGTATTCTAGCTGAAACTGAGCATTTGTGTGTTATGGTAGCAATTTTGTGCCATTGGTCCTCCAAGAAGACAACATGGCAGTCAGTTTCCCACAGTCGCACATAAAATGGCCTTTGTGGAAGTTGAATGGATGTGAGTAAATCATGGAGTGTCGAGATCATATTCTGTTGACCTATTCGTATGAATGGGGACTCTATTTCGGTTTATAGAATAGCAATAGCATTACATGTATTCTATAAACCGAAAATCTATAAACCGAATGTCTTTTGGTTTATTGACTTTCGGCTTATAGAATACATGTAATGCTATTGGCTATTCTATAAACCGAAAGTCTATAAACCGAATGACTTTCGGTTTAAAGACTTTCGGTTTATAGCCGAACCTCGAACTCAAACACAGACATACAGTGAAATGTCCGGGTTCGGGTTCGTGGCACGGACACCGTAATGTCCGGTACGAACCCGAATAGTGCGGTCCGGGTTCGCTCAACAGGATTTGTAGTAATGTTGTAGTTGTGCATAAGTTAGTATTTTGGTTTGCGTGAGATAGGGTCTAAGGTAAGGTCTGTAATATCTTTAAATCCCCCATCGTCTGTAAGGATGTGTCCTAGTCTTGGGTATGGTATTCTAGTGGGGAGAAATTTGTCCAGCAGTCTGTCATTTCGGCCCGGTTGGAAGTCATCATTTGCGAGGAGCGAGGTGAGAAGAGAAGGGTTGTGTATGAGGATGGTGATCAGTTTTTTCCATATGTGGGAGATATGGTAGGGTGTCGGGGGGTGTTTTCCACCTGTTGGCATTTGGATACCCATGCAGCAATTGGTATTGGGATAGAAAGAGATCGCTGCTCAATAGATATCCACAGTTTGTGAGCTGTTCTCGTCCAATCGACAATTCTTTCTAGCATCGAGGCACTATAATACGTTTCCAGGTCTGGTAGCCCTAGACCCCCTCGTCTTTTGTGTCTTATCAAATATTTGTACCTTAGTGTAGGGGGGAGGATCTCCACACAAATTTAACCACTGTCCGTCTAAAGTCTCGAAAAAAATATTTTGGTACTTCAATGGGCAGTGTCTGTATAACGTATAGAATACGTGGGAGTATATTCATTTTGATTGTAGACACCCTCCCGAACCAGGAGATCCTTTTACCAGTCCATTGACTCAGATCTCTTTTAAAAGACTGTACAAGTGAAAGATAATTAATATCATAAAGTGTGTGTAGTTTTGCTGATAGATTAATACCAAGGTATTTAATGGAGGAGTCAGCCCACCAAAATGGAAATGTTTCTCTCAGGTGGGGAATCATTGTGTGGGGCAGAGTAATGTTTAGGGCTTCAGATTTGGTTAGGTTTATTTTAAAATCAGAAAGAGAACTATACAACTGTAATTCTTGCATAACATGTGGAAGTGAGATATTAGGTTGGGTCAGGATCAGCCAGAGGTCGTCAGAGTATGTTGCGGCCTTGTGATGGTGTGGGCCTATGTGTAGTCCGTGTATAGAGGGGTTTGAAAGGATCGCCGAAATAAGAGGTTCTAGGGTTAAAATAAATAGCAACGGTGAGAGGGGGCAACCCTGGCAAGTGCCGTTTGACAGGGTGAGTGGCTCCGACAGCATGCCATTTATCCTGATCCGGGCTTGTGGGGATCAGGGTAAATCCAATTTACCCTGAGCGTTTATCCAATTAAACATTGTATCATTTATACCGATATGTCTGAGGGATGCTCTCAGGAATTGCCAGCTCACCCTGTCAAACGCTTTTTCAGCGTCCATTGATAAGAGCATAGTTGGGACATGGTTCGTCTGTGCATGGTGGATAAGGTTCAAAATTTTCACTGTATTGTCCCTGGCCTCCCGACCTGGTACGAATCCGTCTTGGCCTCTATGTATGATATCAGGCATTAATGGCCCTAGGCGTGTAAGTTTGATATCCTTGTTTAAAAGAGAGATAGGCCGAAAACTTCCACAAAGTTCCGGATCCTTGCCAGGTTTGGGAATTACGGTTACATGTGCCTCTTGTGACTGGGTGGGCAACGCACCCCCAGCAGCCAAAGATTGGAAGAGTGATGTCAATTGGGGAATCAATTGGTCCTTAAAGACCTTCTAATAAGCATTAGTCAGTCCATAAAGACCTTCTAATAATCATTAGTCAGTCCGTCAGGGCCTGGGCTTTTCCCTTGGGGTAGGTTCTTAATAGCATCAGCAATTTCTTCTGGGGAAATTGGGGTTTCCAATGATGCAATATCTGAATCAGTAAGTGTGAGTTTCATATGTTTATCTAGATAAGCCTGGATTTTGCCTTGTAGGGTGGGGTCTGGGGGTGATACCTCCTCTCTATGTATGTTATGGAGATCTTGGTAAAAGGCTTTAAAAACTTCCGCTATCTTCTCTGTATGTTTGTAATTGGTGTTGCTTATCTCTGATTTTGGGAATGAAAGCTGAACTATATTTGTCACGTAGGGCTTTCGCCAAATATTTGCCAGGTTTGTCCTTGTGGACATAGAATGTATTGTTGAGTCTTTGTATAGACTTCTGCAATTTGTTATTACATAGTTCAGCTAACTCTCCACGGAGTTTTGTTAGTTCGGTGAATAAAACAGGGGAGAGATTTTTCTTGTGTGCAGTTTCTAAATGTTTAATTTTGGCCAACACGTCCCTCATGGCTTTAGTAAGCTGTTGTTTATTGAATGAGCCTGCACTAATGAAATGCCCTCGCATGACTGCTTTATGTGCCTCCCAGGTATTTTGTGGGGACGTATCCGTATCTAAGTTTTCTGTAAAATATTGTGTCAGATATTGTTGGAATTTAGAAATATGTGTGGCGTCCTTTAGGAGGGTCTTATTAAGTTTCCATGAAGCTCTCCTGGTAGGGATCATAGGCATGACCAGTTTGATGGCTATAGGGGCGTGGTCACTCCATGTAATATTATCTATGGTTGCGTCTGTCAACCTGTCTAGATGTCTGTGCGTGATGAAAAGATAGTCCAGTCGGGTGTATTTACAATGTGGCTGGGAATAGAATGTAAAGTATTTTGTGGTGGGGTGTAGGATTCTCCATGTGTCTATAAGTTGAAGATTGTGGAGTGCTTTTTTTTTACCTTTTTGAGTTTAGGAAATCTGAGAATGGAAGCCCCGGTTGAGGAGTCCAAAGCTGGGTCCAGCGCAAGGTTGAGGTCGCCCCCGAACACTGTGAGTCCTTCAGCGAATTCTTCCAACTCGCGAAGCATGGAACTAAGAAATAAATGCTGGTTAACATTAGGTGCATATGTATTAGCAATAGTTAATATTTCGGAACCGATTGAATCCCTAAATATACAAAAGATTAGACGGTGATATGACCCTTAGGGACTCGGGTAAGTAGATCTGAGTGGGGGGAGTGCATAGTTTGGTAAGCGTTGGTCAGGTTTGTCTTGTGTTTGGTCGTTCGGCTGGCAGGAGCTCACTCTCAGCACGTCTGCTCTACATGAACTTCCGATCACGTCCCCCTTTTTTATTTTACTTTATTTTTTAAATTTGAACATTGAACTGTTGCTTGGCTGCTTCTAGGGGCACTCAAGCAGCATATTCAGAGCTTCGGAAGTGAATTTACTTTCACTTCCGAAGTTCAGGCCACCAGAGGACATAGCCATATTGATGGAGCATCCGTGTGGTGATCGTGGGTCCCCCAGATTGGAAATCTGGATCATTGATCGCGAAAACCGCTTGATTCACCACAGGTGACGTCCATTGTCGAGAAGGGGTTAAAATAGTATATAAATGGCATATGTCACCTGTGAAACTAAAAATAGATTTATTTAGGGCCAGATGATTATTGCTGGAAATGCCATAAGCATAAGGGCACGCTGGGCACATTTATGGTGGGAATGTAAGATTATAAGATCTTTCGGGAGGCAAGTTCTGCTCTTAATGACAAGGATTACGAAGGAGAACATCAAGGCAGATGCTGTTTCACTTAGGATCAAAGGATAGACATGAAAGAAATTTCTTAGTACATATGTTTTCAGCATTAAAGCTTCTAATCGCATGGGCCCGGAAGTCAACCAGTCAGATTTTTTTGTACACTAGTATCTTATTCAATAATGATATGGTCTCTAATGTAGAGACCATATACCTTGACTACGTGAAGTGTGTGATTATGTGTGAAAGCGCAAATTGCTGTAAATCTTATGGGGTGATACTAAAATGTATGTGAAGGGAATGTGTAAAACCCGTGAAAAAGAATAAAAAGGTGTGTGGGGATTTAAGTTTATTACCACTTATCTCACTTGTTTTTCACCTACCTTGTCTCGTTATATGTGTAATTTTATCAATTATCGATAAAAGTTATGTCTTATACTGGAAATACAGATGGATAAAGCCAGGCAAAATTATCCTCACTTATGACTCTCGCACTTTGGCTTTTGACACTCCTAACAAGTTGGAAAGATGGCTTAAGGAAAATAATATACAATAGTACAGTTAATTTAGTCAGCTTTTCCATAAACACAGTTGACACTTATGGGATAAAAAGATAATTAATGTATATACACTTTTTAGTTTTGTTTTTTTGTAAAGTGGCTCAAAGCCACATTACCTAACGGTTTTGCACACATTTCCACTATTATTTCATGATATATATATATAGATATATATATATAGAATTTTCTCTTTCCCTTTCAGGGTAGTCCTTTTCTTTCATGTTCAGGAGTTATTTCTCCTTTATTAGAGAATAAATTGTAGCATTTTGTATTGTTTTTTAACAGGTTCTGTTCAATAACATTTGTTCCTGCTAGCACATTATATCTTTAAGAAATTTTAGAGATACTATCATTATGATACATACACCACACCACACAAATCAAATTTGTTTGTGGTCTCCTTTTCAAAATTGACTCATGTATCACATTAAGAGACTATATATGATAGATATTCATATCTGACAAATATGGTGTTTGGAGATCTTAAAATAGATATTTAAAATACACATTAGAAATATACACTGTCCTTCTCTTTATTTATATAAGATACTTGTTTTTATTACATGCACAACACAATTGCACTATATGCACATTATGTTTGTACTGTACATATTAAATTGCACTGTATTCAATACACATCAGTGGCGTACCTACCACTGGTGCAGGGGTTGCAGCTGCGGCCAGGCCCGTCACTCCAGGGTCCTGGCCGCACTGTGACCCCTGCACAATTTAATAAAAAAAAAAGTGTGGGCAAACGGGGCAGCTGCCCAGGGCCCATTCATCATGGGGCCCAAGGCAGCTGCCCGTGTGACTGTCAGCCACCGGAAACATCAGTTACAGTGGCTGTAGGAATCTTTTCTGCAGAGACGCCGAGCAGCATCCAGGTAAGTACGGGGGGGGGGGGGCACATTAGGGGCAAAGGGGCACATAAGGGGCAACTGGGCACATAACGCTGGCAAATGAGCAAATAACACTGGCAAATGGGCACATAACACTGGCAAATGGGCAAGTAAAGCTGGCAAATGGGCACATATCACTGGCAAATGGGCATGTTACGCTGGCAAATGGACAAATAACGCTGGCAAATGGGCACATAACACTGGCAAATGGCCACATAACGCTGGCAAATGGGCAAATAATGGGCACATAACTGGCAAATTGGCATACAACACTGGGAAATGGGCAAACAACACTGGGAAATGGGCAAATAACACTGGAAAATGGGCACATAATGGGCAAATTGGCACATAATGGGCAAATTGACCAAATAACACTGGCAAATGGGCACATAACTGGCAAATGGGCAAATAACACTGGCAAATAGGCACATAACACTGGCAAATGGGCAAAATAACACAGGCAAAATAACACTGGCAAAAAGGCAAATAACACTGGCAAATGGGCAAATAACATGGACAAATAACTGGCAAACAGGCAGAATAACACTGGCAACGGGCAAAATAACACTGGCAAATGAGCAAAATAACACTGGCAAATGGGCAAAATAACACTGGCAAATGGGCAAAATAACTGGCAAATGGGCAAAATATGACTGGCAAATGGGCAAAATAACACAGGCAAATGGGCAAAATATGACTGGCAAATGGGCAAAATAACTGGCAAATTATGGGAAAAAGAACACTGGCAAATTGGCAAAATATGACTGGCAAATGGGCAAAATAACTGGTAAAATATGGGCAAAATAACACTGGCAAATAGGCAAAATAACTGGCAAATGGACAAAATATGACTGGCAAATGGGCAAAATAACTGGCAGGTTAATGGGAAAATTGTCAATCTTGCTGTGGCATATTGGCAATCTGGCTGTGGCATTTTAATGGGCAGGCTAATAGTGGCATATTAATGGGGAAAAGGCTGTGGCAGATTAATTGGCAATCTGAATGTCTGGCTGTGGCATATTAATGGGAAGGCTAATCATGGCATAATGGGCAAATTGGCTTTGGCCAAAGTGATACTGTGGCATGTTCTGAGGGGCAAAATAACATGTACTATGGGACAAAGTGACACTGTGGTTTGTTCTGGCGGGCAAATTTATACTGCGGCATGCCAAATTGTGTGGGTACAATATGAGTACAAGCCAAGTGCTGTGGGTACTGTATAGTGCTGTGTTAAGACCTTTAGGTGCAATGTGGGTGCAGAGGAACATAATAAAAATACGAAATTAACAATTTTTCAATAACATTTTCATTACATATGAAAATAGTTGAATAGAATATTAAAAAGTTCATATAAGTATACATGTAGCTAGTTATATACATATATTTGGGGTCCACCTCAAGCTTTTGAAAAGGCTGGAAATATTTTAACTTTTTTTGTGTCCAGAAAAGTAATATTACTTTACTGAGAGGGTGGTGGATGAGAGGTTACTAAATGAAGGAGTTTAAGCATGCATGGGATAAGCATAAGGCTATCCTTGATATAAGATAAGGCCAGGGGCTAATGAAAATATTACTTTACTGAGAGGGTAGTGGATGCATGGGATAGCCTTTCAGCAGAAGTGGTAGAGGTTAATACAGTGGAGGTCAGAAACTTTGTATTACTTTACTGAGAAGGTAGTGGATGTATGGAATAGTTTTCCAGTAGAAGTGGTAGAGGTTAATATAGTAAAGGAGTTTAAGCATGCACGGGATAGGTATAAGGCTATTCTACATATAAGACAAGGAAAGGGACTACTAAAAGTATTACGTTACTGAGAGGGTAGTGGATGTATGGAATGGTCTTCCAGCAGAAGTGGTAAAGGTTAATATAGTGAAGGAGTTTAAGCATGCATGGGATATCCTAGATATAAGATAAGGTCAGGGACTAATAAAAAGTATTACTTTACTGAGGGGGTAGTGGATACATGGAATAGTTTGCCAGCAGAAGTGGTAGAGGTTAATACAGTGAAGGAGTTTAAGCATGCATGGGATAGGTATAAGGCTATCCTAGATATAAGACAAGGCCAGGCACAACGCAGAACAGTTGGGAGGCATTTAAGTGGCATTTCTGTGGTGGAGTTGCATGGTGGGGTCGGGGGGCCCGGGGAAATTTTTGCACAGGGGCCTGGTGGTTTCTAGTTACGCCTCTGATACACATCTAACATACAATATGGTTTTAATTGTTCACAATATCATTTTTTGCAGCAGTAGACATTTTTGCACTATGTATATTTAATTGCAATGTATGCAATATGTTTTGAAAATATAAGATGGTGTTAATTGTTCACAATATTAACCTTTTCAGCAGCAAGTTTTTTATGTTATTTTATTTTTATTTTTGATTAATCACATATTGTTGACACATGCAATGGGAAGATTCACATTGCTTTTATATAGAGGTGCATGTTCTTTCACTCACATTCACAGCACTATGTATTTCACTTGCTGATAGTATTGAAAAAGGTTGCCTGAAGCTTTGAGCCACTTTACACCTGCAATATGATCACAATCAATGTTTTTCAGCTGGATCACTGTGACCTTTACAACCATTGGTTGATGTATTGTATTTAAAGACAAGATGTTCACCCAGTTATCCAGCTATGATTAAGTGTGGAAACACGCGTAACGCGTAAGGTGGTCTTTCCCTCACAGTCTTTGTTTTGTATCGGGTCTGTCATTGCACTGGATAAAGCACTTTTGGATAAAGCATTTATCAAAGAACGGAGTGCACACTTTTGTCGTTTCTCTATATATTTGTACGCTGGATCAAGCGTTGTAAAGCACCCATCCTTTTGATTATAAGAACGGTAAGTGGAGCCGGTTCACACCGCGAGGTGTTGGCTATATTATCAACAATAGTTTCCCCTAGGGGGAGGTAGACAGGACAGAATAGAGTAATATGATCTGTCAGCCTCCTGAAACCCAGCATTCATAGTATTATAAGTGTAGGAAGGAGGAGGGACTCTAGTCTGGAACTATTAAGCAAATGGTGTGATCTGTCTTGTTATAACACTTACGGAATAAGAAAAATAAAAACATGTGAGACGACAGATGAGGAAAAAATGAGAAAAGATTAACTATTACAGATAACATGTTTTCACAAAACTGTATTGCATAACTACAAGATTGCACAATTAGAACAAAAAGGGCTCAAATCAGGAGAGACACATCACAGGGAAGAATTCAGAGTTAAATACACAGCAAACTGATATAGACAAAAGAATAAGAAGACACTGACAGATAGAATAGTTAGTATATATAACACACAAGTAAACAGAGAACTACTCACACTTACAAATAACAGGATAAGCACAGTTGGGATAATATATAAAAAGAAACTGATGGGTTACAAATTTTTGTTATTGCCATGTGCTCCAAAGTGGGACATAAGAACACTTTTAATATGGCTAGAGGATAATTACACGTCAAGGTAAGGAGTGATAATTACCGTAGTTTAAATAGGTTTTAGTAGATCATATATCCCCATAGACTAGAAGTTGATAAGGAACTCAGATAATGTATGGATATGAAGTAGCTGGGATCAAAATTACCTGGTAAAAACAGAGACCTCTTAAACTATATGGGAAGAAATTCTTTTTTTTTTTCTTTCTTTTTTTCTCCCTTTTTTGGTGTGCATTTTGCAAAATGTATTAAGCCAGAACGCAGAGGAAAGCGAGGGCTTCCTTCAGGAAACTCACTGGAGAACCAAGGACTCGGTCCAAATCAACTCACAGAGATAGCCGTTATGCATAACAGCTTCTATGGAAAAGCAAAAAAAAGTGGCTATTTTATTTTCGAAAAATGTGGACACAAAATCTAAATATGTAGAAGCCGACCTTGAAGGGAGATATATTATCATGGTGACAGAGGTAGATGGCACATTAATGACACTGATATACGTATATGCACCAAATGCTTCTCCAATGAGATTCCTTGTAAGACTTATTTTGAAAGCCCAGAAGGTCAGACAGGGACCTCTGGTCTGTATGGGAGATTTTAATTGTGTATTAGAGATAAGCTCCCACTCTCAGGCAGAATTGGTAACATAAATGTCTTCTAGCAAGCATATACTGGATAACCATTTGTTGCTAGATGTCTGGAGAATATTACATCCTTATGAAAAAGATTATATTTTCTTCTTCAAGACACACTTTGCATATTCCCGCCTTTATCTAGTAATAGGAGATGTCTCCTTTGTGTCTCAGGATTAAAAACTAAAGATACGCGAAAATACATGGTCAGACCATAACATGGTGACCACTGACATAAAGGAGACTTTTGTGAGATTCCGCTCAGACTGGAGGCTGAACGAAAATCTCATAAAGAAGCCAGAAGATATTGAATATATAAAGACCACAACAGAACAATACTTTAACAAAAACGATAGGGAGGAAACCACGCAGGCTTTGTTATGGTGTTAAAAAAAAAGCAGGGGCCAGAATGACAGATCTCTATATTGACAGACAGCAGAAATAATCTAGGAGATCACGGAGAAGATAAACGTGGCCCTTATAGAGAAATCAGAATCTTGACAGCTCTTAGATCCAAATGGTATTACAGGGGTAACAGGGCAGAACAGATATTAACTAACCAGTTAAAACAGAAAAGAACAGAAAAAAAACATAACACAAATAATACATAAAGGGAAGACAATTTTGTCTCCGGCAGGAATAAGCCAAGTATTTAACGATTTCTATCTAAATCTTTACAACCTACCTAATAACCAATTAGAGACAGAGTTAGAAGAAATATCTTTCCCTAAACCTGTATCTGAGGCATTATTAAATCTGAACTGCCCTATAATGGCAGAGGAGGTACAGAAAAAATAAAAAAATAGAGAGTAAAAAAGCCCTGGGACCTGATGGATATGTCGGGCGATTTTATAAGATATTCTCAGATATCCTTTCACCAAAATTGGCTAAAGTATTTAACGAATTCATGGAGAGAGGTACTATGCTGGAGGAAATATCGGTCCTCACAGGACCAATACTCTGAGCGATTATGGCTCTCTATACTAAGCCAATGGGAAGAGTAGTTGGATCAGGAGTGAAATCGGAATGGTTTGTGCTTGCGAATGGAACACAGCAGAGCTGCCCCCTCTCAACCTTACTCTATGTACTTACACTTGAGCCTTTGGCCAGAAATATTACATCATGTGAGAAGGTAGTGGGGTGCGAAAGAGGGGGGAGCTATATGCGGACGACATACTGATCACCATTGAAAAACCAGCAGATTCACTAAAGGCACTCATGAATATTATTTAAAAATACAGTTGCCTTTCCAATTATAAGCAAAAGCCATCTAAATCCCTGGCAAAGGGTATTAACTTAAGCCTAGTGGCTGAAAAGGAAATAGGAAAATACGGATTCAGTTGGGCTAGGGTTTTTTTTTTTTTTTCACATGTGGAAGTCCGAGTAAATGCAGAACCAACCTGCTGGTTGGAGATAAATATACTTCCACTGATCACAGAGACAAATCTCTTGTTTAAAAATGGAAGGGCTTAAATGTTTCATGGTGGGGCAGAATTGCACTGGTCAGGTCATATAGCTTACCTAAATTTATATATATATTCAGAATGATCCCATTTAGCGTACCAGATAGTTGACTAGTAATGATCCAATCAATGTTCAGCAGATTAAAATGGGCAGCATAGAGCCCTAGATTCAGTTTAAACCTATTATCAAATACAAAATGGGAAGAAGGGTTGTGAATCCCTGTTATTAAGGAAAATGCTACTGCAGCAATGGTTGCAGTGATGTCTCAAAGTGTGTGCCACACAAGAGGATTGGTATGAACTTGAACTCCAAAAGGTATCAGGGCTGAGAGACATATTACCCCTTTTTTGGCTCACGAATAAGAACTGTACTGAAGGGCATACCCGCCAATAACGCAGTATGCAATATTTTAAAAAAATGGTACGAACTAAAAAAAAAATTGAGAATGGCCGAAAATATCTTGTCATGTATCCCACTGAATGTGATTGAATATGATATAGAAAATATGGTATTGGATAGCTGGAAACAGAAAGAAATAGATTGATTTATGATTCACAGACCAAAACATTCATGAGACTCCAAGAGGGATTTGGTCTGCCAACTAATGAATGTTTTAGGTACCTAAGGGTCAAAAGCTATATAATGCAAACATTATATTCTGAGCAACCTCTTAAATGAAAACATTTACTAACCGATTTAGTGAGTAAAAATGTCTATAAACATCTAATCGCCTTGAACCGGCAGCTAGTAAGATATAATACAACTAGCAAAGGGGAAAAAGTAGTCTTCACGAGGAGACCCACCAGGCTTCAACTGAAGCAAAGAAATTAATCCAACTCTGGAAGGGTGTAGGTTGTGTCAGTGCTTGGAACCAGGTGCCTCCTATATATGCCGACCCAGCATAATATAAATCAAATATAAAGAAAAGGAGCTTGCACTCTGGATATTCCACAATGAAAAAATAGTGTTTTAATGGCAAAAAATAAACATATATATAGTAATAAAGTATAGTGGCGTTTCGCCTGACTAGCACGCTTAATCATAAGTGACAAACAAATGAAAATTCAAACTACTTAAATGCATAGCAACCAATCAGTGAAAAGGTTAAACTTAATTAAGTGACGTGACTGCAAAAACGGCTGTGATTACACACAAAATAAATCAAAACTTCAGTGCTACAAATAATTTAGCTTGTTATACGTTATGGTGCATACAAAATATAAATATATACACTATTAGACAGAAGATTAAATCGGGATAATAAACAATCAAAAAGAAAAAAGGTGATTAGCGTGATCATTTAAAAATATCAAGTCTATAAAGACACATGTGTCAATATATATACAATTAATACCATATAACTGTTAGCCTTCTAAGCATAATAGTGCATGTTAAGAACATGATTCAATATTTGTGTGCCAATACCTTGAGTGAATTCTCGAGAGCATCATTGCACACAAACCAAAAATAAAATAAATGGTTTAATTTTAAGCGATTTTAGCTATTATATAAATTGTAGAGAAACATGAATAAAGACCCGGACTAACGGCACATCAAATACTAACACAATTAGACACTGTGATTTGCAAGGTATTATAAAGATCCTTGCAAAGAATATATACACAAAAATATAGATGAGCAGCACAAATCATGAACAAACTGCATAGTTATTATAATTTATGAAACCCAGGGGTACATGTGTTGTGTTATGAAACTTTATCTCACATGCACTCCCGGAAGATCATACCAAACAACGAGAATTTCAGAAAAAATGTGCGATATATTCCGTATTTAATCCCTTTGGTCTTCTTGTGCCTTGTATATATATTGACACGTGTCTTTATAGACTTGATATTTTTAAATGATCACGCTAATCACCTTTTTTCTTTTTGATTGTTTATTATCCCGATTTAATCTTCTGTCTAATAGTATATATATATATTTATATTTTGTATGCACCATAACGTATAACAAGCTAAATTATTTGTAGCACTGAAGTTTTGATTTATTTTGTGTGTAATCACAGCCATGGGCGTCCGCAGGATTGCCCCCCCCCAAAAAAATGATGTCATCGCGCGACGTCAGAGCCGCGCATAGAAAGATAAACGCGGGACGTGCCAGCGTGCAGGGTGGAGCAGCCAGCTCCATTCACATGCGGCCAGGCGCCTGAGCAGAGCAGAGACGGAGACCAGCATTGAATTTCCAGCATCATACAGGTAAGATAATTAAAAAAAAAAAAAAAAAGGATATGATGGATCCTGGAGGCAGATAGAAAAAAGCAGAAATACATGGTGACATTGGGCAGAAAAGATATTAGAGGAATGGTCTGGATGAAATAATAAGATAGATGGATGGATCATGGAGGCAGATAGAAAAAATGCAGAAATACATGGTGACATTGACAAGGGGCAGAAAAGATATTAGAGGAATGGTCTGGATGAAATAATATGATAGATGGATGGATCATGGAGGCAGATAGAAAAAAGAAGAAATACATGGTGACATTGACAAGTGGCAGAAAAGATATTAGAGGAATGGATGAAATAATATGATAGATGGATGGATCATGGAGGCAGATAGAAAAAAGCAGAAATACATGGTGACAAGGGGCAGAAAAGATATTAGAGGAATGGCCTGGATGAAATAATATGATACATGGATGGATCATGGAGGCAGATAGAAAAAAGCAGAAATACATGGTGACAAGGGGCAGAAAAGATATTAGAGGAATGGTCTGGATGAAATAATAAGATAGATGGATGGATCATGGAGGCAGATAGAAAAAAAGAAGAAATACATGGTGACATTGACAAGGGGCAGAAAAGATATTAGAGGAATGAATGAAATAATATGATGGATGGATGGATCATGGAGGCAGATAGAAAAAAAAGCAGAAATACATGGTGACAAGGGTCAGAATATATATAATGGAGAATGAAAGGTGATTAAGGCACAATGCAGACAAAATGGGGCAGGAAAGATATAATGGAGGAGGAAAATAGGTGATTAAGGCACAATGCAGACAAAATAGGGGAGGAAACATAATGGAGGATGAAAAAAGGTGATTAAGGCAGAATGCAGACAAAATGGGGCAGAAAATATATAATGCAGGAGGAAAAGAGGTAATTAAGTACAATCATAGGTGTGCACCCTAAAGCACAAACACACACGCCGCACACGTGTGTGTGTATAGATTTATAGATAGATATATATCTATCTATATATCTATACACACACACACACATACACAAATGCACTCTGCATACTTACATACAGACCCGCATTCATATAATTATCAATATAAACAAACATTTAAAAACTGTATTAAAACTTTTTTTTTTATTAATTAAGCATTTAGCAATGTAAACAAACATTTCACATTTTTTAACTTAAAAAAACATTTAAAATAAATAAGCTGTTATAACTGTAACAAATCTAAGTAAACATTTTCACACAAAGTGCATTGTACACAGGAATTTTTACAACAGAAACTAAATCAAAATGTATGTTCTCAAAAATGTATGTTCTCAAGTATGTTCTCAAATGCAGGTGTGTGTCTATTTAATTCTCAATCTCAGAACTATAAATAATATAGCCGGACCTCAAACACGAAATCAAACCTGCAGCCTCAGAAATCAATCAATCAAATTTAAACTTACTTAAAGTTTACCAGCCAGCCGGCCGCCCCAGAACCCCTCCTGGGAAAAAACGATGTGCCTGTGCTCCGCTCTGCACCCTCTCCTCTGGCACTGCGGCTGGGCCTCACCCTTGCGTTGCCGTGACTCCGCCTCTGCGTGACGTCACGGAACGCGTGTACGCGAACATTACAGGGGAGGTCTGAGGGAGGAGAAAGTCCGTCCTTCACTATGCGGCGCTTCCGCTCGCATAGTGAAGGATCGGATTAGGAGACAAACTCGGGCGGCAGACGGCAGTGCAGCACGGAGGTGAGAGAGCCTCAATTTTGAGGCTTGATTAGGGTGTGCCCAGGCACACCCAGCACACCCCGTGTGCACGCCTATGAGTACAATGCAGACAAAATGGGGCAGGAAAGATATAATGGAGGATGAAAAGAGGTTATTAAGGCACAATGCAGACAAAATGGGGCAGGAAAGCTATAATGGAGGATGAAAAGAGGTGATTAAGGCACAATGCAGACAAAATGGGGCAAGAAAGCTATAATGGAGGATGAAAAGAGGTGATTAAGGCACAATGCAGACAAAATGGGGCAGGAAAGCTATAATGGAGGATGAAAAGAGGTGATTAAGTACAATGCAGACAAAATGGGGCAGGAAAGTTATAATGGAGTAGGAAAAGAGGTGATTAAGGCAGAATGAAGACAAAATGGGGCAGAAAAGATATAATGGAGGAGGAAAAGAGGTGATTAAGTACAATGCAGACAAAATGGGACAGGAAAGTTATAATGGAGGATGAAAAGAGGGAATTAAGGCACAATGCAGACAAAATGGGTCAGGAAAGCTATAATGGAGGATGAAAAGAGGTGATTAAGTACAATGCAGACAAAATGGGGTAGGAAAGTTATAATGGAGGCGGAAAAGAGGTGATTAATGCAGAATGCAGACAAAATATTGACATGAGGCAGTTTAAATATTACGGTGGAGGACAGACATGGAGGAATACAACATATAAAATGATGGGGAAAGAGAAGGCAGACATGGAGGAATAAATCATATAAAAAAGGGGTACATAAATAAAGAAATGTCATGGGTTTAGGAATTTGGGTGTAATCTATTGCTGTGTGCTATATTGTTGTATCTGGTGCTGTGGGGTTATATTTTTGCTTTGATGTTGTATCTGTTGCTGTGAAGTTTCGGCTAGAGTTCTGGAGTTTATCTGCTGTGGTTTATATTTTGTGCCGTGGGTTAATATCTGGTGTTGTGGATCTACATCTGGCACAGTGGATCTAAATTTGGTGCAGTGAGGTTATATCGAGTGTGGTGGGTTTATGTAGTGGAAATATATCTTGTGCCATGGGGCTATATCTAAAGCTGGTGCTGTGGCGTGTGTTTTGAGTGCAATCGAGTGCTGTGGCAACTACTCTGGGTGTATTCTGGTGCTGTGGCAAGTGAAATCTGACAACTGTTGTGCATGCAGTCTGATGTTGTGGCAAATGAAATCTGGTGTTTTGGGTAAAATGTGGTGCTGTGACAAGAGCTGAGGTTGCACTTAAGTGCTGTGCATGACACCTAGTGCTGTGGCAACTGGGGTGCGTACCGTCAAATGCTGAGCCAAGTGAGGGTGCAATCTATTTGGGTCATGTTGTGTCGCATAACCCAACTCCTTTTTGACCCCGCCCCTCACATCTTGGGAAATGCTTTATCAAAGATATATGCAATATCTCACTAGCTGGTTTCTCTAAAACTATGCAGGGCAGTAATTGGCTAAAACCACCTAGGACTGTACTAGTCGACCCTTAATTTCCTGATGGGGTTAAACATATGTATGATATGTATGTGTGTATATGGGGGCTGTTTTCAATAAATTGTGCATTGTAAGTGAGTTATTTGAAGTTTATTGAATACAGCCTGGTGATGAGCAGAGTATTTAATGATCCCCATTTCTTTTTAGAAATGGACATCCGCAATTTTTTTTCAAAACGAAAATTGGATGAAATAGAATCTGATAAGGGAGCACAAAAAGAATCTCGACATGATGAACAGGAGGCAGAACCAAGCACAAGCAGTTCTGCAGGTCCAGTTCCAGCTACAACAGAATGTAGCCATGTTGATGATGCTCCTGTAAATGACATTGGATTTTATTTGAAGTCATCCAAAAAGCTAACAGATAATCTCAAATATGATCTATTAGTAAACACATATACTCCAACAGAAAAGTATGACTTCAGGAAAGATTCAAGTGGACCACGTGTTTTCCGTCATGTGTGGATAAATCAGTATTCACCTTGGCTCAGCTACTCTCCTCACGTGAAAGGTGCAATTTGCAAGTATTGCACAGTTTTTCCACGGCCAGTTCATCGTGGGATACAAGGAGTGTTCATAACAACACCTTTCACTAAATATAAAGACTTCCATGAAGGTGCACGCAACCATATTTCATCATCTTGGCATAAAAAAGCACAAGTGGATGCAACTATTTGGAGATCAGAAAGAAACCTGAAACAAGTATTGTTTGCCAAATAGACAGCTCTGTCAAAAGGCAAGTGGAAGAAAATCGAAAAAACGTATTCCCAATTTTGTCCACTATCTTGTTTTGTGGCACACATGACATTGCTCTACGTGGGAAAAAAAGTACAACCGGAAATGTGCAAAGTCTGTACCAGTTTCGCATTGAAGCAGGAGATGTGATGCTAAAGAACCATCTGGAAAATGCCCCAGTTAATGCACGTTATACATCAGTTCGAGTTGAGAATGAACTGATTGCTTTATGTGAAGAAAAATTAAGAGAAGATCTAGTATCCCTAGTCAATATGTCAAATGGTTTTTCAATAATTGCTGATGAAAGTGCTGACATATCCGGAAAAGAACAGATGTCGCTTGGAGTACGTTTTGTAGACACCAGTACCACCATACCTGTCATCAAAGAAGAATTCCTTGGATTTGCAACCTTAAAGGAAATGGATGCTATCTCAATTGCAAATAAGATTATGGATACTTGTTCTAAATTTGGATTAAACCTCGAAAATCTCCATGGCCAAGGATATGATGGATGCTCTACAATGGCAGGAAAGGAAGGTGGCGTTCAAGCCATAATAAAGAGAAAGTATCCTAAAGCTGCTTTTGTTCACTGTGCTGCACATAAACTGAATTTAGTTGTTAATGACCTGAATGCTGTTCCTGATATACGGAATTCTATTGGCCCAGTGAAAGCTATCATCAAGTTTTTTCGTGAAAGTCCAAAAAGAAGATCTCTTGTTCCTAATGTGCCATTACTGAGTGAAACACGATGGACAGCTAAGTACAAGAGCATTAGAATTTTAACCTCAAACTTTGAAGAGATTTTTAACCAGTTGAGCATATTGGTCACTACAGGATCAGGGAAAACACATCAGGATGCATATCAGTTGCAATGTTCTTCAAGCACTGTGAGCTTCATATTTTGCTTGTCCATAATTTCAATTTATTCGTCAAGATTGGAATCTGTAAGCCAGGCTCTCCAAGCTGTTCAGCTTGATATACTAAAGGTATGCAATCACATCCAAGACCTTCTGACTGTGTTCCGTGATCACAGACAAAAAGCAGAAGACCAATTTAAGGAAATTTTTTCAAATGTTCAGACAATGGCAGAAAAACTGAACATCGAACTTTGTGTCCCCAGACAGTGCAGCCGACAAGTGTATCGTTCTAATTTAAATTCGTCTTCTGTGGAAGAATACTATCGCCAGTCTATCTTTGTGCCATACATGGACTCAATCATCACATCATTAGAGAGCCGGTTTGGCAATGAAAACAAGAACAATTTCAGTCTGTTTTCACTTTACCCAAAACAAATGGCAAACATGACAATTGAGCAATACAAATACCACATTACCAACATCAAAGAAATTTACAACATTGAAAACCTGGAAGCTGAAGCAGTCACGTGGTATGAAGTCTGGTCAATGAAGGATGAGCAGTTTGACAATGGATTTCTGGATTTGCTCAGCCACACAGATTTATTTCCATCAGTACAACAAGCAATTCTTATCGCTCTAACATTACCGGTGACCACTTGTACAGTGGAACGGTCTTTCAGCACAATGAGAAAGGTGAACACCTGGTTGAGGTCAACAATGGCAGATGATCGATTGTCGGGTTTGTGCATGATGAGCATACATCGAGCCAAAATTACTGAAAATAAACAACAGCTGATTGAAAAAGTAATTGATAAATTTGCACAAGACCACAGACGTTTGCAGTTTCTTTTTCGTGATCATTAACCAATGAACAAAATTCTACAAAACTACTCACTGAAAAATGTGATTGTTAGATTTGAATGTTTAAATGTTTGCCGTTCCCAACCTGAACCGTGATTCAGTTACAGTTGATATGTTTTATTTTCCAAATTGGATGAGAACAGTTATTTATTTAATATATGTATATATATATTTGATGTTATTTATTTTAATATATTATATTTAAGTTAATACATTTTGAAAATAAATACATTTGTCATATATTTTATTTATTTGTTTGTGCATGTTAAGACCAAATGCAGATCATACATATTTTTATTAAATAATTCAGTTATGGTGCCTTGATCATGTGTGTATGAATAATGTGGGGATGTAGGGACATAAAAACAGATTAGAAATCGCTATTTAGACAATGGCATCTTGATCCTTCTATTAAGCTTTTGCATCAGGTATCTTAATCCTTTAGGTGCCTGCGCTGATCATGACTAAGTCCCTCCACTTCATGACATTGTCAAAAGGAAGCGCAGGATGACAGTAAAACTTTGCCCCCCCCTGAAAAGATTTCTGCGGATGCCCATGATCACAGCCGTTTTATGAACAGATGGTATTTAGTGGTGCGAACCAGTTACTAAAATGTTATAAGTTCGCCGAACCAGTGCCTGTAGGAGATCCCTTTAAAAAAAAAAATCTGTAAAAAAAGTGCGGGTAGGGACTTCTGGGGTGGCCCTGCTTTCACACGGGGCTGCAAATACCACCTGAAGGGGGAATTCCGGCTCCACGGATGGTGCGATGAACAGAGGATAGGCGGTGGACAAGCAACGTTGCCATCCCGCAGCTCTCCACCCGACCAGGCCCGGAGTCCAGCACACCCATGTGGCACACAACGGGAACCCTACACGGAGGTCCGGGAATTCCCCCGTGACAAAATCTATTCCCGCAATAGTACCGCCAGTATGCTTGCACATACTGGAAAGGATCCTGTGCAAAGCCAGATTCAAGGCCTAATAGGCCCGTCACTCACCGGATCCTTGTTTCCGCCAACGGAACTGTGAGGACAGCTGATTTGCACAGCTTACAGCGTGTCATATATTTATACAGAACTGTTTTCTTTTTATAGAACATATATCTTATCTCTTAAATATCTTGTGAAACCACCCCCTCTGCCCAAGGCATTCTCCCAAGACAAGGAGGCAGTTTTGGCGCCAAAAAGCGGCCCTTGCTGGTGGCCATTTTGGAACTTACCAGCACACTACTGGCCATTGTCCAAGAACTGCAATAATCCACTATCAGTGCACATACACAACCTTGTATGCCACCATTTCCCTGTGATTTATTTACGAAAACTCCCATTAACCTTCTCTGGTGGAATAGCCCTTATCAAGATGATATCCTTTCCAAAACTCATATATCTAATACAATCCTTACCTTTAGTTATTAGAAAAACAGACAACAAGAACCTAACCATTTCATTTAGCAAATTCATATGGTCCAATAAGAGACCTCAAATAGCGCTGGCCACCTTACAACAATCTAAATATAACCTTGGTCATAATCTGCCAATTCCCAAGAACTATAACTTAGTTATATATATATATATATATATATATATATATATATATATATATATATATATATATATATATATATATATATAACTTTATCGCTATGCACTTGATTGGAATACAAACTCCAACACATTTTGCAAACACCAGCTTGGAACACTACTTCAACCCTACAATTGCCTTACAAGCTGTCAGATTCTCCCTGTTGATTCACTCATGTTTGTTGTGACTCCTCCCCTTTTCAGTGACGTGCTATTCCCTTGCTATTTAGAGGAAGCGTGCCACATTCAACTTGCTGATTTATTCTTGAACCTTCAGTGAAGAGAGCATCAGCTGTTTTGTTTCCCGACAAAGCTAATAAACCTAGATCGTTATCACCGTTAACAGACCGTGGATTGTATGACTTACCCGACTTCTTCTTTGCTGACTACGGATTTCCCCTGTTTAATCTTCTTTCTCCAACACCAGACCTCGGATTGCTTATCGGATATCCCTCCTTCTCCAACCCCTGATTCGGATTATTGACACGGACATTCTACAGTTTACGCTGAACCAGCTGAAGAAACCGCAAGTATCACGATTCATTCACCTTCTTCTAATGTGTACTTGTATCCGCTCCTCAAACTCAGTGTTCTGTTTGCTTTGCGGTTAAGAAACTTGGCTCAACGCCCAAACATTCCATTCAGTGTTCTATTTGCTTTTGTGGTTAAGTGTATTTGGCTCAACGCCCGGACATTCCATTCAGTGTTCTAACTGCTTTTGTGGTTAAGTGTATTTGGCTCAACGCCCAGACTTCAAAAGAAGAAGCTGCTACAGTTAAAATAAAGATTAATTAACCCTTCATATAAAAACTTAAATTGGTGTAAATCACATTATTTACATAAGCTGAATTCTGCAGTTGTGTTCCTACCCATTCTCCTGATCAAACAACCTCTCATTGCCTGACATTAATAAATCAGCCTAAAATGAATATGGAACCTGAAGGGTTAATTTGGATCTGTGAGGGTTAAAAGCCGACAGTGTGTCTAAGAAGCTGATGTCTGCAGCAGTTTCTGGAAGGCCAGATCACGCCAGTAGCGTAATTGTTATGAGAATGGTCTTATCTTACTATTCCAAGGCCAGAACAGAGGTTTCTGGAACATCAACAAGTTGTCTCTGAAAGTTCTGTAAATTTTCCATAAGAATGACTTTTGTAACACTATTTTACATATGATGTTTTAAGTGTATTTTCTTGTAAAACACGCCTTTCTACATATTAGAATATTAGAATAACCAATTATATTGTAGTAACTAATGCTTTTATCTTCGTTTATATACGCTTGTCTAAACAATTAAAATCAGAGTTAAGGAACACGAAGCATTGTCTAGTCTTTTCCTTCGTCGTCCTTTGCTCTCCAAGGCCTTGCCTAGACCAGGTAAGTTCACATCAATCTGGTGTTACAGGTCTTAGAGGTGGCTGAACAGACTACCCCGCAGGTCCCTTTCAGTTTGGTGTAAGAAGTGGGATTCAAACAAACCGGGTGAGTACATGATTAATTGTTATAATCGTTGTGCTATCCGTGTTTCTTTGAATCCGGTAACATATATCTAAGCCTCTATAAGAATACACGGTCTCGATCTGATTGTGATTGTTGTTGGCAGTCCGGGACTGCCTCAGAGCTGAAATAAGTCAGCTGCTGATAAATTGCTGAGGATTGTGCCAGTAATTATATGCTACTACTGAGGGTGTTCCAGTAGGATATCACTGTTTTACAGAGGTAGTGCCCGTATTTTGAACTGAGGATTGTGCCAGTTCTTTTGGAGAAGTACTGGTCGTCGGTTGTTCCAGTACATTTAATATAATATAGACGAGACGTGTATAAAGTGTTTAAAAGACCTTGCAAATTATCATTACTAAATTCCTAAGAACCGTGCTGAGGGTGAACAGGAAAATTGTCCGGCATAAACTGTTGTGAATGATATTGTATAAGTATATAAGTTGATCATAATGGGACAAACTGTTAGTGACTTGGCAACTCCAAAATTTGTAAAGGGTCAGCTCAGAAAGCCCCATTGTTTGATAAGCTACAATGGACCCCGAGATACTATGTGCGGAAATATGTAACAGGCACATTTGATTCTGGTGTGGATGATGTGGCAGAATGGACAGAGAAATGTAAATATGAGTTACTATTCCCCACGAATGGGTCATTTGATTTATCCTATCGCAATATGTGTCAAAGTTTTCTAGATGATCCTGATCAAGGTGATCCAAGTTGGGAACAGCCATTCACAACACTGTTTTTAAAGTTTTGGATTGTTGTGTGTGACAATGTTAAAATTCCCAGTACTCTCAAGCCAAAGGGAGTGAAACTGAATAAAGGGAAAAGCCAAATTCCCAAAACAACCTGAAAACCCCAATACTTTTCTTATGCCCTCCGTGGATACGGGATCACAGGAAAAACCTAGTGCCCCTCCCGTATATGGGAGTGAGAAAAATGATTTAACCCCTATAGTGGTGGCTGCCTCACAGCTAAAATTGTACCCCAAGGTCCCGAAGGTGGTTGAGCCAAAAACTGAAACCTATACGGGACCAGTCACCAGAGCAGTATCTAGCAAAACTGTAACCCTATCCTCCCCAGCCAAAAGTGAGAGCCTGGCATCAGGTTCAAATAATGAGGGATCATATCCGTTTATGTTGGTTGATGAGCAGGTAGTGCTGCAATCTGTTGATGCTAATGTTGTCAAGGGTTTGAAATGGCTGCTCAAATTGTAAATCTAAACCAGAAGGTGGAAATATTGACGCAAGGTATGCAAGACCTACGTACTACCAATGACCGCCTCATTACATATGTCACAGAATTACAAGCTCGTCCAATGACATTTCCATCTCCATTGGCAAGTCATAGAGAGATTTCTGAACCCACTGTATCTCCCCCAGAAAAATTCTCTGGCGACCGTTCCAAATACCAAGAATTTTTGAATTCATGTGCCTTGTTATTTGCATTAAGACCTAGGTCATACCCTACTGACCGTATTAAGGTTTGCACAGTAATGTCTTATTTAAGAGGGGAACCAATGGCTTGGGCCCACACATTCCTTGAGAATGATGATCCAATTCTGGATTCATTGGAAGATTTTTTCAAAGAGATGTCCCTTTTATATGAAGACCCCAACAAACAAATTTCGGCAGATATTGCAATACGAGCATTAAGCCAAGGGAAACGGCCAGTTGAAGATTATATCTCTGAATTCAAACGTTGGGCCACCGATACCCAATGGAATGATATTACTCTTCGAAACCAATTTCGCCTTGGTCTATCGGATAATCTAAAAGACGAATTGTCCAGGACAGAATTGCCACTGACTTTAGACGCTCTGATTCAACTCTCCATCTCTATCGACAGAAGATTACGAGAAAGAAGGGCTACCTGGAAAAAACCTACAATTACCAGACCCTTTGAAAAAAGCACTCCTCCAGAACCTATAGAGATAGGAGTTCTGAGAAGTCCTCTAACTCAAGAGGAGAAATTAAGAAGGAGAACTCTCCAATTATGCATGTACTGTGCATCCAATGATCATCCTCTTGATTCATGCCCACTTCTCAATCGTTCTAAATCCGGTAAGAAGAACAACTTATCCACTGTATTAACAAATGTTCACAATTCACATTCCACTCATTTTATTATCTCTTTACTCCTTCAGTGGGATCAAGAAAGAATCCTGACAGAAGCCATTATTGACTCCGGGGCTGCAGGATCCTACATTGATGACGCACTTGTTGAAAAACATAAAATTCCATCACTTCACAAGAACTCCTTCATTTCACTTAGAGTGGTAGATGGGTCATTAATTTCCTCTGGTCCAGTAACAACGGAGACTATCCCTCTCAAAATGACCATCTTTTTCAACCATATGGAGTTCAAATCCTTTGATATCGTAAAATCTCCTTTGTTCCCAGTCATCCTTGGAATGGATTGGTTACAAATCCATAATCCTACCATCCAATGGTCACCTGTTCACATCCAATTTAATTCACCTTTCTGCAAAAATACCTGTTTTCAAACTATTCCTCTTTTACAGATAACTGAAGAAAAAACAATTCCATCATATTACTCCTATTTCAAAGACGTTTTCAGTGAAAAAGAAGCATCAACTCTACCACCACACAGACCATATGATTGTCCTATTGATTTACATCCAGGGGTCTCCATCCCTTTCGGTCACATCTATCCCCTCTCTGATAAATAACTGAAAACAGTTATAAACAACTGAAAATTACCTGGAAGAAAACTTAAAAAAAGGTTTTCATTAGACCTTCAACCTCCCCTGCTGCATCAGGTATTTTCTTCGTACGAAATAAAGACAAAACCATAAGACCTATAATCGACTACAGTGAATTGAACAAAAGAACAATAAAGAACAGGTATCCTCTTCCACTCATCCCTGAATTGATTGAACGCTTACGTTCTGCAAAAATTTACTCTAAAATAGATCTCCGTGGAGCCTATAACCTAATCCGAATAAAAGATGAGCATGAATGGAAAACCGCCTTCAGGACAAGATATGGGTTGTTCGAATACCTGGTTATGCCATTTGGCCTTTGCAATGCTCCAGCAACATTTCAGCATTTCATAAACAACATTTTTAGAGATTTGTTAGACATTTGTGTTATCATCTACTTGGACGACATCCTCATTTATTCCGATTCTCTACAAGAACACAGAAAACACGTAAGATGGGTACTCAATAGATTGCAAACCCATAAACTTTTTGCCAAACTTGAGAAATGTTCCTTCAAAATTTCTTGTTTAGGTTATGTTATCAGTCCACAACAGATCCATATGGATAACTCCAAAATCCAATGTATTCTCGATTGGCCAATCCCCACTACAGTGAAGGAGGTACAAAGCTTTTTGGGGTTCGCCAATTTCTATAGAAAGTTCATAAAAGACTTCTCTCAAATTGCACAACCATTGCACCTACTTACAAGAAAAACATTACCATTTAAATGGAATACTCACGCCCAACAGGCGTTCGATCTCTTGAAAGCAAGATTCACTTCCTCTCCTATATTACGGATGCCCAATCCTTCCTTTCCATACATCCTTGAGGTCGATGCCTCTAATACCACTATACTGTAGGAGCAATCCTTTCCCAACAAGAGTCACCTCAACATCCTATCCACCCTGTAGCCTTCTTCTCCAGGACCTTGACCTCTGCTGAACAAAATTATCCCATTGGAGAAAAATAACTCTTGGCCATCAAATCTGCTTTTGAAACCTGGAGACATTTATTAGAAGGTACTGAAACACCCATTATCGTCTATACCGATCATAAAAACCTCGAATTTCTACATAACAATAAAACCTTATCATCTAGGCAAGTTAGGTGGAACCTTTTCATCAACAGATTTCTCCTTCAAATTGTTTACAGATCAGGATCAAGGAATAAAAAAGCGGATTCTCTATCTCGGATACCCATTCAAACCTTTTATACTCAACAATCATCTCTTGATACCTCTAATTCAAAATTTGTAGGAATTACTTCCCATCTGCTCTATAAAATCAAGCTACTATCCCCTGAAGAATTGGATCTTCCAGCTGATACCTCTTTAAACATGGAAAATGGTCTATACCTAAAAAACAAAAGAGTTTACATTCCTCCATCTCTTCGTGCTGAAGCTATAAAAATGATTCATGACTCCCCCCTTGCTGGACATCCAGGAATCAAGAAAACTTCCGAATTATCCATGAGAAACTTTTGGTGGCCTTCCCAACGTGACACCATCACAAGCTACGTCAAATCTTGTTCCATCTGTCAAAAATCCAAACCTAGTCATTGCCAACCTTTTGGTCTTCTTCAGAACCTACCAATTCCCGAAAGACCCTGGCTTTCAATATCTATGGATTTTATTGTGGAACTTCCCCCTTCTGATTCACATACTACAATACTTGTAGTCGTCGATAGATTCACTAAAATGTCTCATTTTATTGCTCTTACAAAGATTCCTACCTCCAAGCAACTGTCTTCTATATTTATATTTAATGTTGTTCGACTTCATGGAATCCCTAATGAAATGATAACAGATAGAGGGAGCCAATTCACCTCTTCCTTCTGGAAAGAACTATGCAAATCTCTTGGAATTTCCTCTAAACTGTCCTCCTCATACCATCCTCAGACTAACGGACAGACCGAAAGAGTCAACCAATGTCTCGAACAATACTTGAGATGTTACTGTAACCACCTCCAAGACGATTGGTCTTCTTTGCTACCGTTGGCTGAATTCTCCTACAATAACTCTTTTCACACAAGTTCAAAGATGTTCCCTTTCTATGGCAATTATGGCTTCCATCCAACATCAATTCCCAATGATCCTCTCTACAGTTCCAATCAAGCTGTCTCCATTCAAATGTCAGAGATGCAAACTGTTTTCCTACAACTGAGAGACAATCTCACCCAGGCCATCAAAGATCATAAAAAGTACTATGACCTCAAAAGAAACCCGGGTCCCCACTTCTCACCAGGAGACTTAGTTCTCATCTCCACGAAGAATATAAGGACCTCACGTCCTTGTAAAAAATTAGACCAACTGTTTATTGGACCGTTTCCCATCAAACAGAAAATCAATAACGTCACTTTTAAGCTATCTCTACCAGCTCACATCAAACTCCATCCTGTTTTCCACATTTCTCTCTTGAATCTCCATCAACCTGACCCCTTCTCAAGAGTAGTCCATACCAACCCTGACCCCGTCATTGTCCAAGGAATCGAGGAGTATGAAGTGGAGAGGATTGTGGATTCAAGGTTCCATAGACGAAGGTTACAGTACCTTATCAGATGGAAAGGTTATCCCCCAGAAGATGACACTTGGGAGGACTATTCCGCCGTTCATGCTGCCCAATGTATTCGTTCCTTCCATAACAATCATCCGGAGAAACCACATTGATAGCACCCTGAGTGTGCTCCTTATCGAGGGGGTACTGTCAGATTCTCCCTGTTAATTCACTCCTGTTTGTTGTGACTCCTCCCCTTTTCAGTGACGTGCTATTCCCTTGCTATTTAGAGGAAGCGCGCCACATTCAACTTGCTGATTTATTCTTGAAACTTCACTGAAGAGAGCATCAGCTGTTTTGTTTCCCGATAAAGCTAATAAACCTAGATCGTTATCACCGTTAACAGACCCTGGATTGTATGTCTTACCCGACTTCTCCTTTGCTGACTACGGATTTCCCCTGTTTAATCTTCTTTCTCCAACACCAGACCTCGGATTGCTTATTGGATATTCCTCCTTCTCCAACCCCTGATTCGGATTACTGACACGGACATTCTACAGTTTACACTGAACCAGCTGAAGAAACCGCAAGTATCACGATTCATTCACCTTCTTCTAATGTGTACTTGTATCCGCTCCTCAAACTCAGTGTTCTGTTTGCTTTGCAGTTAAGAAACTTGGCTCAACGCCCAGACATTCCATTCAGTGTTCTATTTGCTTTTGTGGTTAAGTGTATTTGGCTCAACGCCTGGACATTCCATTCAGTGTTCTATTTGCTTTTGTGGTTAAGTGTATTTGGCTCAACGCCCAGGCATTCCATTCAGTGTTCTAATTGCTTAACTGTTAAGTGTATTTGGCTCAACGCCCAGACTTCAAAAGAAGAAGCTGCTACAGTTAAAATAAAGATTAATTAACCCTTCACATAAAAACTTAAATTGGTGTAAATCACATTATTTACATAAGCTGAATTCTGCAGTTGTGTTCCTACCCAGTCTCCTGATCAAACAACCTTTCATTGCCTGACACAAGCCCTACTACATACACCAGTTACACAACTCCCTGACCAAATGCTCACCAATCCGCTATTGTCCTGCAGGATCAAGGCTTGGAAGTTGGTCAGACTTCAACTGGGCCTACAATGGAGATGCTCTCTCTTCCAACTGTTTTGCAGGAACCCACAGTTCCAGAACAGGGCAGCCCTTCCAGAGATGGGCGTCAAGGGGTATTACCAACATAACAGCTTTACTGGGACCTCAATCCTCTACCCTCATGTCTCTTACTGAGTGTAGAGATAAACTGACCCACATAACCATACCCTGGTTCACATACCTCCAAATTCAAAAGTCGATTCCAAGGGTTTACCCAATCGGACAGGGATAACACCTTAGACCGTAAACATCAGCCAAATCTACCGCTCCTACCAGACTAGTGTACAGAGCACTTCATGCGGTTTTCTTCTCAGACCCAACCTCTAAAGGTATGAAACGATGGCAAACTCACTTCCCAGACACAGACACCGAGGATGTGATTAAACACACAACGCTTACCTGTAAACTGCTCCATGCAGCTTCATATGTGGATATACAATATAGAATCGTGCACTACCCATATCTCTCTCCCCACAGACAACACTTTAAGGGTATTATCCCAACAGAATTATGCCAGAAGTGTGGTGTGGCAGGCGCGACCCTGTTACACAATTTTTGGACATGCCTTCCTAAACACTTTAACGATACAGCACTATAAAATCCACCCAGAAGTGGCAACGCTTGTGATAATCTCACAAGACACCACAGAACATCTCATACCTCCATATTATGAATCACACTAGCTAGGAAAAGCTTAATACAACAATGGATACATCAGGAACCCCCAACGATCACACTCTTCCACACCAAACTATTATTCCTCCTCCACATGTAATTGGGTGGAGGCCACTAAACAAAAAGACAAAAACACAAAAACATTTTTACAAAATGGGAACCATTTATTGAGACGCTGGACGACAGTCATAAAACACAAATTAGGATAACGTTTCAGGACACAGTGTGGTCCGCTCCACAACTGTTGAGAAGACGGACACCTTGTACATAGTTCATATACCACTGATGGGTCTGTTTAGAGTGACATTACTCAACCACCACTGTCTCATGACCTGGCTGGGTACCAGATGGAAATGTTTATGTTGGGGACAGAGTTGGGGAGTGTGGGGTGTAGGGTTTGGGGGGTATTTAGGTGGGTGGGTGTTCATAAGGGGCCGGGAGGTTTGGGCTTCTCCTTCTTCCCCTCTCTGTTACCTTTAAGTACTTCCTTCTTGTATTCATGATTTTTTTTTACCTTGATTTTTTGCAATACTTACTATATAATGTGTCAGGAATCTTACATGTGCTTGTTATGAATTTGCATTGATCCTCTTTGCCCGCTCACCCTTCAGTACAACCTTAAATGTTGATTTCTGTCATACACTGAAAAATACAAAACTCAATAAAAAGTTTTTGAAAAAAAAAACCGCAAGCAAACAGGGCAGCCCCATTCATTCCTGGGGGCCCAAGGCAACTGCCCCGTGGGCCCCTGCTGCCCATGTGACTGTCTCCCACAGAGACAGTCACGATCGGGCAGGAACCAGATGCAGACCCGGCTTTTACTCACAGCCTCCGAAAATGACATCTGTAATACCCGGACCCAACGGTCCCTGAGAAAACTTAAACACAACTCTCTTTTAAACAGAGACAAGCCGGGTAAGGACCTAGCACCTTAAAATCACAACAGATGTCTACATTCATCCCCAAAATTAAAACCCAGACAAATCTTACAGTTCAAAAGACCTCCCAAATTGCCACGGAATTCCAAAAATTCTACACTAAATTATACAATATCTGTCCTAACGAGGCAATCTTCCAAAGTCGCAGCAACATCCCTGCATACCTGAAACAACATATGAGTACAAAAATCTCGGACCAAGTAGCCAAAAGCCTAGATATACCCATAACACCGGAGGAGCTTTCAGAGGCGCTTAAAAGCACCCCAATAGGGAAAGCCCCGGGACCTGATGGCCTGACCTGCTACAAAACTTTTAAAGATGTTTTGCTTCCTCCAATGCTCTGGACATTTAATTATCTTGCCCTAGGTGCCATCTTGCCCACTCAATCCCAAGAAGCCCATATTACACTGATCCCGAAGCCAGGAAAGGACCCGGAACAATGTGGAAGCTATCGCCCCATCTCATTGTTAAACATAGATGTTAAACTACTAGCGAAAGTTATTAGTAATAGGTTGAAAGACATACTTCCTATGCTTATACATAGAGACCAAGTAGGCTTTGTGCCAGGACGCGAGGCAAGGGACAATACAGTGAAGGTGCTTAATTTAATTCATCAGGCTAAGAAGTCCCAAAAACACACCATACTATTGTCTATTGACGCGGAAAAGGCGTTCGACAGGTTGAGCTGGCAGTTCCTCAGGGAAACCCTCAAACATGTGGGAATTGGAGATGCCATGTACAATTGGAAATGCTCCTTGTACCACGCACCGTCGGCTCGTATACGCATCAATGGCACCCTCTCAGACCAGCTCACCCTGTCGAATTGGACGCGACAGGGATGTCCCCTATCACCACTCCTGTTTATTCTGACATTAGAGCCATTTCATCAGGGAAAATGAATCAATAAAAGGCCATCAAATAGGACGGCATCACCACAAAATATCAGCTTTTGCGGACGATATCTTACTTTCACTAACACAGCCTCATATAGCCCTACCTAATCTCATAAAACAATACAGCAAGATCTCTTTCTTCAAAGTCAATATGGCTAAGTTTGAGATATTGAATATTTCCAGACCAGAGCATCCCACAGCTCAAACGCTCCTTTCCTTTTAAGTGGACTCATTCCACTTTGAAGTATCTGAGCATAACTCTATCCCCTTCACTGGAGGATCTATTTAAAAATAATCACTTAGCACTTTTCAATATGGTACGAGCTGATCTGCAGAAATGGAATTCCAAAAACATTTCCTGGTTTGGCCGTATAGCCACCATTAAGATGAACATCCTGCCAAGGTTCCTATACATTCTACAGACAGTACCTATTGCCATTCCAAATTCCTTTTTTAAAGACATCAAGGGGGTTCTTACTAAGTTTATCTGGGACAAATTATCCCCTAGACTTAGATTTGAATACCTCACTAGACCCAAAGATCTGGGGGGTTTGGGACTTCCAAACCTGGACCTATACTACAAGGCCTCAATGCTAGCAAGGGTTTGTGAATGGACACGCCCGGCACCTAAATTATGGGTGTCGATAGAACATCAATCTCTGATGGTCCCAATACCCGTGGTGGCTTGGGTCTCACCTAAACAGTGCACACACATAGATAAATCCCACCCGACGATACAACCCACACTATCTATATGGAAAAATCTCAGGAAATTACAGGGCCTCATAGGAGCCCCGTCACCACTGATATATTTATCTACAACACAGAATTCCCCCTAGGGATGTTAGGTAGACCCTTTGATGCCTTCTTTGAAGAAATAGTCCCTTTCCCAAGACTAGGCCACTTTCTTAAAGATGATGGGACTCTGAAAGCACTCCAGGATTTAAAGTGGGAGGGCGGCCCTAGAGGCCCGATATGGACCCACACCCAGATAGGCCACTTCTATAGATCCCTCCCAAAATCTTCTACAGAAGATCCTACGCTAACCCCGTTTGAGCGGTTGTGCATGTCAAAGACGTACCCAATCAAACTAATTTCTTCCATACACAGTTACTTGACATTGACACAAACGACAAATAAGCCCCATTGCATGGTTGGGAAAAGGAACTAAAATGCACATTTACAGACCCGCAATGGCAGAAAATGGTTTTGCTAACACATAAAGGTTCTCTGGTAACAAAGATTCAAGAGGATGCATACAAACTTCTAACACGTTGGTACAAAGTTTCCATAATTTTGCATAAATTGTTCCCTATAACCCCAGCGGCGTGTTGGAGATGTCAGACATACAGGGGCACCTACATTCATGTTTGGTGGAAGTGTTCTGCTATCCAACCATTTTGGAAATGTGTGCAAAAGACGCTAGAGGCTTGTGCGGACCTTCATTTGGAGTTCACTCCCCAAACATATCTTTTACATCATAACCCATATAGTATACAAAAATATAAAAATTCTTTGACAATTAGACTAGTGAATGCCTCAAAATTGATAATCTCATGTTATTGGAAAAGTCCACACACCCCGACAGCAAGAGAATGGTTTAGCTCGATAGAAGACGTCAAGGCCATGGATCAACTAGGCATGCTAAATCTGGGTAAGGGATTAACTCATTCACAAATTTGGTCCTCTTATATTAAACAAGTTGGAAGGAGAACATACACGGTGAATCATTACTGATACAAAAAAGGAACAACATGTACAGTATACAAAGGAGTTTGTAAACTAATAACAGGTACAATCCGTTTTGAGGATTTGGGAGACACTTATTTTCAGGGATTTTAGACTAGATGATGATTTGGCAGAAACAGGAAGGCTATTCCATAAGTCCTTTATGAAGGAGTTGTTTTTTTTCTATGAATTAGTTTTTTTTTCTTTTTCTTTTTCCACTGTCTTCTGCTGTACATGCCTGAACATTATATCTCTGGTCTGTAAGTTTCTAAGTCTAAAGGGTAATGGGGATCTATACCCATTGTAACACAAGGGTTGTAAGTAAAATTAACAAAAAGTACTAAATACGACCTAAACCTGACCGCAAACTGCTTTTTTTGACCAGGCCTTTCTGGCTCATATGCTGAGCAGGATTTAGAAGTTCATACACATTAATAATTCACAAAGCTTCTTAAACTTTGTAAAATTGCATATGAGACAGTCCCCATCAATTTGCAGGTCCATGGCTGTGAGGGAAGCCTTTTTCGCTCCCCTCCAGCCGCGCGGATCAATAAAGTTTGTTCAAACTTTTTTTTAAAACAAACTTTACTGATCCGCGCGGCTGGGGGGGAGCACACAATGCTTCCCTCACAGCCACGGACCTGCACCGGGAGACAGCAGCAAGGAAGGAGGTAAGCACTGGGGTCTGGGGAAGGTGGGAGGAGGGTGACATAACGAGCATTCTGAGGGGCAATATCCTGGCATATTAACTGGCAATATCCTGGCATATTAAATGGCATATTGGGGGCAAAATCCAGGCATACTGAGGGGCAAAATCCTGGCCTATTGAGGGCAAAATCCTGGCCTATTGAGAGCAAAATCCTGGCATATTAAATGGCAGATTGGGGGGGCAAAATCCTGGCATATTAAATGGCATATTGGGGGGCAAAATCCTGGCATATAAAATGGCATATTGGGGACAAAATCCTGGCATATTGAGAGCAAAATCCTGGCATATTTGGGGTCAAAATCCTGACATATTAAATGGCATATTGGGGGTCAAAATCCTGGCATAGTAAATGGCATATTGGGGGTCAAAATCTTGGCATATTAAATGGCATATTTGGGGTCAAAATCCTGGCATATTAAATGGCACATTGTGGGTCAAAATCCTGGCATATTAAATTGCATATTGGGGGTCAAAATCCTGGCATATTAAATGGCATATTGGGGGTCAAAATTCTGGCATATTAAATGGCATATTGGGGGTAAAAATCCTGTCATATTAAATGGCATATTGGGGGTCAAAATCCTGGCATATTAAATGGCATATGGGGGGCAGAATCCTGGCATATTAAATGGCATATTGAGGTCAAAATCCTGGCATATTGAGGGGCAAAATCCTGGCATATTGGGGGGCAAAATCCTGGCATATTGAGAGCAAAATCCTGGCATATTAAAAGGCATATTGGGGGGGCAAAATCCTGGCATATTAAATGGCATATTGGGGGCAAAATCCTGGCATATTAAATGCCATATTGGGGGGCACAATCCTGGCATATTGAATGGCTAAATCCTGGCATATTGAATGGCTAAATCATGGCATATTGAGTGGCTAAATAATCCTGGCATATTGAGTGGCAAAATAATCCTGGCACATTGAATGGCTAAATCCTGGCATATCAAGGGATTAAATACTGGCATATTTTAATTGGCAAAGTGATGCTGTGGCATGGTCTGTGGGACAAAATAACATGTACTATGTGGAAAGTGACACTGGCTAGTTCTGTGGGGCAATATAGGTGCCTGGCAAGTTCTGTGGGTACTGTATGGTGCTGTGTTAAGTCCTTTAGGTGCAATGTGGGTGCAGAGGAAGGAAATAAAAAATAGTAATGCAAATTTTCAATAACATTTTTATTAAATAGAATATTAAATAATTCAAATTAGTATAAATGCAACTAGTTATAGAGAGATGTCTCTGTTTATAGATATGTATTGTTTTCAAATTGTACAATTGTCACCTTGTGGGGCTCCTGTGTGTCACATAATTAATGGCTGTCCCATGTGTGGCATATTTATTGGGCCCCATGTGTGGCATAATTAAGGGTCTCTTTTGTGTGGCATAATTATGGGGCATTTGTGTGTGGCATAATTAATTGGGCTCCAAGGTGAGGCATAATTTACGGGGCTCTTGTGTGTCAGTTATGGGGCTCCTGTATGTGGCATAGTAAAAGGGCTCCTGCGTGTGACATAATTTGTGGTGCTCCTGTATGGGGCATATTTAATCGGCCATGTGACTGGCATTACTAAGGAATCTGTTTGGCATGGTATTGGAGGAAATCCAGGGGGGTGACACCATGAGTTACCGCACCGGGTGACACCAACCCTCTGCCAGCTACATAGGGGGCAACACAATTTTCTATCCTGTCATAAGAGGACTTCCCTTGTTGGACGCATGTACACAATCGTTAAAGCAAACTGTTCTATCCTAAATGTTAGATGACCTCAGAGCAGCTCTCCGGACAAATTGAATCAACAGTCTCATACATTGATCTCAATCCAAGAGGATAATAAGAACCTCCATGCTGTAAATATCAAAATGGAAGCTAAAATAAAGAATCTTGAAAATAAAATCACAGACATGGAAGATAAAGCAAGACGGAAAAATAACCGAATCCAAAGGATTCTGGAAATAATTCAACAAGAACAAGAAATTTTTCTTGGAAAAATGCTTACATTATAAATTGTACCCAAAGATAAGGGTGACCATCCCTTTGAAAGGATCAACAGAATAAACAAACCAAAAGGAATAGATCACTCCTTACCCAGAGATGTCCTCGTGCGTTTTACTCACTTTTATCTTAAAGATCTGATCATGCAAGCATCAAGAGGTAAAACCATGGGAGAGGGATATAAAATATCAATTATTTCCAGACTTATCATTATCAACTCGATTAACAGGGAAAGTCTTTTCAGAACAAACTCAAATACTCCGAAACAGAGACATAAAATACAAATGGACTTTTCCTACAGCCTTGGTGGTCAGCTATTAAGAGGTGTCCTACTTTTTCAAAGAACCTGCTGATTTAAAAGAGAAAATCACACTTTGGGACTTATTATAATAATGGTGCACTTCTCCTTTTCTGTTTTGTTTATTTTTTCTTTCTATTTCCTGGAAGATAAAAAAGGCTCCTGAGTACTGATGCTTAGAAATTTGATGTCTAGAAAAAAACTACCCTATGTTTCGCTCCAAAGGATGCACTTTTTTCCTCCTCAAAAATGAGGGGAAATGTCTGTGCGTCTTATGGAGCGAATGTAGTTCAGTACTTACCTCCTTGCTGCTCTCAAGTCTAACCTCCTGCACGGAGGAAGGAAACTCTGGTCGCTTTTTTTTTCTTTCTCCTGGCATATTATTGAGTGGCTAAATCCTGGCATATTGAATGGCTAAATCCTGGCATATTGAGTGTCTAAATCCTGGCATATTGAGTGGCTAAATCCTGGCATATTAAATGGGTAAATCCTGGCATATTGAGTGGCTAAATCCTGGCATATTGAGTGGCTAAATCCTGGCATATTATTGAATGGCTAAATCCTGGCATATTATTAAATGGCAAAATCCTGGCATATTGAGTGGCTAAATCTTGGCATATTGAGGGGCAAAATCCTGGCATATCGAGTGGCTAAATAAGGGCATATTGAGTGGCTAAATCCTGGCATACTGAATGGCTAAATCCTGGCATACTGAGTGGTTTTCTTGTTTTCCGCCTCTAAAAACTCGGTGCGTCTTATGGAGCGAAAAATAAGGTAAATTTTATTAAAACAAGATAGGGATTAATGATAAGGGGTACCATCCAGATTAATCAACTGGGATTATTTAGAGAGACAGGACCTCCTTTAAGAATAATAGATCCGCATCATACAAAAATACTACCGAATCATGTTCATACTAAAAACACAGTCTATTTGCACCCACAGTAAATTACTACACAACTGAACCATGTAGAAATGAATGGACACTTCAATAAGTATTGACTTAAACTTCACAATGATAGTACATAGAAAAAGGTTTTATTTATAAATAAGGTGTATTAACAGGAATCATGTAAAGATAGATTGCATAGGGAAAATACTTTTTAGGGGGGAGGGAGAACAGGGAGGGGGAAAAGGGAAGGGGAAAGGTTAAATATGGTTACCGCATCGTCCCCTCTCTTATAATGAGCAAAAATGAATATATATGTATGTTTAATATATATGTAAGCCATAATGAGCAAAAAATAATATATATGCATGTTTAATGTTGATGAAGACAACTAACAAGTGAAAGACACAAATTGAGATAACACACGCTCTCTAATAAAAACATAGACAAAGGAGCAGATGGGTCGAGTATAAGAAAAGAAGGGGAAGTTACATTTCTACACTAGAATCACACAGGCTAAACAAACGGAGAAACATTGAACAGTCCTCCATTCCTAGTTTCAAACTATTAATCCTAAATAAGTGAATCACAGGAAGGTGAGGAAAGGGAAAGGGGGAAAAGAGAGGGCGAGGGAAAACCCATATACTCTTTTCTATGATACTAAGCATGATAATAGGTCCAACCTAGAGCATTCCTTAAATGAAACTGTTCGGTACAGCTGTTGGATGAGGGGCAGAAGGCAACTCATAAGTATATTGACTCACCTGCGCACACAGCGCCCTCATAATTATCTCTGAATGGAAATTTGTTGAAACCTACTCCATGCGAAATAGTGGGACATTTATGCCAACTATATATGGGGAAAATACTTACCTAACAATTAAGGGGCTCCAATCTGCCGTCTCCGGCTGGACTTCCTATTCCTGCGGTGGCTGCAGGAACGGGCATGATGGCTTGTATCATATCGAAAGAGTCTAAATACCGTATGAGAAAGTATTTTTCCACTCCAGGTTCTTTCTGGGGTGGAAGGAGAAATGTAGGTATATATGCATATGTGTTTGTTGTGATGTGATGTGTCCTAGCGGGGGGCTATGGTGGAGGGTAGATCAGGGGACAGGGCAATCTGAGAGAGGAATGTCTTTTAACATAGTATCAATTAATACCAAAGGCCTGAACTCGATACAAAAGAGAGGTTGTCTGTATAATATGTTGATGGTTAACAGAATAGACATTGCTTTCATCCAGGAAACTCATTGAATTGACGCTATGGACAGGCCCTGGAGATTTTCAAAATATCCTCTAGTGTGCCGTGCAAATATGCAGGGCAAAAAAAGGGGAGTGGCCATAGTAGTGCCCAGTGCTATTAAATTTGAGCAGGTTTTCTCTGAAACAAACAGAAATGGGAGGTATATAATATTGATAGCTAAAATAAATTATATTCTTAACATGACCCCTCGGAAATTCTTGGAGAAACTCTTGTCTAGAATCAACGAACTCTCCTTCGGTCACTTAATCATTGCTGGTGACTAATTGTATAGTAGAAAAAAAATTAGACAGAAGTAATAACCACACTAGAGAACATACGGAGTATCATCCACCTACTATACTCCAAAGATTTCTAAATAGAAACCAGCTTTTTGACTGCTGGAGAGTTGGTCATCCAGGGGACCACGATTATTCCTTCTACTCGCAAGCACAACAAACATATACCAGGATAGATTATTTTTTGACCAGACCTGATATACTGGATAAAATCTTGCTAACGAAAATAGGGGGGATATCTTGGTCAGATCACGCTCCCATTTTCCCAACAATTAAGAACAATCCGGAGTACAAAATTAGAGATAGATGGCGACTAAATAAAAACCTATTAAGGTCTAAGGAAAACAAGAAATACTTATCCTTAGGTTAGAAACCTTTTTGGAGGGCAATGATAATATGGAGCTGTCTGACGCGACCTTGTGGTGTGCTCTAAAATGTTACACATGACAACTGTAAATAAAAATTGGAGCTGCGGAAAAAAAAACCAAGAGGAGATTCAATAAACAAATGATACATTAAATTAACCAAACTTGAGAGACACCATAAGGATTCCGCACTAGCCCAAATTATGACAGTGAGAGGATTGATGAAGGAAAGACTGTATGAAAAAACTAATAAGGCTATTGCGCTCCTAAAGCAAAAATGGTATTATGGCGCAAATCTCACAGACAAACTTAAAAATAAACAAAGTAGGGAAATAATAAAAAAATTAGTAATCAGAGATAAACATCTACTGTCACCTACGCAGATAAGTAAAGCATTTGAAGACCATTATGGTGCTCTATATCATCTTGAGGAAACAAAATATTCATCAACAGAGATTCTAGCTTTCCTGAAATATTTAAAACTGCCTAAAATATCACAAGAACAATTGAATACTCTCAACACCCAATTACTATTAAGGAGGTCAGGGATAATATCAGCTCTCTCAAGGGAGGAAAGTCCCCTGGGCCAATTGGCTTTTCGGCCATGTATTATCATAAATTTGAAGAGAAACTGGTGCCAATCCTCTTAAGACTAATTACACAATTAACCAATAAAGATAATATTCCAGCGGAGTTGCTTCAGGCCTCACTCACTCCGATTCCTAAAATTAACAAAGATCTGAAGTCACCAGCAAAGACTTGGGGTCCCAAACCTCCAAGCGATTGCAGTTACCCAGCACCAGGTCCTGTGTCTCCACCCTGCACTGTAGCTCCTGATCTCGGGCGCTCAGGGTCCCTTTACCATCCCGGACCCCGTGCGTTACACTTAGGAGTACTGATCCCTAAAAAATTACGCAATTTATACAAAATGAACGTGTATAATGGGAGGGGGGGGCATTATACAGAAAACTCAACTAGAATTTCAGTCATGGGAGAAACTATGCCTCACTAATTAAATGTTTAAGCTTCCTGAGAATGCTATTCAAACTATGAAGAAACAAATTGAGAGTTAATTGTACTATGATGTCATCTCTTTGTGAATGTTACGGCTTTGCTGTATTTGTTTATATTTACATGAATGAACAAATAAAAAATATATTAAAAAACAAAACAAAAACAATTTCACTTACATAGCTTATAAGAATTCTCTCACGTGGCTTCATCTGTCTCTGCATCTCACATTCCCTTGGCTGAATTGTTGTGATACCATCTTCCGAAAAAACATAAAACATGTTCCCCACACTTAAGCCTGTATGGAAATCAAATGAAAAGCAGAATAATAAATCTAAGACTTTCTTTTTATTACATGAAGAATCTTAATAAAATATCAGAATAACAAAGCAAGCCTGTTGGTTCATCACAGTGAAAGTTACATTTGTTAGAATTACAAATACGGAGGCATTGCATGCATATTGATATGTGGTTAGATAAAAAGACACTAGATGTTATTTCGTACTTGGATTTCTAAAGTTAATCTACATCATGTAACTATAATGGAAAACTGAGTTGTATAAAATAAAATAAACATAAAAGTATTTGCTGGTTGTATTGCACTGGTTTAACAAAGTTGTATTTACAATGTATTAAAGAACATTCAAATCATATATTGATTTGTAGATGCCAAAAAAATGCAGCAGTATTCATTACAGGTGGCTCACTTTTCCTGGTGTAAAAACGGAGGTAGGATTGGCAACCTAATCTGCTGTGTGGCAATTAAGTGTTCTAATACAGTGTTCAAATATGGGCAGAAGACTGAATAAGCTTCTGCAATCTAGCCTCAGGCATTAATGGAGTCTACACTCTCCAGAGCACATGGCAAGTAACTAGGTGTCACCTCCAGTCCCTAACTCTACAAGCCCCTCCCCCAGTAACATAGTAACATAGTAACATAGTAATTTAGGTTGAAAAAAGACACAAGTCCATCAAGTTCAACCCTTCTACCTATCATTTCAGCGTTTTGATCCAAAAGAAGGCAAAAAAAAAACCCCTAAGGAAGCTTTTTCGAATGTTGCCTCCTAGGGGGAAAAAAAATTCCTTCTTGACTCCAAAAGGGCAATCAGATTTCTCCTGGGATCAAAAAGCTCTATTATTAATGCTCATTCTAATATTAATATCCCTGTATGTTCTGCTTTTCTAAAAAAACATCCAGACCATTTTTAAATGCATCTATTGTGGTTGATAGCACTACCTCTCTTGGCAGTGAGTTCCATAATTTTATTGTCCTTACTGTAAAGAATCCCTTCCTTTGCTGCCTATGAAATCTTTGCTCTTCCAGTCTCAGGGGGTGACCTCTTGTTCTTTGTACATTTCTATTAATGAACAGGTCCCTGGAGAGCTCCTTATATTGGCCCTGCACATATTTATATAATGTTATCATATCCCCTCTAAGACGCCTTTTTTCTAAAGTAAATAAATGCAATTTTTTAAGTCTCTCTTCATAACTAAGATCCTCCAATCCCCTTATTAATTTTGTAGCTCTCCTTTACACTTTTTCTAGTTCCTTAATATCCTTTTTAAGAACTGGTGCCCAGAATTGTACTGCATATTCAAGGTGAGGTCTTACCATTGATTTGTAAAGAGGCAAGATGATGTCCTCCTCCCGTGAATCTATACCTCGTTTTATACATGCCAATATCTTATTGGCCCTTGCCGCTGCTGACTGGCATTGGGCACTGTTGCCAAGTTTGTTATCTACAATGATTCCTAAATCCTTTTCGTTAGTAGTTTTTCCCAGGGAAATACCATTTAACTATATGTTGTTTTGTTATTATTTTTCCCATAATGCATAACTTTACATTTGTCTATATTGAACCTCATTTGCCACTTTCTTGCCCAGTTCCCTACTCTTTCCAAATCTTTCTGTAAAGAAAAAACATCAAGATTAGTCTTTATTACCTTACCTAATTTTGTGTCATCAGCAAACACTGAGACATGGCACTCAGCACAAACGTGGGAGATCATTAATAAACAGATAAAAAAACTGCCTAAAATGGTCAAAATGGTTTCTGGAAATACTACTAGAAGACTGGCTGTGGGGGAGGGAGTGTACAACAAAGAAGGTGGGCTCTCTCTTGAAGAAAGACCTGGCAAACCTTCTTGCAAGCTCTCTTACACACGGTGTCCCTTGGGGACAACATCTCTCTCTCTCTCTGCGGCCGCCTGGTAACACGTGATTCCAAGGAGTGGTAAATGTATCACATGTGTGAATACTTGACTTATTGTTTCAGCTAGTTGATTCCATTCAATCAATGAATAATTAGTGATAGCATATACCAACCTAGTATCAGTTTTCATATGTATCTGTAGTATTTGTATGTATTGTTTATTTGTATGTGTGTAGCCTCTATTAATTAACTATTGTTAAATTGCCGAAAGCAAGGAGTGTGGACTCTGAATTTATTTATAAAAATGGAGATTGTAGCAGAATATGCAGGATGTAGCAGCTTTAACCCATTAATGATTGAAGATCAAAATGAATTTAAGAAAATGCACAGTTTTTGGCTGCAATGTGAGAGAGAAAATATGAGAGTAGATAACAAGAAGTGGTGCTTGAACAAGGATAAACTGAAATTGCAGAACTGTATGAAGTTGTTAATGACATTAAGAAACCAACTAAATCGTTTACTTGCAATCCACAATCCAATGGCTCCAGTACAAGCTAGTAGTCATAAAAATACTGATTGTCCAACATGTGCCTTGAATACAGAATATGTTAACACATTGGAGGACAATTATGAAGCTAGAGGGGAGTTAATTTCATCACTTAGAACATGTTTAGCCGCACAAACCCCAGTTGCTGTATGTGGCCATGGGGATATGTGTGCAGAGGAAGAAGAGTCACCCAGTATTGCAGAACATGAGGACCAAGGGTCAAACAGGGGAAACCTTGTCTTGGATGGGCTAGATTTCGGTGGTATTCCTGTGCTAACCCCCCATGTTACAAAACCAGCTAGATCACCTTTTATAGTTCCTTTGTCTGCTTCACCTATTGTTAAGTGCAGAGCATCAGCCACCCTGCAGACTGCTAAAATTCTACAGCAGCAGGATAGAGATAAAGTGGTGAAACAACTAGTGAAGTTAAGACCCCTCTTTCCCCAATATGACTGCAAGATAGATGTGATCTCAAACATGTCTAACTTTGAATCAGCAGTAAAACAGTATATGCTCTCTCCTAAAGAGGCATGTATTATGCTTAAAATGTGGGCACCAAGCAGCATTGCTTGTAGGCTAAATTCACCAATAAATGGGCCCATCAATCGAGACCAAGATTGGTTTAAAGATGATAAATGGGGGACAGAGGGAGACAGGCTTAGAGCTATCTCCAAATTCATAACAGGGGAAAGAGATTTAGACAGCCACTCACTTGCTGAAATGAAGGTGCAATTACAAGATGATCCTTGGGTTTTTGCCTCTAAATTTGAGCAAGTGTACCGGTTGACCCACCGCATACCACCCGATCAAACCCCTACTGATCTTCTGCAATACTTGGTAAAAAAGTTTACGTACTTAGACCCCAGTGTGCAGATGCTTGCTGAAGAAAAATAAACATTGGAAGGAGTTTTAACCATCATAGGAAAGGCCAGGCAAAATTGAATGCGAAAAGGCGTAACATTACAGCGCAAGGTTGCAATTATAGCTACCAATGAAGGGAAGCAAGCTCTCCCAGAGATTCCCTTCAGAGGTACTTGTTATTATTGCAATAAAAGTGGTCATAGACAGACAGAGTGTAGAAAGTCTAGGAGAGACCAAAGGGTGTCTGAGGGATTTCATGTTAATCCCTCTCCCTCTGGGACCTTCAAAGAAAGACTGGACCAGAAAGCATATGTAAGGCCTGACCGAAATAAACCCCCAGACAAGACAGGTCAGGGATACCATTCTCACCCCCTGCCCAAGACCAATCTGTATGGTCCGGCGCGGGAGGCTCTGAGAATGATGACTGTAGAGGGAGCAGTGAATAGTGATCCCAAAATGAATCTGAAGGATGAAGATCCTCTGATCTCATTTTTGGATTGACTATCACTGGATGACATAGTTCCTGTGTGTAATACATATAGGAACCATGCAGGAAGCCCCTATGTTAACAGAACTATTGCAGGACATCACAATAAGATTATTATCGATACAGGAAAACCTTTGTTACACATTCAAGCCCTGGGGAAATTGGTTGAATGGGGATCAAAGCACCCTCTCCAGGCAGCAGTGGTAAAGGTAAAAGCCCATTCAAATGCCACAGATGAGCATTCAAAGGGTAATGCACATGTAGATTTATTAGCAAAGGCTGCCTTAGATGGGGATGCATGGCATTTAAATGAAAAAGACAAAGAGACACAACAAGCATGGGAGGAGCATTTCAAGTGCAAAGAGGTAATTCCCCTCAGATGAGCCAAATCATTATAGGAACATGTCTTTCCATGCTGGGGCTTTCCCAAAATAAGTAATGTTTACAGATTTTAGGTGATAGAATCAGTCTATCCACCCTTGTCCATAGCGGAATGTACTGTGTAATTTTTATAATGTTTCTAGTTTTTCAACAGGTAAAGCAGCTGTTTCTTGTGGTACTGGGTGCAGTCCCAGCCTCAAGAAGTCCTGCTTGCAATTTTTATTTTTTGTTTAAACCTTGTCTGACAGGTTTAATTGCTTTCAGTGGGACTAGGGGGGTCCTGGTCTCAAAACATTTGTGTTTGTTGTTGTTTTGTTATTTTACAGTAGGTCTGATGTATATCAGAACCAGTTATGCAAGTGCTACTATAGGTACCCTTATGAGCTCATGTAATGGTAATAAAACCTATAGCACTATGTCAAATGTCCACTCCCATGAGAGAACTTGTGTTATGTGACCAAGATCTCAACCAAATTTAGGAGCAGATGAGCTCACTGCTACCTTTTGCTGCATCAATTCTTCCCCACATTGGCTGTAAACATCTGTCTAAAACATAATTGTTTTAGAAGGGGGGATTGGGATCGATAGGCAATGTGGTCAAGTGATCAAACATTTTCATGCAAATTGTCCCTGGGAAACAATTTGGGAAGTTTGAGTTTACATTTGGGAATTTTCAGGTGCCATAGTAGCTAGATAGATATTTTATTGTAAGTAGGCCAGAATGCAGCCTGGTCTAATGTAGGGTCTATGCGGCCCAATGGTTTGTTTTTGAGGACTATTGTCCAAGATGTATCTGCTAAGAATTGATACTGCTCTTGATCTTTTACAGATTTTGCCATGAGAAATCGGAAGAAGACCAGAGCCAGCTATCTGCCACCGGAATCAGAAAGCAGAAAGTTTTTTTTGCAGCAATAAGCAATCGATTGGAAACAGCAATAGGTTTATTCATTTTCGGACATTTCACAGATTCATTGGACTTTGACACTTTCACAGAGCAACAAGTCAACTTGTGAAAAAGGCAATATGTGTTCCAGTTTATCAGAACTACAGCTTAGTAGTTAATTTTTGGGGACACAAGAATATTTTGTTTGTTTTTATGGACTTATTGCTTTCATCATGACCAAGAAAGAAGAATCACTGATCAGTTAAAGTGGGGTCCCAGTAAATAAAGTTCAGCTATTTTCTAGGCCCTAGTAGCAATGCAAGCTATGAATCTGCATTAGAAATGTGTCCATTGTGTTACTTTGTTTCCAATGTTGCTGCTGTTTATTGTCAGTTTATTCTGTGTTTTATTTCTGTAGGTTTTATGTTGTACTTGTGTGCACGTATTATTTGTCGTTTCGTTTTAGCTTCTCTCCCATCCACTCACAGTTCCTTAGCATAATCCCTTACACATACAATGACATGCTAGTTCAGCAGCCATAACATATAGGGTTGTGTGAGAATGCAGCATTCTCTCGTATGTGTGTAGCGTGATTCATGTTATTTGTGGAGTATGAATGCAATGCTACTTAATGTTTCACCTTGTTGACTAGTATCGTGTATAAAAGCAGCATGGATAGGTAGCATGTGTATTTGTCATACTTGTGGTGTGGGTTGGTGTGTGGAAGTATTAGATGTGTGTGAATGCACTGCATGTGTGTGGAGTTAACATCTGTGGGATACACTCTGCAGCACCGTGCAGCACAGTGAATGTACCAACACCTGGAGTGCTTGTGTGATGTCCAAGTACTGAAAACCATTTAACCTTTGGTATGCCAGTATCACTACATACCCTAGTATTTTCCCATACTACATCTTGTTTAGCATAATTAGATGCAAAAGGGTTTGTGGAAAGGGTTGTATTTTGGCCATTTTGGCAGAAATGGGTTATGTAATTTTAATCAAACTATCTATGGGCAAAACATCTATAAGACTTTGGGAAATGTGTTTGTGATAATTGTATTTTGTATTTCTGTAGTTTGTATTGTTATTCAGGTTGGTGTGTGCTGTTGCAATTACTCATTGGTTGGGCGAGTATATTCATTTCTAGTATACCATGGAAGTCTCTATTGATATGGTGGGCTAAGCGCGCACATAGTTGATACATTGCAGGATACTCTTCCCTTCTCTTATCTTTTGGTGGGATCCAAAGAGCTCACGTGTCTTATCCACTTTATTGTCAATAGGAGGGATGTAAAAACGGAGGTAGGATTGGCAACCTAATCTGCTGTGTGGCAATTAAGTGTTCTAATACAGTGTTCAAATATGGGCAGAAGACTGAATAAGCTTCTGCAATCTAGCCTCAGGCATTAATGGAGTCTACACTCTCCAGAGCACATGGCAAGTAACTAGGTGTCAACTCCAGTCCCTAACTCTACAAGCCCCTCCCCCAGTCAAAATGGTTTCTGGAAATACTACTAGAAGACTGGCTGTGGGGGAGGGAGTGTACAACAAAGAAGGTGGGCTCTCTCTTGAAGAAAGACCTGGCAAACCTTCTTGCAAGCTCTCTTACACACGGTGTCCCTTGGGGACAACATCTCTCTCTCTTTCTGCGGCTGCCTGGTAACACGTGATTCCAAGGAGTGGTAAATGTATCACATGTGTGAATGCTTGACTTATTGTTTCAGCTAGTTGATTCCATTCAATCAATGAATAATTAGTGATAGCATATACCAACCTAGTACCAGTTTTCATATGTATCTGTAGTATTTGTATGTATTGTTTATTTGTATGTGTGTAGCCTCTATTAATTAAATATTGTTGAATTGCCGAAAGCAAGGAGTGTGGACTCTGAATTTACACTCAGTAGTTAAGAGTTATCAATAGCATAACGTGACATATTGGTGAAGATTTATATCTTTATCAGTAAAATATAATATTAATTTATTTCACCTGGTAAGTACATTACACTTTTCTAAGCCCAGTAGACTGGTTATTAATGTTATTGGTTAAGGTTTGTTAAGGTTTCGAGCATAAATGCACAGCAAATAAATCAATTACATACAGATTTTCACTGTCTTCCTGCCACTCATAGGTGCTTATTTTCTACTGGTATCAGGATTAGCCTTGTCCTCCCTACATGGGTTTTTTCGAGGTACCAGAATGCAATATTTAAAAATCATTTAGTCACCATATCTCATTCAGTAAGTTATATCTTCGCAACTTAATAATAGACCTCAAACCTAACATTTCACGTATTCTGTCCTTAATACCATGTAATTGGTTGTATCTGACATTACGTCACAAATGTTTTGTAAATGAGCTTGCTTGATAGTGGGTATAAATAAGATAAGGATTAGGGTCACCCAGGTTAATTCTTGTTTTGTGGCTCTAAAAGGTATCCTGATATCCTAACTGCCTCTCACATATAGCATTATTTTTGCTGTATTGCTGTTTATGACTGGTTCAGCACATTTTTTGTAGTCAATGGAGTATATTCAATGCAAGGTCTTGTTACTAGTGGGGTATCTCAGGGATATGTACTTGGACCCATTCTCTTTAATATTTTTATTAGTGATATTGCAGAAGGTCTTGTTGACAAAGTATGTCTTTTTGCTGATGATACAAAGATTTGCAGCAGGGTTGATGTTCATGGAGGGATAAGACAAATGACAAATGATTTAGCTAAACTAGAAAAATGGTCAGAGCTGTGGAAACATTTAATGCAAGATTATGCACCTTGGGCGTAAAAACCCCAAAACAGAATATTTGGTATAGTCCTAACCTCAACATCTGAGGAAAGGGATTTAGGAGTAATAATTTCAGAGGACTTAAAGGTAAGTAGGCAAAGCAATAGAGCATCAGGAAATGCTATCAGAATGCTTGGTTGTATAGGGAGAGGTATTAGCAGTAGAATGAGGGAAGTGCTCATGCCATTGTACAGAGCACTGTTGAGACCTCACTTGGAGTATTGTGACCTCACTTGCTGGCATATTGAGGGGTTAAATCCTGGCATATTGAGTGGTAAAATTTTGGCATATTGAGTGACAAAATAATACTAGCATTTTGAGGGTTTAAATGCTGGCACATAGAGGGGTTAACTCCTGGCATATTGAGGGGTTAAATCCTGGCATATTGAATAGCAAAATCCTGGCATACTGAGGGGTTAAGTCTTGGCATATTGAGGCGTTAAATCCTGGCATCTTGAGTGGCACAATCCTGGAATATTGCGGGGTTAAATGCTGGCATATTGAGTGGCAAAATTCTGGCATACTGAGTGACAAAATAATACTAGCATATTGAGGTGTTAAATCCTGGCATATTGAGGGGTTAAATCCTGGCATATTGAGTGGTTAAATGCTGGAATATAAAATGGCAAACTAATACTGGCATATTGAGGGGTTACATCATGGCATATTGAATGGCAAAATCCTGGCATATTAAATGGCAAAATCACGGAGTAGAGACAGAGCAGCACAGCAGGTAAGGTAAGTACTGGGGAAGGGGGGAGGAGGGTAGAATAAAATGAGAAAAATCCTGGCATATTGAGCGGTTAAATCCTGGCATATAGCGGTGTTAAATCCTTGCATATTAAGTGTAAAAATTCTGGCGTATTGAGGGATTAAATGCTGGCATATAGAGGGGTTAAATCCTGGCATATTGAGTGTCAAAATCCTGGCATATTGAGGGGTTAAATCCTGGCATATTGAATGGCAAAATCCTGGCATATTAAGTGACAAAATAATACTAGCATATTGAGGGGTTAAATCCTGGCATATTGAGGGGTTAAATCCTGGCGTATTGAGTGGCTAAATTCTAGCATACTGAGTGGCAAAATTCTGAAATATTGAGAGGTCAAATGCTGGAATATAGAAAATGTAACTCCTGGCATACTGAAAGGCAAACTTCTGGCATATTGAGTGACAAAATAATACTAGCATATTGAGGGGTTAAATGCTGGCATATTGAGGGGTTAAATCCTGTCATATTGAGTGGTAACATTTTGGCATATTGAGTGACAAAATAATACTAGCATATTGAGGGTTTAAATGCTGGCATATAGAGGGGTTAAATCTTGGCATATTGAGTGGAAAAAACCTGGCATATTGAGGGGTTAAATCCTGACATACTGAATGGCAAAATCCTGGCATATTGAGGGGTTAAGTCCTGGCATATTGAGGCGTTAAATCCTGGCACACTGAGTGGCTAAATTCTGGCATATTGAGTGGCACAATCCTGGAATATTGCGGGGTTAAATCCTAGCATACTGAATGGCAAAATTGTGGCATATTGAGTGACAAAATAATTTGTCATTCTGGATCTCCCTTTTACATCTGGATCTCCCCAGGATGCCCCCCACTCAGAAAGCTATCACAGTCCACCTCTTGACAACAGTAAAATTAGATATTGCAAGAAACTGGAAGTACAGTAACCCGTTTAATTGGAAAAGAATATTAGTCCAACTCAGTCAACAATGCCTAATGGAAAGAGGAGTGGCATATGGGCTAAATCACAGAATATACACCCCAGGCTTCTGGAATTATTGGGCCAGCAAGATTAAAAACATCACGCAAGGTTAAAAGAGTCAGCCAGATTTTCTTAAGGAGAGGTTCTTTAAATAAAATGACAGGATCTGAACAAATATACAGTAACGTTATAGTGACAATCTGGAAAACCATAAAAAACCACCCAACCACCGAGCCCCAAGTCCGTTTGAGGAGTTCATCTTTGTAGTCCGTTTGTGTAGTTTGTCTTTTCTTTGTTGTTTTTATCTTGGTAGTAGGTATATGCAGCAATAAGTTTGGGTTAGGCTGCAATGAATTCATGTTTGCAATAGTAAAACTGAAACTCAGAGAGGCAGAATTAAAGGAAAAGGGAAATAAAGGGAGGAGAAGAAGAAGGGGTGTCGGAAGAGGGGTGAGGGAAAGGGAAAGAGAGAAGAAAAAAAAAAAAAAAAAGGAGAGAAAATTTTGAAAGGAACGAAGAGAGGGGGTAGAGAGGTAGAGAGAGAGTAATGATCAACCGACACAGGGATGACAATTATAATGTGGACAAGAGCAGGAGTGAAAACCCTTCCACCACAAACCCCTCTGCTGTCTGAGTGTCAAAAAAAATAAAAAAATAATAAGACTGCAAAAAATAAATATCAGAAACACAATCATAATATAATTATACCCACAGATGTAATAAGGGTTCGTAAAAATAAATAAACTAGGGGGGGAAATATTCGCCTCCTGTGTTTAATAAAATTAAGATTAATACAATTAATTAATTACAAATTACTAATTAATAAAATTAATTAATAAAATTAAGACTATTTCTTCACCAAGGCTAGAATAATCCCTAATTTTATGGCAAGACAGGAGGCTTCATATTTGCATGTTTAACACTCATTAATAAGAGAAAAAGATCCCATGCACCAAATGAGCCCAGTTGATCCCAGCAAGATGAAGAACTCCACCTACCACCTGTAGGAAAACAGGTTTAAACTGATTGATGTAAGAGATCAGAAGCAGCCTGTTAGGTACTGCATGAAAAACGGACCTGGCTGACAAATAACTATGGACACAGCGAGTGTCACGGTTATTCTGGGTTTGTGGCTGTTTTCTCTTCAGCCTCTAGTGGCCGCTATTGTAGTGTGCCCATTCTACTCCTGTTGCCAGCTGCCTCGATTCTCCTGCCTGACCCCTTGGTACCTTCGCCATTGATCGTTTACCTCTGGTCCTGTCTCCTGTTGGTTTGGTTTCGCTTCAGTATCCCTGTATTGACAGAGTGCAAAAGTACTGGGGGAAGAAAACCTGAGGCTCAACCATAGGGTGGAATTCCTTCAGGCAGAATAATTCTGTTCTTTTACCTGGCTCCGTTGTAAAAACGAATATCCTATTCTGCACAGAGGTTCCAACTTCGTACCAGATTATTACAGGCCCGTGTCCTGCTCTGAGAGCTGCCAGTCCAGTCTCTGCATCCTGTTGTCAGTTGCCTGTCTTGTCTCAGCTGCCAGTCTCCACTACCAGTCCCAGTCCATAGTTATGCACCGTGGGGTGAAGACAGACCCCACATCCTGCCCTGCAACGAGGCTCCTCCCTGGTCTGTTATCCCAGGTTGTGACAGAGAGGCCATGACTGGAGAAACACATCCACCGCCATTGAGAGAGATCCATCATCCTGCTGAAGATACCTGATGTCTGACAGTTTGCCCTGGATACAAACAGATCAAGGTTGAAGGGACCCTTGAGATTCAGGGCGAGAATGACCAATGAGGACAAGTGCCAATGTGTAGGACCAATGAACTGTGAGTTCAGTCTTAGAGAAAACTGGGAATCACAAAGGGACACCTGATCATATCCAGTCAGTTGATATGGAATCCACATTCTTCCAGTGTCCACAGGCCTCCATACAAGATGCACCCCATCTGAGAGAGCTGGCATCATCCGAGAGTGGAGACAATCCAGTCGTAGGAACCTAAAGAAGATGAGCATTCAGATATTGCATTACGAGATAGTGCAAGGGCCCAGAAAAAATGGCCTGTATAAAAGCAGAGAGCAGACTGGGATGCAAGAGCAACTGAGAAGATGGTAGAGATCCGGGACTGAGGAAGTTTGAGGACAACCAGCACTGAGTCTGTCATAAAACCCAGGAATTGTATGGATTGAGTGGGTATTAATTCCAATTTGGCCTCGTTGATCACAAAGCCAAGATTGTATAACATAGAAACATATAATGTGTCGGCAGATAAGAACCATTCGGTCCATCTAGTCTGCCCAATTTTTTTTGAGTACTTTTATTAGTCCCCCGTTCCCGGTCTTATAGCTAGGATAGCCTTGTGTCTATCCCACGCATGCTTAAAATCCTTGACTGTGTTTACCTCTACCACTTCTGCTGGCAGGCTATTCCATACATCCACTACCCTCTCAGTAAAGTAATACTTCCTGATATTACTTTTAAATCGTTGCCCCTCTAATTTAAGACTATGTCCTCTAGTTGTGGTAGTTTTTCTTCTTTTAAATATACTCTCTTCCTTTACTACGTTGATTCCCTTTATGTATTTAAATGTTTCTATCATATCCCCCCTGTTACGTCTTTCCTCCAAGCTATACATGTTATAAGAGATGGCTGATCTTGCGCCACCAGCAAGATGTTGGCCAGGTAAATGACAGTGGACCCAACGAGCGTGAAGGCACTCCATAACCGGCTTGGGTAGTTTTTTGAAGCACAAAGGTGCAGAGCCCGAACAGAAGGCACGTGAATTTCCACAGGTGATCTTGTCAGAAAAACTAAAGAAATTTCCTTCGTAGCCCGCCAGTGATTATATGTGTGCGAGAACATGACGTACACATTACCAGATATTAATCTGGGTTGGAAGTAGGATGATGCACCCTGATAGGACAGAGAACGGTAGGAGAATGTGCAGTTCTAAAACTGGTAGGGCATCAGATTCCAAGTAGAGGGGTCTGAGGCTGTCGAAGGCATTCTATGACCAGCCCTGAATAAAAATGATCCCCATTGAAGACCTGCCTCATTGATGTCTGAGCTTTGTTTAGCTAGGTAAGTATGTGGACATGTTGATTTAGTTAGTTGAGGAACATATCCCTGCACAATATGTTTTTATACTTTAAGAGTCCCAGGATATGTTCTGGATGTTGGCCTCTGGGCCGAGTTCCTTGGGTGCCAGTTCAGTCAGCTTGACATCCAATTTGTAAAGGGTTCTGCTTACGCTGTTCTGCTAATATAGCCACATAAGCATTATCTAGGAGATGCATGGCTTGCTGCGCACGTTCTCGGGACAGCCGTGCATCCAGTGGGGTGCCCTCTGTCGAAGTCTTATCTGCCATGAGAAACAATTGTAGCAAGTGGCCCAAGATATCAAGCAGTTTGTCTTGTATGTGCTAAGGCCCTGTTCCAGCCCTTTGATATGAATTTGACATTCTTGGCCATGAAAATTACAAAGGTTAGGTCAAACTGAGGTGTTAGCCACTTTGTTCAGTATATAAGGATAAGGGCATGCCGGCTTGAGCTTCTGGCGTACCTCCTTCTCCAGGGGATGGCGTAGCTAGAAGCTACTCTGCAACATGCTAGGGAGGACACCACTCTGAGGACCTGGGATGGTTAAGGATCGAAAAGAGGGAGGGGTTTAGAGGAGCCTATGAGGCGGTCATGGGGCAGGGCACCCCTGGAGTGTGAAAGATCACCCCTGGCCTTGTTGTGAGAGGCATATGTTGTGGTGCCTGTATATAAATCAGGGGTCACTCGACATGTCAGTAGGGATCACCCACAGCACTGGGATAAAGGCTGTTAGGCCAATCCCTTTAATCATAGGGGGGTCACCCCTGGCATTGTTGTGAGAGGCATATGTTGTGGTGCCTGTACATATCTGGGGTAACCCGAGGTATCAGTGGGGATCACCGCAATCCAATGACCTGGTAGCTACTGCAACAGGCTTGGAAACAGAACAGTGTCTATTCACCTGAATGGTATTATACCCTATGGCTGAGCCTCTCAAAAGACCATCCAGGACTTGATCCACTGACTGCAACCGCACACTGAAACAGAGATACGCAGGGAGGACTGGATGAGAAGGATAGTGAGCAAGCCGAGTCATACACGAAACAGGAACAAGGTACAAAGTAGGTAATTCAGAAGGCAAGGTCACTAGACAGGAAAAATGGTCGAGGCAGGCAGCAAAACAGTCAAAATCAAGCAGGAGTCAGAACCGGAAAAATCAATAAACAATAATCAGATGCTAGACCAAGTTGCAAGGGACTATCTCAGGCAAGGTCTAAGTAGCAACTGAAGGTTTAAATACTAGTAAATAGTAAACACTGCCCCCAATTGATTCCCAAACAGTTATAAGTATAACCCTTTAAGGCTATGCTAATTTTCTGTGTGTAGGGATACTGCGCATGCGCACAGTCTTTGGCTGCTGCACTTTCGTTGACAGACCGGGGAGGATGCAGAGAGTGCGCTTGCAGTCCTGGAGGGCCGAGACATTGATCGGAGCCTTCGCCGCCCGCCTGCCTTATTTGCTGAGGCAGAGGCGGCGGAGGTACGGACTGTTACAAAATAGACTTAATACCAAAATGTTTGTGTGTTTGTTCCACAAAGTTTCATTGATGAGTCAAGAGCATATTTTTGTATTTTATTATTAATTGTTCACATATTGTCAGGGTATTTTAATACATCTCATACTATGGGGGACAAAATGGACTCATATTCTGATATTAAGAAGAACCTTTAATTGACCTCTGTGTTTCAGTCTTCTGCCTGTTACTTAGTATCATTGTACAACCTTCAGTGATGTTTGGGTAAGACTTTAAGAAGACAATGGGTCAATATAAATTAACTATCTGATAAACAAAGGCCTGGTTTTATGATGGGAAACCCAAAGAGATACCTGGATATCCTGAGAGAGCTCTGTGTTAGAAATGTATATACCGTATTTGCTCGATTATAAGATGTGTTTTTTTTCAGAATTCCCTGCTGCCGCCCGACACGACCGCCAGGGCTTCTATGAAGAAGCCGGGTACTTCCGGCTTCGTCACAGAAGTCCCGGCGGTCGTGCCGGGCGGCAGCAGGGGAGGTCTGCGCTCATCGCGCAGACATCCTCTGCTGCCCCACTAGCCACCAGGGTGAATCAGGCAGCTTGGAGATGTATGCATGGTACGTGCAGACATCCTCCATGCTGCCCGACACCTCCGTCTATTATGACGGACCAGCTGTCCGTCATAATAGACGGAGGTGTCGGGCAGCATGGATGATGTCTGCACGTATCGTGCAGACATCTCCCAGCTCTCCCCACTAGCCACCAGGGATTATGAAACAGGTGAGGGGGAGGGAGGGGGTGGATGGAGGGGGGAACCAGAGCAACAAGGGGAGGGGGGACCAGAGCAACAAGGGGAGGGAGGGGGGGACCAGAGTAACGAGGGAGGGGGGAACCAGAGCAACAAGGGGAGGGAGGGGGAACAGAGATAGGGGGAGGGATGGGGGGGAAGAGACAGAGACAAGGGGATGGAGGGTGGGGAAGAGAGAAACAAGGGGGGGGAGAGACAAGGTGAGCGAGGGGGGAGACAAAGGGAGGGGGAGAGAGAGAAAGCTGGGGGCAAGTGAAAGAGGGAGGCAGCATTGGCACATAAAAGGAAAAAAAAACAGAAATGCATTTTTTTATATAATTTTTTTTATAAAAAAAAAGCAATTTCATGTGAATATATACAAGTTGAACTTTTTTCCTATAGGTTAGTCTTATATTCAGGCTTTTAGTTTTTTTCCTAATGGAATATCCAAAGTTTGGGGGGTCGTCTTATAATCGAGCAAATACGGTACCAGGTGTTCAAATAGAAACCTAAGAAATCTAACTAGCAAATGCCTAGAAAATGGAATGAATTAAGATGTGACCTGCTAACATGATAACTAATATAAACGTATATAGATATTCTGTATTTTATTAATAAGATACACTCTTTGGTTTTTATCTATTTAATTCACCTTAACCAGGAATATTGCAATGAAATACCATAGCACAATATATTTGGTACATGTGGTGTAGTAGAAGTGATTAGCTATTACATAATATGCCATAGAATAAGTTATGAGTGTTTATATTCACTGTGGCCATATATATATTCATATGCCTACAATCAAGAATAGGTTGAATGCTTTCTGGGTTTTTTATCACATTTAGGAAATTATACGCTAAAATCTTAAAGGGCACATATATATTAAACTGTGTTCAGGTGTGACCCTGGTGATTAGAAAGTTTGTGATTTAAACATGGTCAGATCTGTGAGCTAAGAGCACCACCTTTTGATTCATATTATTATACCCTAATCAAATATTAAGAGAGGAGTGTTTTCAGAGAACCAACCATATTAAAACACATATTTCTGACACACCTTCGATGGGTGTGGTATGGAGATGGAAATTTGGGATAAAATTTGGCTAGGAGGGAGTTCTAGGGATGAAGTCTGGGAGATCTAAGCTGGGGAGATTCTTGATCCAAAGAGGCCATACTGATGGTATCCAACATCATTCCAGAGGGAACAGATCCAGAAACTATTGGTTATACCTTGGTAAATATAGTCTACTTTGAATTTTATATTTTAGTTTGTTATTTCTGCAATCTTATATGGTAAATCAAATTCTATACTGGCTTCAATTCTAGACCTAGCATGCTGTAGCTTGATATCCCTATTTCTGCAGATGAAGTTTTTAAATAACAGCCTAATTCTAATATTTATAAGTGAGAATATTTCATTTATCATATGTGTTTGTACTCATTATATGCTGAAATACTAAAATAAACATATTAGTAGTCTATGTATTGTGCACTGATATTTATGGTCTTTAAGTAAGGTTAGATCAGTTAGTGTAATATTGGGTTTTAGTAGATTCTGGTTCTGCATTAGTGTTGGTTACTCTGATACACTAGGATTGTGTGGGTAGAAGTCACTACATTGCTCACAGTAAAGCTGCTATTGATAGATTGTGTGTGTCTGGTCTGTTTCTTTACTCAACCGATAGAGTTCTCAGGTCTTTAACTGTTTTGTTTGTTTGGTGTATTTATTATTATTATTATTGTGTGTTATTTCTATATTAGTGTGTGTAAATAAATTTTCATATTTTGTTACTGTATGCTTTATTTCATATTTATAGTGGTTTAAGTGTATGTCATATTATCGCCTTGTAAAACGAACTTGGGAGATACTGTTTTTATGAATGGTTATTGGCCATCTTTAGTGGCATCTAATCTTTCATAATTCCACTTATCCCTGACATTTATATGGAGGCACTGGACTGAGATTACTAGCGATTAATATCGTATACTTGAAACCCTGTATCTGAGATAAAGGTATTGCACTCACAGTATTGTATTTTATATTTGACTGAGCTAAGATAATACATTCTAAAATGTCCGTTGCTGAAAGTGGTTCAGATCAGGAAACTCAGATAAGTCAGGCAAACAATGACAATTCCTTTAGGACATAGGCTAATAGAGAATGTGCTAAACTACGTATCATGCAATATATACGTAAAAGACTAGACATCAAGCTAGAAGTAAATGCATGGATAGACACTTTACAAGATAGAGCCAAACTTATTGCAGAGAACTTATGGCATGAGGAAAGTAAAGTAGCCCAATTCATAAAACATTTCCCTGCAATGAAAGAGTCAGTTCGGGATAAAGAAATATTTGACATATGACCTACAATGTTTTATTTGAATTTGGAATTTGCTCAGCAAGTTGAAAAGAAAAATTCAGAATTAAAACAAAAAAATAGGGACCTATTTAGGGTTGCCACCTTTTCTTCAAAAAAATACCGGCCTTGGTACTGTCTCCATCCACTTAACATTGGCCTGATGCAGATTTTTTACCGGCCTGCCGGTAAAATACCGGCCAGGTGGCAACCCTAGACCTATCTCAAATAACTCATGCTCATTCTGAACTGACTAAGACACATATCAATCTGGATTTAAAAAGAGAAGAGCTAAGGGATGAGATAAACGTGATCAGAGGTCAGTTAGAAAACCATAAATCACTCTTAAATCAAACTAGAGAAACAAATACACGTTTAAGAAATGAAATGATTGAGGCCTTAATTGCAAAATGTATATTTGAACAGGAAGCACACCATTTCAGAGAAATGTGTATACAGTTAGAAAAAGAATGTGAGGCACACCTCAAACATCTGGGAAGGGGATCCCCAGCAAAGGATGCTCTATCTAGCAAGGAGATAACTAACTCCACTACTGATAAGATGTAAATCATACAGGAAAGATTTAGTTCCCAAATAGAAGCCTTCCAAAGTCAGATCAGTCAGATGTCACGGGTAATCGTGGAAACAAGGGAATCTGGAAAACAGAGTTCAGTTATGGCAGACACAGTAAATGTGCCTGCTGTACCTTTTTATCTAAAGGAGGAGTACCGTAGTGATACCAGTGACTCTGAGGGAGACACATTGTATTCAGAGGGTAATATTGAGGAATCAGCTCCCGTTTTACTTTTGGGGGCTAGTCATACTGAGGCAGGCAAGGGTAACCCTAAAAGATACTCCAAGAGAGGAATCAGAGCCAGTAGGAGTAACTCATCCACCCAGGATTACAGGTATGACACACCCAAAGTAATTAAATTTCTAAGTGAGACTGTAACCATGTTTTCCAAAAAGGGATCCATCTCTATAACTGATCATTTAGATTCATATGAGCGAGCAATGACCACATTGAATATGAATTCTGACCTGCATAAAATCACTTTTCTCCCCTGGTTATTTGAGAGTAAATATAGCCATTTCTTTGACTCACTGCAGGATATGAAAATCCATGCCTGGAGTGATATCAAACAGCATTGCCAACAAGAGTTTGGGCAGTTTAGGACGACTACTGCAGCCAAGGCGGCTATGTATAATTTAAGGTGTCACCCAAATCAGAGTCCCATTGAATTTCTGGCCATATTAAAAAATGCCTATACCCTTACTGAAAAAAATCCAGATTTTGAGCACCCAGAGTTTAAAACCCTATTTTATGAAGCCTTCCATCCCCAGATAAAGGTAATATTGGCTCGAGAGTTCCATGTATTTAAGCCTTTGGAATGGTTGGTAAGAGAAAGTACTTTGTATTCTGTGCAACAAAATGATGACTATGGGGGAAGAAAAGCCTCCAAAACAAATACTCATACCATAGCTGAAGCTAGTGTTAACAATGAACACTTAGAATTGGAGTCTGAGAGAAGGACTTATGCAGCAGTGGTAAAAGGTCCTAAACCTACCAGGCAGGAAAGGGTTAATTCCACGCCTGTCCATTCAGGTACTGAGGCCAGGGAACCCCGAGTAAATAGGGAAGAAAAACCCCCATTACCTAGGAATACGTGGAGATATGGGAGTTACAGGCCCAGCTATCGCAGGTCTCAGCCCCCACGCCAGGAAGGCCATAGTCACCCTAACTCTAATCCCTATCAGCCATCCCCCTCTAAGGATAATGGGCCTAGAAGTAATGGGAGGAGTAGTTTGTATGCTCAGGTAAATCAGCTTACCAGTCAGATGACTCAATTAATGGAGCGAATGGCTACCATTAACCCAGGTGTTGCTGCTGCTGCCCAGCCCAATAATTATTTTTTAGGGGGAGCTACACCTGTAAACACCAATCAATAATCCAGAACACAGGTACTCAGGCAACACTCGCCTGTAAAAGGAAACAGGTTAATGTGGTAAAGCAGCCTTATTCTAACTCTGTTTCTTCTCCAAATGATATGTGCAATCAGGAAAAATCTGCATCCAATGTTAATATCCATCCTTCATCTTTGGATGAAGGTGCTGTATGTATTAATGATTCTTGTGTCTCACAATTTAAGCCTAAGCCATACAAAGTACACCACAACATGTCTTTAGCAGTCGCAAATCCACAGGAAACTTCTATAAAAGCGCTGACAGATGAAAAGCCAAAAAACTGCTGAAATGCAGTTCAAAAGGAACTATGAGAAGGGCCAGTGGGTAAGCAAATGCAGTCCTGCACAAGGTAATATTCCTGTTAAAGCCAACCAATGGAAGAATCCACAAATGTTGGAACATGCTAATTTCATTTGCGAACTATATAAATCTGATGGTAGATATTATGTGTCAGTGGAATTCCCAGAATCATTGCCCCAATCAATCATGGGGTTAATTGATACTGGATCACAGGCCACTATATTATCACACCGATATTACCTACAAATAGTAGAATTAGCAGCAGAAAAGCCAAATCTCAGAGAGTTTACAGGTTCGTTGGTGATTCCTTACACGTTCTAGGTACTGCTTGGCTGCAACTCTGGCTTGGTAATAAGGTAATAAGGTAATTAGACACCCTGTTATCATAGTAGAAATTCCACATGATGGTTTCATCATTGGAATAGATTTAGTCCGGAGACTAAACACTATTATTGATTGCATTAACAATATCATTTGGTCCCAGGTGAATGTGCCAATACAATACCAGCGTTTTAATTCCCAGCATGCCAGACGCAACTGCCACATGATTGAAAAGAGGCCCGATTTGATTGAGATCCATTTTAGAAACAGTCAGCTACCTGATATAACTATTTTGCAGATAGATGATCATAACCCACGAGGAGACTATGAGGATGATCATACTATCAGGGTTTCCCCAGAGAAAATTGAAAGTATTTTTCTGGATGGTGATGTATTAACCATATCTCTCCACAGGAAGGATCAGGAGCCCGCCATAGGGGGTGACCATTCCCAGTTCCTTACAGAAATTGAAAAGGTTAATGAAAATTTGTTTTTTCCCATACAGATCCATGATCTAGGAAAGGCCAAATATGCCAAACTGGACCTAAAGCAGGAATGTAGTTATATTAGAGATTGCATGTTTAAGCAAATTGCTAACCCTAAATGGATCAGATACCTCTCTCCCCAAAATCACTGGATACAGGATCTGGATGAGGATGCCGAAGGGTATAATATCATTGCTAAATGTTAATTATCTATATCCATAGGTAGTAAAACAGTTAAACATGTATTTCTTGCACTTGACAATCCCCAATACCAGATGTATATTGGTAATGATGTGTTACATCGCTTTGCCATTCAAATAGACCTGGTTAACTTTTGTCTTTGGAGTAGACTAAAGGGGGACCCATGTGAATTTCAGGATGAGGACACTGCCCTGAAATCAGCACAACAGATGCCGTACGCGGTAAGTATACAAGTGCTTAATGATGTTACTTTTCCTGTAGGGGCTAATCAATTCCTCCTACCAATCCAAATCAGGAGAGGACAAAGGCTGAACAACCCAGATGCCTTAATCTGTCTCTCTAACAGGATGCAGCAATTGGGTCTGGCCGTTACTCATACACCCATGGTAAGTATAAACCAACCTTCAATACATATTGTGATTCACAATATGACACCCCAGGACATATCCTTATGTAAAGGAACAGTTTTAGGATTTGCGTTGGAGTCGGGATACTATACTTTTGGTTTTCAAAATTATGTGATTGGCCTCATACCAGAACAATACCTAACTGAGGAACAGTTAGTGGAACAATCTTTTTCCTCCTCTCCGGAGGGGTTATTCACTGTTCAGTCTGTTTATCCTTTCAGTTCTGAGGAAGGTATCTGTAGGATTGAGGAATCCTCCCTTGTTTTCGATCACCCGCTCAGTGAACATGAATCTCCAGGACATCCAGACAACGTGGGGAAGGTAAGTCAATATCCAGGTGACCTAACCTCAAGGCTAGAAGAAGCCTATGAGATTGGTCAGCCTGAAATCTTTCCAGGATTTCAGGAAAGAGTGGCAGAGCAAATCTCCCTAGCTGACGGATGCTCTAATGATGCAGAACGTCAGCAGCTAAAGGAAGTCCTTATGGAATTTCAGGAGATATTTGCCAAGGATTCTTTTGACTGTGGGTCAACAGACTTGCACGTTGTTCGAATCCAAACTGATCCCAATTCACCTCCGGTATTTGTCAAACAATATCGACTTCCATTAGCCTCCTATGAGTCACTATCCGAAATCATTAGGAATCTGAAAGAACGAGGTATTATAAGACCGGTACACAATTCTTATAATAACCCAATTTTAGGAATCCTCAAACCCAATGGTCAATGGCGTTTGTGTGCTGACTTAAGGCAGTTCAATAAACGTGTATACATGTCCGGCTTGCCCATCCCGTATATTGACCAGTGCTTAGCACAACTGCAGGGATCACTGCCATTGATTGTGCTCAAGGATTTTGGACCATTAAGGTGAAGGAACAGGACCAGTACAAACTGGCCTTTACTTTTGGGAAACAGCAATTTACCCTTGACACGGATGCCTTTTGGATATATTATTAACTCTGGTCATGAGTTTGCTGTATTCATGCATAAAGCTATGCTGGATGCACTTGAAATGGGCACCTTGTCCTATGTGGATGATGTTTTACTTAAAAGCTCAACTTTTGAGGAACATATCCAGGAACTCAGGCATGTCTTAGGCCAATTGAAGGAGGCAGGAGTCAAACTCTCTTTACAGAAAGCCAAATGGTGTCGAGTCAACTTCCTTGGACATGAGGTAACGTTAGAAGGTTTAAATCCTCAGAAAAAGAAGGTGGAGGCAGTCATGAATTCCAAGACCCTTACTAGCCTGAAGGAATTGAGATCATTCTTAGGTATGACAAATTACTCCTGTAAATTCATTGATAATTATGCTGCATTATCAAAACCCCTTTTACATCTCCTGAAGAAGGATGTGGCATGGGACTGGGGTGAAGCCCAAGAAGCAGCTATGAATCAGCTAAAGAGGACACTCACCCAAGCACCTTGTTTAGCTTTTCCAGAAGGAGGTAAGGTTGGAAACAGGTTTTACTGATGTCAGCATGAGTGCCGTTCTCTACCAGAAGCAAGACAACACAGGTAAAATCATTTTGTATGCAAGTAAATCGTTATCTCCTGTGGAAGTTAAATTCAGTGAGTGTGAAAAAGCTCTATTATCAACTGTCTGGGCCTTGCAAAACTTTCAGAGTTATATCCAAGGAGAGAAAATTATTGTGGAAACAGCTCATCAAACCTTGCAATATCTGAAAAGTGAAAGAATAAGGGATGGTAACTTGTCTAAAAGTAGGATAACTGCTTGGACTTTATCTTTACAAGGTTGGCCACTAGAGATCCGGTACAAACAGAATAAGAGGAGCCCAGTTGCACAAGGTCTCACTGATCTCCATGACTGTGCTGCCCTGGGCCCAGAAACCATTGAAGATGACTTCCTAGATGAACTACTTCAGTCACCCTACAAAGTATTCGATGAAGAGTGCTGTCATACGTCATGTGTATTTGTGGATGGATGCGCCTATCATGCTACAGTTGGAACTTAACCCAGGTTAGTGGCCGGTATTGGCATTGCATGGACCAATGACTTCTCAAATATATCCATTGGATATAACATTGGTCCCAAGAGCAGCAAAGTGGCGGAACTTACTGCCGTTTATAAGACTATTGAGATGGCTATTGAGTATGGACTCAAAGAGATTGTAATTATTACCGATTCCAATTATGTCTGGAATAGTTTTGTGGAATACTTACCTTCCTGGAAAAGAAATGGCATGCACAAAGGCAACCACAAACCAGTGAAACATGGTAAGTTATTCTGCAAAATAGATTAAATGGTTGTAGCAAATGGATTAACTGTCTATTGGAAAAAGACCAAAGGTCATTACAAAATTCAGGGAATAGACAAAGAAGGAAATGATCTGGCAGATTCATTGGCAAAACAAGGAGCCATAAGTGGAGAATTACTGGACATTGACCACTTAATGGGTGTAATACATGTGGAAGCAATTACTCGACAACAAGCTCAGAAACAATAAGGAAATGAGGTGGTACAATGGAGCCACGATTTTCCTAGTGAGAATCTGATTACCAGTCAGAAAGAGGATCCCATCATTCTACAGATACATTGAAGATCCTGACAACAATCCAATTTCCAAAGAAGATTATGATGGTAAGGAAGACCTCTGAATCCTAATGAAATCAAAATCCCAATTCAAATTACAGGATGGATTGTTGATGAGGACATTAAAACATGGTATTCCACAATGGGTTGTCCCTACTACATTCAGAGGTTTAATGTTGCAACATGCTCATGATGGACCCATATCTGGTCATCATGGTGATACGATCACCTATGAGATATTAAGGGAGTATGCTTATTGGCCTCATATGTTGAAGGATGTTCAGACGTATTGCCATGGTTGTCCAATCTGTTCTCAGTTTCAGCCAAAAGCACCCACTCATCGTGCACCTCTTCAAAAATGAGGGGTGACATCCAAATTTACTTCATCAGACCGGTAACTAGATCATCGAGAGATAACAAGTATATGCTAACTGTCACGTGTCTATTTACTAAATGGATTGAATGTATAAGTTGCTTTAATAACACCGAAGAGACATGCGCTGGGCTACTTATTAACCTCATATTTTCCAGATTTGGATTACCCCAACAAATCGAGTCAGCTCGCGGGAGTCATTTCACCAGTGAAGTAATGACCAAAATGTGGAAAATTCTGGGGGTAAAGAGGAAACTCCACATTGCATATCGTGCAGCCTCTAATGGTGGAGTAGAGAGGTATAACCAATCTATTGTAAATATTCTTAAAAAATTTGTCAAAGAGACAGGTAAGGATTGGGATGTTAAATTGCCTTTAGTCCTGATGGCCATTAGAGCCACACCTAGAACTGCTACCAAGATGTCTCCTTTTGAGTTAATGACAGGTAGGAAAATGGTGCTACCCCAACATCTTCTTTATCGTACCGCCGATCAGAATTTAATAAATGCTGCAACTACCCACCAATATGTGGAGAACCTTCGTAAACATTTACAGCACGCTTTTGCTTTTTCCCAATGTAATCTGGAGAAAGCTGTTATTAGCACTAAGACATACTATGATCTTAGAACCACCCGGAAGGAATATGGTGTTAATTATCAAGTATACCATTGGTCCTTGTTCACGGCTACTGCTGCCGAGCATACAGAAGGTACAAGTTACTTTCATTTCTTTGGATGCAGTTTTTTGAGGATTTATTGAATGACTTCACTGCGATAACCACAACACTCCTTTTGGAGACATCAGGGAATTGAGCTCTCAACGTTTAAAACGGAGTCTACTCTGCTGGCTAAATCTACTACACATTAAATGTGGAGATGAACGGACGTTGTCTGGGCGGATGGAATGCCAATCCCTGTGCTTAGCAGATCGAGCATCACCTGCAAGTATTGAAGTTCCTTGCTAATTCATTCTGCTACACAGTAAACACCAGTTCACTTGGAGCTTGTTTGCAAACACATGGATTTAATGTTCTCTTTGACTGTATGAGGACTGCCATACATGAATTTTTGTTTAACCATAGCAGCATCAAGTAATCCATGCCTACACTATTGGAGATTACACTATCATCGTGATATAATGTTCCCTCAACCTAATTAGAATGATTACACTATATGTGGTCTGTGATTAATGTCATCCTTCTCACCTAGTGCTTCATTATTTAGCAGGGAACACCCCATAGTGTTTATGCATTTTTGCACTGCTATTTGCCTCATTGTAACAACTGCAGTCACTGGTGTATCCTTAGACTGATGCCTATTCATCTTCTGTATTGCTAATTATCTCTGATCTGTGGACGCACAGCTCAGTGTGTTGCTCTTAGTATTGTATATATTTTGTGTGTATTTTTATGCTTATGTGGTGTTTTTTTTTCATATGTGCTATTTTGTACAATTAGGTACATTATTCTTCTGATAAACCTCCCTCCCCCTCCCTTCCCCTATGTGGGTTCCATCCCATTTAAATAAGGGGTCCTTTTTTTTTTTTTTCTGCCATTTTTAAATGACATTAATAAATTTTGTACTTTTACTACTTCTATAATTATGTGTATACTAGTTCTTACTTGACTTGGCGGGAGTGCCCCAATGAACCCTCTTTTGGGATCGCTCTCCTTGAGCTTTCTCTGTTTTTTGTAATTATCAAGTATACCTCTATAAATTTGCTAGAACCCAGACAAAGGAAAGAAAGTTTTTACCTTCTTGGAAGGGACCCTATGTCATCACTGACAAGCTATCTCCAGTTGCTTACAAAATTAAGATCCCAAAAGATAATGGTTTCATTGAAAAATGGGTGCACATCAATCAATTGCGTGTCATTCATCCTAGATCCCAACTCCGGTTACTAGAAGCAGATCACGATGACAATTAATTTGTGCACTGGGGTAAAATAAAGGTCCCAGTCATGATACAACATGGAGAATGTCTTTTCATATGAAGTATGATTTCCATTGTTATGGAACTGCCACCATGAATGAGTAACCATCACTCTTGCATACTGGATCGGTCTTCTTAAAACTTTATCAATTTGTCTAAGTTAGAGAGGCTAGTATTAGGTGTCAGAATCACTCAGCATGTTAAACAGAACACATATACTTATACTTTTACATTTCTTCATAGATGACGGATAAGACGGTAAAAGTATCTGACCAATGGAAGATGTCGACCAGATGGATATCAAGTCACCGTATCGTGAAAACTCCTGATCAAGGACTCCAGGCAAAACCAATGGCGGTACCAGAACCATCTTCATAACAAGATGTCCGCAGCCGGAACAAGTCAGACAATGACGGATGCTGATGTGGCACCAGGAATTCCTGAACGAAACTACAAACAGGTGGAAAGGATGATCTGGAAAAGACACCCAGGAGCTGCAAGGAATATATCTCAATGCCAAGATAATGTTTATATTCGGAAGTCAGTGGGATAATTGTACAAATATCTCATCAGAAATATGCTTCATTGGGGAGGCCATTTCCCTAATATGCAACCAAATCAGAAACATATACCAAAACATTTTGCATATCCAGAACACTCAAATCTCAAATCAAAGACAATTGAGGAACAATTCTTGAGATTTCATCATCACTGGATTTTTCTTTATATGAATTCTGTGAAACAGATATACACATTAATCTCTGAGTACTAAAAAATAAATAAAAAAAAAAGAACACATTTCAAAATACCATAGAAAACAACTGTACCCAAATGTACACGTCAAGGACCAATACCAATCCTTACACATGACGTCTTGTCATGTGTAAATATTGAAAGGGGGATGTGTCAGGCTATTTTAATACATCTCTTACCATGGGGGACAAAATGGACTCATATTCTTATATTAAGAAGAACCTTTAATTGACCTGTGTGTTTCAATCTTCTGCCTGTTACTTAGTATCATTGTCCAAACTTCAGGGATGTTTGGGTAAGACTTTAAGAAGACAATGGGTCAATATAAGTTAACTATCTGATAAACAAAGGCCTGGCTTTATGATGGGAAACCCAAATAGATACCTGGATATCCTGAGAGAGCTCTGTGTTAGAAATGTATATACCAGGTGTTCAAATAGAAACCTGAGAAATCTAACTAGCAAATGCCTAGAAAATGGAATGAATTAAGATGTGACCTGCTAACATGATAACTAATATAAACGTATATAGATATTTTGTATTTTATTAATAGGATACACTCTTTGGTTTTTATCTATTTAATTCACCTTAACCAGGAATATTGCAATAAAATACCATAGCAAATATATTTGCTACATGTGGTGTAGTAGAAGTGATTAGCTATTACATAATATGCCATAGAATAAGTTATGAGTGTTTATATTCATTTTAATTGTAGTGTGGTCATATATATATTCATATGCCTACAATCAAAAATAGGTTGAATGCTTCTGGTTTTTTTTATCACATTTAGGAAATTATACGCTAAAATCTTAGAGGGCACATATATTAAACTGTATTCAGGTGTGACCCTGGTGATTAGAAAGTTTGTGATTTAAACATGGTCAGATCTGTGAGCTAAGAGCTCCACCTTTTGATTAATATTATTATACCCTAATCAAATATTAAGAGAGGAGTGTTTTCAGAGAACCAACCAGATTAAAACACATATATCTGACACACCTTCGATGGGTGTGGTATAGAGATGGAAATTTGGGATAAAATTAGGCTAGGAGGGAGTTTTTTGGGATGAAGTCTGGGAGATCTAAGCTGGGGAGATTCTTGATCCAAAGAGGCCATACTGACGGTATCCAACATCATTCCAGAGGGAACAGATCCAGAAACTATTAGTTTTACCTTGGTAAATATAGTCTACTTTGAATTTTATATTTTAGTTTGTTATTTCTGCAATCTTATATGGTAAATCAAATTCTATACTGGCTTCAATTCTAAGCCATTAGACCCCGCATGCTGTAGCTTGATCCTTATTTCTGCAGATGAAGATATTAAATAACAGCATAATTCTAATATTTATAAGTGAGAATATTTGATTTATCATATGTGTTTGTACTCATTATATGCTGAAATACTAAAATGAACATATTAGTAGTCTATGTATACCATTGCACGCTGATATTTATGGTCTTTAAGTAAGGTTAGATCAGTTAGTGTAATATTGGGTTTTAGTAGATTCTGGTTCTGCATTAGTGTTGGTTACTCTGATACACTAGGATTGTGTGGGTAGAAGTCACTAAATTGCTCACAGTAAAGCTGCTATTGATAGATTGTGTGTGTCTGGTCTGTTTGTTTACTCAGCCACTGCCTTTGTTTTACAACCGATAGTTCTCAGGTCTGTAACTGTTTTGTTTGTATTGACTAACAATAGGTTGTTGTTTGTTGGTGTATTGGCTCAATCAATGTATTATTATTATTGTGTGTTATTTCTATATTAGTGTGTGTAAATAAATGTTCATATTTTGTTACTGTATGCTTTATTTCATATTTATAATGGTTTAAGTGTATGTCATATTATCACCTTGTAAAACAAACTTGGGAGATACTGTTTTTATGAATGGTCATTGGCCATCTTTAGTGGCATCTAATCTTTCATAATTTCACTTATCTCTGACAATATCTGGACCAATACTTGCAATGTGTGTTCATTCCTAGATGTTATCCATTTTTGATGTTATAATGTAAAAGTAAAGTAAGGTAACATTCAAATATTGTGAAAGCTTTTATACTTCTGAGTAAGAATCCTCCCATTCAAATATATTATGACTAGTGAGGAGATCCAATTACAAAAAGACGTGTAGATATGTATGTGATCATAAAATTGTAATATTTGGGACGTGGCTTAGCATCCATTTTGTTTATAATGAAAGCCAAGTGTTGTAATTTTACTTGGGCACGAAAAAACTAACAAAGGACCTGTATATTTTAAAGGAAAATAAATATTGGTGGAGCCTCTTGGATACTGAGGAATCTAGCCTGAAATTTAGGGTCAGAGGTTATAGCAACAACTAGTCTTCTAGCTAGAGAAATATGATACTTAATTGGAAGCACATGCTATACACAAAGGACTTTTGTAATATAGGAAAAGCTGGAGGGGGGGGGTCTACGTTCCATTGAAGGTTACATGAAGGCTTTTTCTTGCTTTAGCAAAATAGAAAATATGATCAACTTATAAAAACCATCAAATATTTATATATTGAATTATATATTTCAAACTCTCCTGTGATAATTTTAAGATCAATTATATCTAATAATTATCATACAGAGGCAGATACATATTTTTCATGACACCTTACTCCAATTCCTTATAAGATTTTAACTTTGTAGTAAGGTATACAATCAGCTCTTATAAGATGTCACTAGGTATAAATAGTACAAAGGTTTGTGTCTCATCGTGTATAACCCTGTACAAGCCAGTATCAGTAACATCATTCATTGTTACTAGATTTAAACATAACATCCTTACACCGATACTCATTCAGATACTATATAATCTGCTCTTTATATTTTGCTATCAGTTGTAATCATTATATTTTCTGAGTATTGCAGCTCTCCTATTATAATCAATCATTTCTATCAGTATACCTGTGTGTTTTAATACTTTATCCTGACAATCTACCATTCCCTTTATTTTCCATATCAAGAGGTGAAGTGTTAATACTTTAACCATACAACTGATGTTACTGATTATATCCACTGGGTCATATGCTGTTATTTCTAAAGCTTTCTTCACTAATTCAGCTCTTTGACCAGAACAGTTTTCCACTCTGAGAGAGTTTTTAGCTTCAATATCTATAGAGCTACCCTCTAGGTATGTACTCCTAGATCAGAACAAATTTCTAAAGTGTGTGGGGGGTCATGTAAAATAATCTCTCTGAATCTCACTATGTTTTGTGTTGCTTCTAAAGCCTAACATACAGCCATGAGCTGTTTTACACAGGAGAACATAATCTTAAAATAATATCCCAATGTTTGTAAAGAGCCATGCCTCTTTTACATCAAAACTACTGTTAATTAAAAGACATCTGCATAACATTAAGCAATACATGGTACTGATTCAATTTAAGCAGTTTATGGCGTATGCTTGGGTGAGAGTATCCTTCAACAAATTCCAACTCTTTTCATCTTCCTCTGTCCAGACTAGCTCATCTATAGTTCACTGTATTTAAGCATACTGTACAGAGCTTTTCAATTCCTGCCTTATCATATACAAATTCTCTGATGAAATTGACCAATCCTAAAAATGTCCTTAGATCACCGTCCTTGGCCTTGGAGATTACTGTAAACTTTCACATTTGTTAAACAAAGTGTTTTTCCTTCTAGATCTAGATTAACTCCTATCCTATCTTTCAAAATCTGCACTTTGGATGTGTTCAGTTTTAACCCATTGTCCACCAGTGCTTGACAAATACCACACAGTATCTGTTAATACTCTTCCCTTGTTTCTGTTTGAATTAACAGCTTATCAATATATCACTAAATCTTGTTTCCATCCACCAGGAGTTCCACTACCTTAGCCAATATTTTTATCAACCAACCATATAATCTTTTCTGTTTCTTTTCGGGATTATATTTTTCTGCAGGGAGTCTGTACCTTCAATAACAACTTGTACATTCATCTTCCCACAATCCTGTTTATTTATCTTATAGTTCATTTATAAACTCATCATCTTGATATATTGATCATCATCAACATCATAGATGTTGTCACTTCACTCGGTTCTATAGCCATGATATAAACGTATCATCCTAAATCATTGGGTTTAACCTCTCTACCTGTTTTACTCTCACCTAGAGCTTGCCATAAAACCAAATTCAATAAATCCACATCCAACTTTATCCATTTATAATATCCATACCCATTATATTACAGGGTAAGGAGGGGTCCACCCATAAATCACAATAGATTATTCCTCCTTCAAACTCAATTATCACTGGATACAGTTACATATACATTTCCCCTATTAAAACTTAGAAGGTAATTGCTGATACATCAACTTTTAATGGCAAGCATTTGTTATTTAGTGAAACTGCTGCTCCAGTATGCACTAATAAAATATTTCTGTAACATCCCTTCTAGTGTTTCCATAAATGTATGGTCATCCATCTTCACCCAGAGATGTGTTAGCAAGATAGACCAGTGAACAACTATTACTTCTTACATTCAAATTCACTTCTTGGAAGGCAGCCTTAATTTATATCTAATTGCTGCTTCCACCTTTTATCAGTTTTACTTCAAATGAAATGTGTACAGTAGGAGCTAGAACCATAAGATTCCACTGCTGCCATATCCTGTACATTACTCTAAGCTGTCAGAACGCCATTGTCTTTCCCTTTAATCAGGTTTACATTTTCCCCATAATATAGGACAATAATCTTTCCTTCACATTTCTTTATTGCCTATTTTAGGATTACTCTGATTAACCCTATAGTATATGTCTTGGGGTGGGGCCAAATTAGTTAAATTACTCAGGGATTGTATCCACCCTGTATAGTTTCATTTTTCTTATTATATCTTATTCTGATCATTTTTACTAAATCACTTCACTAAATAGATATTTGATAGGAATCAGGCCTGTAGAAATCTCTATCAAACAACATATCAGCAAAAACAACAATTTGTTAGTTCCTATATTTTACAATATTATAATGATGTCATATTATCTAATTTTATAATTGTTCTATTTGAAATACACAGTACCACTTTGTGCTATTCCTTGGACTTAGCTGACATGTCAGTGATCAGATTACATGCTTTGTCCACTGATTAGCACAACAAATGTTTTTCTTTAAAAAGAGTATAAAGTGGAAATATAAGCATTCTTCACCACATTGCATAAACCATCAAATATATCAAGAAATGGATGCATTTGTTCCCTTAAATAGACCAGTATATATATATGGATGTAGAATAGGAAGTTATTTTCATTAATGAGATTTTAATGTAAGATCTTACTATTGTTTTTATTGCTTTCTATTAAAGTTATTTACATCTGTATTCCTGCCTTCTCTCCTCATGTGATTGATGTCCCTGGAACCACTGGATAAATCATATCTGGTGAAGCTGGGCTCCCTTACGCCATTATTCCTGAGCAATTGACTGCTCAGGGACATGTGAGAGTGCATTTTTTTATATATTTTTTATGCACCTTTTTATATATTTCTTGGAAATTTTACACTATATTGTTATTTGTTTTTTTATCTCCCTTTGCATAACACTGGAGAAAATTAGTCTCTCTGAAAAGGGTAATGTTGTAGTGTATTGAGTGTTTATTTTAGTGCACAAGTTCACTTTACCTTGTTTTGTTTGCACATTTTTGCTAGTAGTAAAACACTAGCTGTGTTCAGGTGCTGCTTACTTTGTCACTTTAAGGCGCAGTATATTTTTCTTGTTTGTTAATTCTTCAAATTAGGCAGTGACACTAGGACTCCGAATGCGATCTCAAGTTCATGTCTTCAAAATCTCTCCAGTACTGGATCAACAACAACCACGGTCGAATAATTTTCTTCCTCTCCTCCTCTGTCTTCCGTCAGTAACTTTGCAGTAACAAAAGGTCTTGGAATGCAGCTTCAGTCAACATATGTCAGTAATCTTCCTGTGTCAGGCAAGAAACCAACACTGGTTGCAGCAAATAGATCTCTGTTCAGATCTTCTGTAACTTGCAGCTTCAAGGATCTCTTTAGTAGTTCAGCAATAATTCTGATATCTAATGGCCACTCGCATTTCTCCACCATTAATGTTACAAAATAAACTTAATACAAAGATATTTGTGTGTTTGTTCCACAAAGTTTCATTGACGAGTCAAGAGCATATTTTCATATTTTATTATATCTGGACCAATACTTGCAATGTGTGTTCATTCCTAGATGTTATCCATTTTTGATGTTATAATGTAAAAGTAAAGTAAAGGTAACATTCACATATTGTCAAATATATTATGACTAGATGAGGAGATCCAATTACAAAAAGACGTGTAAATATGTTTGTGATCATAAAATTGTAATATATGGGACGTGGCTTAGCATCCATTTTGTTTATAATAAAAGCCAAGTGTTGTAATTATACTTGGGCAGGAAAAAACGAACAAAGGCCCTTTATATTTTAAAGGAAAGGAAATATTGGTGGTGCCTCTTAGATACTGAGGAATCTAGACTGAAATTTATGGTCAGAGGTTATAGCAACAACTAGTCTTCTAGCTAGAGAAATATGATACTTAGTTGGAAGCACATGCTATACACAAAGGACTTTTGTAATATAGGAAAAGTTGGGGGGGGGGGGTGGTCTACATTCCATTGAAGGTTACATGAAGGCCTTTTCTTGCTTTAGCAAAATAGAAAATATGATCCATCATTAGAGATGTCGCGAATAGTTCGCCGGCTAATAGTTCCCGGCGAACATCGCGTGTTCTCGTTCGGTCCGCCCCCTATTCTTTATCATTGAGTAAAGTTTGACCTGACCCTGTACCCTGAACCGAACGTTTACTTTTGGCTTTCACTACACGGAGACAGAGTCTCCATTCATAAATTTATGAATGGAGACTCTGTCTCCGTGTAGTGAAAGCCCAGTAATATTGTGCCAGTCAGATACCAGTAATATTGTGCCATTCAGATACCAGTAATATTGTGCCACTCAGAGCCCAGTAATATTGTGCCAGTCAGATACCAGTAAAATTGTGCCAGTCAGATACCAGTAATATTGTGCCACTCAGAGTCCAGTAATATTGTGCCAGTCAGATACCAGGAATATTGTGTCATTCAGAGCCCAGTAATAGTGTGCCAGTCAGATGCCTGTAATATTGTGCCAGCCAGAGCCCAGTAATAGTGTGCCAGTCAGAGCCCAGTAATATTATGCCAGTCAGATACCAGGAATATTGTGCCAGTCAGAGCCCAGTAATATTGTGCCATTCAGAGCCCAGTAATAGTGTGCCAGTCAGAGCCCAGTAATAGTGTGCCAGTCAGAGCCCAGTAATATTATGCCAGTCAGATACCAGGAATATTGTGCCAGTCAGAGCCCAGTAATATTGTGCCATTCAGAGCCCAGTAATAGTGTGCCAGTCAGAGCCCAGTAATAGTGTGCCAGTCAGAGCCCAGTAATATTATGCCAGTCAGATACCAGGAATATTGTGCCAGTCAGAGCCCAGTAATATTGTGCCATTCAGAGCCCAGTAATAGTGTGCCAGTCAGAGCCCAGTAATATTATGCCAGTCAGATACCAGAAATATTGTGCCAGTCAGAGCCCAGTAATATTGTGCCATTCAGAGCCCAGTAATAGTGTGCCAGTCAGAGCCCAGTAATAGTGTGCCAGTCAGAGCCCAGTAATATTATGCCAGTCAGATACCAGGAATATTGTGCCAGTCAGAGCCCAGTAATATTGTGCCATTCAGAGCCCAGTAATAGTGTGCCAGTCATAGCCTAGTAATAGTGTGCCAGTCAGAGACCAGTAATAGTGTGCCAGTCAGAGCCCAGGAATATTGTGCCATTCAGATACCAGGAATATTGTGCCAGTCAGAGCCCAGTAATAGTCTGGCAGTCAGAACCCAGTAATAGTGTGCCAGTCAGAGCCCAGTAATAGTGTGCCAGTCAGAGCCCAGTAATATTGTGCCAGTCAGAGTCCAGGAATATTGTGCCATTCAGAGCCCAGTAATAGTGTGCCAGTCAGAGCCCAGTAATAGTGTGCCAGTCAGAGCCCAGTAATATTGTGCCAGTCAGAGCCCAGGGATATTGTGCCATTCAGATACCAGGAATATTGTGCCAGTCAGAGCCCAGTAATAGTATGGCAGTCAGAACCCAGTAATAGTATGCCAGTCAGAGCCCAGTAATAGTGTGCCAGTCAGAGCCCAGTAATATTGTGCCAGTCAGAGCCCAGGAATATTGTGCCATTCAGATACCAGGAATATTGTGCCAGTCAGAGCCCAGTAATAGTATGTCATTCAGAACCCAGTAATAGTGTGCCACTCAGATACCAGGAATATTGTGCCAGTCAGAGCCCAGGAATATTGTGCCAGGCAGATACCAGGAATATTGTGCCAGTCAGAGCCCAGTAATATTGTGCCAGTCAGATCCCAGTAATAGTGTGCCACTCAGAGCCCAGGAATATTAAAGTGCTCGTTTTAAACCACCCTCCTCGCCCCCTTCCCTATCACTTACTGAATTGCTGCTTCTCTGTGTTCCCAGACAGACGCCTCCTCCGTGCACTCTACCCTCCTGCACGGAGGAGGGAAACACAGTCGCCGGATGTGACGTATCGTCACATCCGGTCGCTGTGATTTTTTTTTTCCTGCGCCCGCATCAATGACCGGTGTCACCCCCGCTGGAGGTGTCACCAGGTGCGGTCCGCCCCCCCCTCGGGACGCTAATGGTTGCATGTATGTACTCTAGAGTGGAAGCTTGCGAGTAGGGCTCTCTACCTTATGTATCAATTTGTTCTTGTTCTCTTCTTAGTATGTTATTCCCCTCTATGCTATGTACCTAACGCTATGTAACTTTTTCGGCTATATATAAATGGCAATGTAAAGTGTCTGAATATACATGTATGTATATTTGTCGTGGCATTTGTCGTGGCTTTCACTACACGGATACATAGTCTCCATTCATAAATTTATGAATGGAGACTGTCTCTGTGTAGTGAAAGCCACGACAAATGCCGAAAGTCTATAAACCGAACGTTCGGTTTATAGGCTGTCGGTTTATGGAATACATGTAATCCTATTGCTATTCTATAAACCGAACGTTTATAGAGTTTCGGCATTTGTAATGCATGCAATCGTAGTACTATTCGCTTTCACTTCACGGAGACAGAGTCTCCATTCATAAATTTAATTTAATTTAATTTAATTTAATTAGAGGGGGTCAGATCATGACAATGATACGAATTCTCAGATCTGACCCAGGCAAGTGAATGATCTTCAGGGGCATCCTGAGTAATGTTGGGATTGGTTTGTTGCAGAATGGCCAGGGTCTCTGGCAAAGAGGCAGCCAGGGTTGACTGGAACCATGCCTGAAGGTCACCACATATGGTTTATCCATTTCACTTTCTATGAGAAGTGGTAACTCGGTAATGATATCTGAAAGATGTAATGGGAAGCTATATATAATAAAAGTTAAATGGAATGGGGTTCACCCAATTGCCCAGTGGTGGTCACCCACAGATGGGGTCAGCAGCTTACAGAGAAGCCTACCTACACGGAGAGGAGGGGTCACCCCAACATCCATATGGTGATACAGTTATAATGTGTAAAGATGTTTGGTAAAGTTTTGGTAAGCTGGTATGAAAACACCATTTTCAGACACTGACTAGGGGGTCACCCTAGTGAAAAAAACCGGTAGGTTAATTAACACAAATCCCCAAGGGGGATATAAACTAAAGTTTATATCACTTTAAACATACATGCTGCTGCAGCAAGGAAAATAAACCTGGAAGGGTTTAAAATTGTCAGGGGAAACTGCCAAGAATGATATATGGGAGCTAGATCCCTGAAGTAAATATCCCTTTATGACCTGGTTTATCAGATATATGTGGGATGTGGTAGACTTTCAGGTCAGTAGGTGTCAGAAAGAGGTGATCGACCCCTTGCACGGAGCAGTTTGTGGTATGTGTGCCCTCAACAATAATAACGTAATATATATAAGTATATAGGCTGAAACCGGGGCCTAACCTGGCAGTGCAGGCACCAGGGTTGCCCAAGAGAGGGGCTGAATGGGCCACACATTAAAGAAAAACATAAAATGGTGAGGTGTGTGTGGAAAGCGGTATTACTGCTAATGGTAGAAAAAGAGAACCCCATTAGAGGTGTGGATCCCTAAAACTAAGGAATAACCTGTGGAGGAAAACACACAATAAAGGGACAAAAACACCCAATACACAGTAATAAAGAAATCTGAAGTATAGATTAAATAAATTGTATAGTGAGACAGAGAAACACTCTAGTGTGGAAGGTGCTCACCTGGAGGCAGCAGCAAAGAAAGAGGAAAAGGAAGTGTCTGAGGGGGTTTATATATGCATCCTTTGTTTGTTTCTATTGGTTGAATCTTTGTTCCATACATGAGCAAATATCATCTTTTGAACAAATATTTTAGTCATGGTTTTGTGTATCTATACACATATATTAGGATATATATGAATTAATGTACAATAAAAATAACAATATTTTGTACTGTAGTTTTTTTTACTTTTAAAGATCAATTCTTTAGCTTAAAACTGGAGACTTGTTATTGGCTATGCTTTTCATGGTGAAGTTTCCCTGACCCGAATGCTTCTGATGTTTTGTGTGGCGAACAGCTCAGTTGATTTCTGCCTGAATTCTATGAAACCGAGTAGCTGAAACACATTATTTATTGAATTTTCGCTGTTTTTCCTGATCTGACTCCATTTTGGACCAGAGTGCACTATATTGCATAGCCCATTTTTTTTAAATACATGGGTTATCACACTGTTAATTCTGTGGGTTGTAGAAAGTGTCAAGTGGTGTCAGTTATATCACTTTTAATGGTGATATCCTGTTTTTAATTTGCTAAATTGCCAATGATTGCTACCTCATATATGCTGTTGTAGTTAATATGCTATGGAATGGCTATGATACTGTTTTTTTTATTAAAAATCTTCCTATGTTTTTAGTTACAATAAATGTTTTGTATATTTGTATTATATACAGATTATTGCATCTGTTATTGAGTTACTGAGATAAAGGTTTTTTTTTTTATTTTGAAACAAGTTGATAAACACTGAAATTAGTTTTTTTTAAGAGGGTTAAAAAAATCAATTTCTAAATAACATTTACCAACATTTACAATATGTTTGTGAGCAATAGAGGAAAAGTGAGAATGCACATTACCTTCCTCTCTCCATAGTATGTTTGCAACTTCATCATCACAGGATCAGTTCACACATATAATGAAGAAAAAAAGAAATACATTGTCAGAACACAAAAAAATAGAGAAATATCAATGTATTTTCCCTTGTAAAGTTTATTAATCAATTAATCAATATGATTAATAATACAATTACAATTACAATGATTTATTATAATTATCACACTATAATTAATGGAAGTGGAATGTGACTTGGGATGTCATGGCCGCACAGTGAGATTTTGTTAAATGTATCGGATATTTACTTTGCATTTTACCCTATGATGTGAGACCACTCAAAGTGTCAGGAGGGATCTCACTGCAGCCCCTTGCAGTGGGATCTGCAGCACTGCTCATCACAGGCAGGTACCTATTAAGACATTGTAGGCCCTGGGCTGAAGGTATTGTCTTACAACAGCCAACAGTAAAATTAAGATGACCTTACAGGAAAAAAGTTTTACCAGTAAATAATATTTCAAATGTAAACTGTTTTTCCATATTTAATAAAACCTATGATTAAGAAAATGCATTTATTGTTTTGATTTCCTTTTATTTGTCAGTCTGCCCTCATACTTGACAATGCATCCCCAAACTTCCAATCTGTCCCTCAGACCTGTCAATCTGCACCTCAAAATTATTAATGCATACCCAGACTTGCCAATGTATTCCCACAGTCAGGTTGCCCATTGATATGTCACTGTAGGTTTCCCCATTAATATGCCACTGTTAGTTTGTCCATTAGTATTCCACATCCAATTTGCCCACTAATATTCCAGTGTAGCGAAAAAAAGAGAAGAACTCTGGTGCATAGTCTCCACCATCTGCACTTAACTCAATTCTGCACTGTCAATTCCCCAATCACATAAGTGAAACACAAACACAAGACATAAACAGGAAAAAAGTGGTTGGTGTGCTTTGGTGTCTCCCATCTATTTACAAAAAGAATAATTGCCTTTTAAATAAATGCCCCTGAAGTTTTCCTCTGTTCACATGGCGTTTGTACAAGCTTCTCCAGCAACAATCACAAATGGAGATGGTAAACAAAATGTCAAATACACAGAAGACCAATATAAAATAGCAGTGGTGGGTGCACAACAGGAGCTGACCTACACATATCGCCCCCTTCTGGCTTCAACCTGGCATGCTGTAAAAGCCTTCTTGTCCGGCTTTTACAGCATCTCCATCATGTTATCCATTGCGCTAGTCGCTCATTATGATGTCACCATATGTTTCCTCTGTATGGTAGGCTTGGTTGGCAAAAGACATTTCAATATTCTTGTTATTTCAATGATGAGCGATTACATACATACATACATACACAAAATGGGAGGAAAACCCATATCTGGAAATATGTACAATATGTATACATATCCAGATCCACTTAGAATATCAACCCAATAGATATCATAGGCGTCTAACAGCCAGATATTCATATTATTTCTAGATGTTATTACAAGTTGAGTATCCCTTTTCCGAAATGCTTGTGTCACGGAAGCCTCCGTGCACTAGGCTTCTAGAGTGTGCTAATGGCCAGCTTTTTACCAATAGAATATGGACCCTGTCTGTGTATATGATAGGTTTGACATACTTTGGGACTTCCAGCGGCACCCTGTCTTCAGTACAGCTAGATTTCTAAAACAGGGTGCCAAAGACTAGCTCACTCAAGATGTCAACCATGCTATTGTGTTCCCCAGAATAAGATTGTCTCCTGTCCTTCACACTCCAGTCTTTCAGGAGGTGTTAAGGAACGTTATTATGTTAGATATTCAGTTATTGATTAATATGTGTTAAATGTATTCCTGTCGTTATGTCACATTCCCCATTGTTTCTATGTAAGTTATTCAGTGTCCTTTAATGAGGAAGTTACTTTAATTGTGTGTACTCTGTATGTATCTGAACTTGACACCTTATATCCTGAAAGGTCTGAGGCATGATTTCCCCATTGACCTACTGTTATGTTGTGTTCATTATGCATCTGCATTTAAAGGTGTGATAATGTTTTATCCTACTGTATCTAATACCTGTTTTTTAGTCCCTCTATTGTTTGAGGCTTACCATTTTATAATTAGTTTCCTCTGTACCTCCCCTTAGTTGATGTCATATTTTTCTGTGTATAACTATATGTGCTGTTTTCAAATACATTTTCATTCCTGGTCTATTTGGAGTTCCTGTTTTGAATCTACTTACACTGGTTCTGTTCTGTCTGGTGGCTATCATACCAAAGAAGCAGAACTTTGACGGAATTAGCCAGCCGGGGTCCAGGGAGTTCTGTCATAGTTTGGGACCAACAACTTTTCTCATAATGGATACATTTGGTTAACGCATCATTTTGGCAGTACTAGCCCTATAAATGTTCCATATTTCCTCAATCAAATGTGAGCAACTTGGTACTGTAGACATTTAAAGGTATGGAGCAGCCAAAATTACCTGCTTCAAGGTGCTACTGAAATGATCCACTCTGTTTTTATTTTTTGTTACACCCACTAGGCATTAATTACATCAGACAGAATTATCTAAAAACATTTTTCAAGCTGTCTTAGCACATGTATCTCTGTATGTATCTGAACTTGTATCTTGTTACTGAATCAGTAACAGCCTGTAATGATTCTGATGTTAGCAGGTTTGGAGTCCAGCAGCCAGATTAGCAAGGTCTTCTGCCAGAAGTAGCCACTCGTTACCCAGGTGGTTGAGCCCCTGAGCTTTGAGTGACAATCTGGTCTTTTAGCAGAGCTGTGAGGCTGGAACAAAGACTATAAGCGTAGTCAGGCAAGCCAAGGTCAGTGGGTAGGAGAAAACAGAGTAGTGAGACAGCCCAAATCGTAACAGGTAAGTAACGATCAATAGAACGCTTGATATACTGCAGGCAGGAACCATAATAATCTGGCAAAGGTAGATTTTCAGGAAGAGGCTTTTATAGGCTGAGAGTGAGCACATGACTATACACAGGTGAGGAGAGTTGATGATAATAACAAGGCTTTGTATATTCATTGTTACTAGAACATAAGCTAAAATTTAAAATACAGGCTGGCGAACCGGTAAAGAAAATAACTAGGAACATGGAAGTCAGAGTTCAAGTCCAGGCACGGTCAGTTCCTGACACAGCCAGTCGGTGGCAAAGGTGGTTTGGGGATTGCTCACCATTCACCTGGTTGGATCCATATTTACAATGTGGAGCTGACCAATCTGAATGTACCTCCCTCTCCTACGACAGATATGTATTAGTTAGAGTTAACATAAAATCTTGCACATAAAATCAATGCATAAGCAGTAGTGTTGAGCGAACCCGAACCGCACTGTTCGGGTTTGTACCGAACATTACGGTTTTTGGACCCCGGACCCGAACATGGACATTCCACTGTATGTTGGAGTTCGGGGTTCGGCGATTTAATGGCACATTTTGAAAGGCAGCAGGGCAGCCAATCAACAAGCGTTTGACTCGTTTGCCCTTAGAAGCCTACTAATGGCATGGCTGTGATTGGCCAGTGCAGCATGTGACCCAGCCTCTATATATAAGCTGTAGTCACGTACACGCACATCACATGAGCTCTTCTTAGTGTAGTGTTATAATCGCACTGTAGTGCAAAACGACACAATGCATTGTATAGAGTGTCGAGTTTACCGAGATGTGTCTGGGGGGCAGAATCATACACAACATCTCCATAGTCCAAGATCGGCATTAATATTTGCTGCACAATACGTTTCCTTACCGTGGAATCTAGGTTTGATTTGTTTCTGTATAGAAAGCCAATCCTAGGATATAGCTTTGACACTAGCTTATCAATATGGAGACCAAAAGATAAGTTTGGGTCTAGCCACATGCCAAGATACTTGTCTTGTATGAATTTACTTGGGTCATGTTATAACTAGATTTGGTCTTGATGTTTATTTGAGGATTGTTTAATTTAAGTAACTTAGCATTTGTCCCAAACAACATGGACACAGTTTTTTCAGCGTTAAGGAATAATTTGTTTCTAGCTATCCAACTTTCAACTTTAGAAAACTGATTCCACTTGTGATAGTTTAGTATCGGATGTATAATTTACTGTATCATCAGCATACATATGCACACGAGCCAGGTCACACACCGAAGGTAGATCATTAATAAATAGTGAAAAAAGCAGAGGCCCAAGAACAGATCGTTGAGGCACTGCACACTTGATTGGCAACGGGAGGGAGGCAGTATCAGCAATAGACACATATTGAGTTCTATCAGACAAGTACGAACGAAACCAGCAGAGCGACCTCTATTTTATACCAGAACAATTTACCTTGTGTAGCAGCAGATCATGATCAACCGTATCAAAGGCCTTTGCAAAGTCAAGGAAAACTGCACCTGTGATTTCACCACTCTCCATACCACTCTGAATGTCATTGGTCACCTTTAAGAGGGCAGGTACCGTGGAGTGATTTGACCGAAACCCAGATTGAAGCGAGGTTAGATAGTTGGACCGTTGATAATACTTGCACAGTTGATCATGGGCACATATTTCCATGATTTTAGAAAGTATGGGTAGCAGTGAGATAGGCCTGTAGTTTGCCACTATGTTTACATCACTATTTTTGTGGATGGGGATAACTCTGGCTTTTTTCCAGGCTTTGGGGACATAACCGGAGGACAGGGACTCATTGATTAGGCGGGCAATGGGTCGCGCAGTAACTGACGCACTCAGCCTCAGCAGCATTGACGGAAGTAGGTCCGGCCCACATTGTAGTTTCATTTTTTGATTGAGGAGATGCAATGCTATTTCACTATCTGATATAGGACCAAATTCAGCAATGTGTTTCGCCAGGGGTGATGTCGGTGGTGACTCGTCTTCATAATATTCATTGTGATGTTTTGATATAAGCGCTGTGACGCATCCTACAAAATAGTTATTGAATTCGTTTGCTATTGCCACTTCCTTCCTTCACATTGTCTCCCACCCGGTCCCCTGCTGAAAGCTCAGAGTTGACACCTGCAGCCCATGGCCATCTGTCTTTCACCTCACCCCCTTGCAAATCAGCCAAGCAGTCTGAGCCACAAGTCATGCAGCAGTCTCTTATGCTTTTTGATGACTCTGCTGACGGGGTCATCAAACCTAGCCTTGCCCCAGAAGTGGAAGAAATTGAGTGCACTGATGTGTCAGGATGTGGACATGCGAGGACCACCGCAGCATGTCTCTGATGATGATGAAACACAGATGCCAACTGCTGTGGCTTTCGGCAGTGTGCAGACCGGCAAGGAGGGCAGGGTTGAGGAGAGGGTGGAAGATGATGTGGGGGATGATGAGGTCCTAGACCCCACATGGAATCAAGGTCATGCAAGTGACGTGTCCAGTTTGGAGGAAGAGGCGGTAGTTTGGAGGAAGAGGCGGTGGTTGCAAAGAGGCACCAGCGCAGCATAAGAGGGAGCAGGGTGCAAAACCGTAGCGGCCGTCCCCTAGACAGTACGTCTGCTACTGCCCACCGCACCCAGGGGCTGAGCACACCAAAGCCAGCTCCAAGGAGTTCCCTGGCATGGCAGTTCTTTAGACAATGTGCTGATGACAAGACACGAGTGGTTTGTAAGCTGTGCAATCAGAACCTGAAGCGAGGCATAAACGTGCTAAACCTGAGCACAACCTGCATGACCAGGCATCTACATGCAAAGCACAAGCTGCAGTGGAGTAAGCATCTCAAAACCCAAGAAAGGTCTCAGGCTCCTCCTGCTTCCTCTTCTGCTGCTGTCTTGGCCTCTTCCTCCAGCTCTGGAGTCACAGTGGCACCTGCCACCGAGCAAATAGAGGAAGTGGCAGCAATGCCACCATGTCCGCCACCGTCCCCAATCATCTCCAGACTGTCCCATGGAAGCGTTAAGCTGTCCATCTCCCAAACACTGGAGAGAAAAAAGGAAGTATGGCCCTACCCACTGGCGAACACTGGCCCTGAATACCAGCATTTCCAAATTCCTGGCCCTTGAAATGCTGTCATTCCATCTGTTGGAGACGGACAGTTTTAAAAACCTGATGGCGGTGGCTGTTCCACAGTACATGGTTCCCAGCCGCCATTACTTTTCCAGCCGAGCCATCCCTTCCCTGCATAAGCAATTGGCGGACAAAATCAGGTGTGCACTGCGCAACGCCATCTGTGGCAAGGTCCACATAACCACAGATATGTGGACCAGTAAGCACGGGCAGGGACGCTATATCTCCCTAACTGCACACTGGGCAAATGTAGTGGCTGCTGGGCCTGAGGCAGATAGCAGTTTGGCGCATGTCCTTCTGCCACCGAGGATTGCAGGGCATTTATCTTTGCCTCCTGTTGCCTCCTCCTCCTACTCAGCTTCTTCCTTATCCTCTACCACCTCCTCTACCACCTCCTCATCCGGTCAGCGTAACACTTTCACCACCAACTTCAGCACAGCCAGGGGGGAAACGACAGCAGGCTCTTTTAAAACTCATGTTTGGGGGAAAAACCCCACAGCGAGCAGGAGCTGTGGACGGGCATGGAACAACAGACCAATGAGTGGTTGTTGCCACTGAGCCTCAAGCCCGGCCTGGTGGTGTGCGATAATGGGCAAAATCTCGTAGCAGCTCTGGGCCTAGCCGGTTTGACCCACATCCCTTGCCTGGCGCATGTGCTGAATTTGGTGGTGCAGAAATTCCTTAAAAACTACCCAGATATATCAGAGCTGCTGCAGAAAGTGCACACTTTAGGCGATCTCACCCTGCTGCTGCTCGCCTGTCTGCGCTGCAGCGTAACTTAGGCCTTCCCGCTCACCGCCTCATATGCGACGTGCCCACAAGGTGGAACTCCACCTTGCACATGCTGGCGAGACTGTGCGAGCAGCAGCAGCCTATAGTGGAGTATCAGCTGCAGCACGCACGGGTCAGTCGCTTTGCGGAACAGCACCACTTCACCACCAATGAGTGGGCCTCCATGCGAGACCTGTGTGCCATTTTGCACTGTTTCGAGTACTCCATCAACATGGCCAGTGCCAATGACGCCGTTCTCAGCCTTACTATCCCGCTAGAGGGGTCATTTCCACGGTTATCAGGCCAGTCATTCACAAGTGGCTTGGAGGGTGGGTTCCTTTACCATCATAGGCCAGGTACACAACTGTCAAGCCAGGGCCCAGTTTTTGAGGAGGAGGAGGAGGAGGAGGAAGAAGAGGGGTCATTTCCACGGTTATTAGGCCAGTCATTCACAAGTGGCTTGTAGGGTGGATTCCTGTACCAGCATAGGCCAGGTACAAAACTGTCAAGCCAGGCACAGTTTTATGGGGGATGAGGATGATGATGAGGAGGAGGAGGAGGAGGAAGAGGTCGCCAACACAGCTGGGGCACCGCCAGCACCTCAGAAGGCAGGGTTAGCATGACCGAAATGTGGAAATGCTTTGTCAGCACGCCACAGGAAGCAGCACCACCATCTGATATGCAACGTCTTAGCAGCAACATGGTGGAACAGTACGTGTGCATAGGCCTACACGTACTGACTGATGGGTCTGCCCCATTCAACTTCTGGGTCTCCAAATTGGGCACATGGCCTGAGCTTGCCCTTTATGCTTTCGAGTTGCTGGCCTGCCCTGCAGCCAGTGTATTACCTGAACGTGTGTTTAGCACGGCAGGGGGCGTTATCACAGACAACGTGGACAAGCTGACGTTTATTAAGATGAACCAGGCATGGATCCCACCGGCTTGTCTGTACCTTGTGCAGTATAGACATTTATACCAGCCTCACCCAGTCATTGTTATACTCAATTGCACTTATTCTTTGTTTTCTGTTGTTATATGTCCCAATATTTTGGGGGCTACCCCAATTTAAAAAAAACAAAAACAAATAAAAAACAGTGTTGGTTACCTCCTCCTCCTCCTCCTCCAGCATCGCTTCCACCTACACCGCCGCCGTCACCGCCTCCTCAACCTATGGATCACTTAGTATAAACTGAAAGAGAATACCCTGCACTCCAACCCTCTCTCACATGGATAATTCTGTTGATCCTCCTGGCAGCCATGCTTTAGATTTAGATTTATGTTCTTCCAAAGCTAAAATCAAAGATTCCATCTAGTGCTATTTTATGGCTCAGCTGTATTTGTAATTTGTATGTATTTTATGTTATTTTAAGTTATTTCCCTATCCACATTTGCTTGCAGGGCACTTGTCCTCTCTTACCCACATTTTACTTCCTTTTGCAGCACTCTAGCCCTTTCCATGACTTTTTTAAGAGGCATTTTAGTGGCCAAAAGTTCATGTCCCCATTGACTTCAATGGGGTTCGGGTTCGGGGTCAAGTTCGTGGTCAAGTTCGAGCACGGACTCGGACATTTTTTCAAAGTTCGGTCGAACCTGCCGAACCCGAACATCCAGGTGTCTGCTCAACTCTAATAAGCAGTGATCTTGCACATCAACATATTTTTTGCTGTCTGCAATTTATTACAGTACTACAAAAACTTGTTTAAGAGCCATTAATCCCTTCTTTGCTGTAGATCACTGCTTAGACATTTATTTGTAGCAGAAGCACTTTTTTTGCTGTCTGTATATTTTTTTCTATTAAACCCATTAGGAGGCCATTTAGCCCCCAAACAAGCCAACAAACCTATGCATAAGTGGTATCATTGTACTCAGGAGATGATGAACACATATTAGTATATTGTTAGGCAGTGACACTTATCAGAATCTTAGAATTCATGCCTGAAAAACATATACTACCCAAAAGTTTGGCAAAAGCTGGTGGTGGAATGACTGCATGAAAAGTTTTAAAATACCGCCATATGAAATACCCTGGGGTATCTATTTTTCAAAAATATATGCCCGGCTTAAAAAAAAACATTTCAGTTAGGACATGTAAAAATTCTAAATTGGAAAACAGAAATGCACACATCCAAAATGTTGCCATTTACCACCAAACAACCTGACAAACGTATGCATGGGTGGTATCACTGTACTCAGGAGTGGTTGCTGAACACATATTGGGGTATTGGATGGCAGTGACACATAACAGAATCTGCAAATTCATGCTTTAAATATGTGTGTGAAAAAACACACAAAAAATTGGCCCGACAAATTTTGACAAAGACTGGTTAGTGCATGAAAAGTGTTAAAATACCACATTTGAAATGCCATTAATTTTCAAAAATATATGTTTTGTGGTGTAAAATATATTGTCTGGCTTCACAAAATGTCCCAAATAGGACATGGTCGCAGCTTGGAAAATTGAAATGCTTACCTCCTAAATATCCCCTTTTAGCCTCCCAAATAACCCAACAAACCAATACATGGGTGGTAACATTGTATTCAAGAGATGATGCTGAACACATATTAGGGTGTTGCTTGGCAGTAACACATAACAAGAAATGTGTGTGAAAAAAAACACACACATAATGACTACCCAAAAGTTTGACAAAGACTGGTTGTAGACTTAGTGCATGACAAATGATAAAATACCACCATTTGAAATACCTTGGGTGTATACTTTTCAAAAATATATGGTTTGTTGGGGGGAAATACATTTGCCGGCATCAAAAATGTCCCAATAGGGACAAGGGCGCAGGTTGTCTATGTGTCAAAATTACAAGTTGGAAATCTGAAACGCACATGTCCCAAATGTGGTAATTTAGCCCACAAACTACCCAACAAACCTATGCATGGCTGGTATCACTGTACACTTTAGAAATAGTGGAATGTATTTATTTCATTAGCTTTTGTAGATGAGTAAAAGATGTTGCCAATTAAAAATCAGAAAATGTGTTTGTTTTTTTTAAATTTTCACCATAGTTTATGATTTATTTTATAGAACATTATATAATATGATCATAATGAAAACAAAATATAATTTGTGTGGGTACAGCAAATGACAAAGAAGAAAATTGCAGCTAAACAAAAACAGCACACAAATGTTAATATAGCCAATGTCCACAATGACCAAAAATGTCCCAAAGGACTGGTTCTTAAGAGGTTGAAAGGTAATTATTATTTTTGTATATAGAGGTGGGAGACACCAAAGTGCACCAACCACTTTTTTCACGAATTATACCAGTATGTAATCTTGTAAAATCATTTAGCCAACTCGTCATGCACGTATACCATTGAAATATCATTTAGCGTCTATCTATCTGCGTGTATCTATTGCGATAATACAAAACATAATACAAAATAAAAAAATGTTACACCATATTTACCATATCAACTGTGCTTGTTCTAACCTCTTTGTGACAATGGGCTTGTCAGGCATGTCCAGCCGGGAACGTTCTCGACAATAGACGTGCCTGATATGTCCTGCGGTGAAACAAGCTCTGACGGTGCTGGTCTATTGCCTCAATGTCGAGGCACTAACAAGCACCAAAATTCGGGCTCTGGGGTACCCACGGTTGTGGGGCCATATTGCAGGAGCAGCATGCTCTTGGAATATGGCTGTGCCCTCTTGTGGTCAGAGCTTTGGAAGTGAAAAAAAAACAAAACTTCCGTTGCTCTGAATATGTTGCTTTTCTGCCCCTAGAGGCAGTCAGCAACATTGCAATGGGAAAAAAAAGACTTAATTATCTTAAATCTAGGATAAGGGTTAGATTAGCTGTAAGGGTTAAAACTAAATTAGGTTCAGCATAAGGGATAGGGTTAAAATTAAATTACCATATATTAAGGGTTAGCATAAGGGTTAGAGTTGGGGTTAAATTTAGGGTTAGGGTTACATTTAGGGTTTGGGCTGGGGACAAAAGGTCAATAAAGGAAAAAACAAAATCACACTGTCCTTGGTTTTTGCCCCATAACTTGCAAAAAACTGCAGAAAAACATGGAAACAAGCATATTTCTGAACTTGGGACAACATTTATAAAATATTTAGATGGGGTCTTTTTTAATGATTGTATTAGTGTAAATTATATTTCAGGTCAAAGTTAGAAAAAGTGTTTTTTTTTGTCAGGGTTCTACACTGACCTTCTGACTCAAGCATTTAAAAGTCATCATTGATGTGCTTATATACCTCCTGCCTCCTCTATTTCTTCCCCTCTGTTTGGTGTTAGGTGGGCTTGTTACCTTTTGCATACACCCATGTAAAATAGCTGTAGTTTGTTGCAAACAGTGCTTTTGTATTGAAGTTGGATGCCTGACTTCTGAGAGCTACGGTTTCTGTTTCTGATCCTCTGCATTAAGCTAATTTTTGACCCTGTCCAGGAACAGGAAATCTCAACCTAGGCAGCTCAAGCAGCTCAGTTGATGATTTTCAGCATCTCTTGAGACCCTCTGACTACAGCAAGATTTCTTCAGTTAAGTTGCTCCCTTAAAGTCACCCTTCTCAGTCCTCACCCTCTCTAGGGTGTTCCTTCTGCTTAGCTACCCTGCTCAGTCCTCAGCCTCTCTAGGGTGTTCCTGTTTAGCTACCTATCTCAGGCCTCAACCCTTACACCAGGCCTCAACCATTACCTCAGGCTTCACCCCTTGTGTATCTCTCTTTACCCCTGCCTCTGCTTTGTCTACAGTCTGTTATTTAGCTTTTGTTTATACTGCAGTTCCTACTCAAACCCTTTTCCTATTCTGCAGTTCTTTGCTAAAGTTCTATTTTGTCTCTCCTTCAGTCCTTATTCCAATCCCTAGCTCTCTGCTTCTTTATTTGTTCTCACTCTGCACAATATATAACATGTACCAACCAAACAACTCCACTATCCTTGCACTGAAACTCCTACCTGACCTGGTAAAGGCCCTGATATTTTTCATCATATTTTATGATTTTTTTTTTTGTAATAAATTATAAGATATGATGAACATAATGGTATCTAATGAAAGCTCTTCTTATGATGATAAAAACCAACATATAATGTGTGTGGGTACAGTATGTGAGAGAGAAGGGACAGTCAAGGTCAAAATGTCTAGTCACTAAGGGGTTAATATAAGACAACTCTGATTATAGAACGTCCCACAAACTTTGGATATTAGTTTAGGTAAGAAAAAAAGAAAAAGCCTAAATATAAGACTATACTATAGTTTTATTAATAAATATTAATTCACATGTAAACCTTTTATTTCCTAATCTGTCCCCACACACTTGCTAATGCACCCCCAGACTTAGCCAGTATGATCATGGTCATGGTATGTTGCTAATTTCTGGTACCGGTTTGTGCATAAGGAATGGAAAGACAATGAAAGGCAAAAATAATAGCACCCCACTGAGTAAACTATTCACAAAAGTCTCGATATATTTTAATTGATGCTACCAGAACTAGTAGGATCACCTGGCATTTATTGTATTTAAACAAGTAACCCTTAAAAAGATGGGACAGAAAGACTCCTTTATCCTTTTTTGATACCCCTGTGAAATGTGGATACGCAGCTTGAATAGTAGTTTCAGCAGCTCTCGATGACATGCTATACGGATCCTTTCAATAGTTCATGGTGTTTATTTCCACCTACACTACACCCAGTGGCAACCTGTAGCCCAGTAAATAGCTAAGGGTAAAAAAAACCTACATATACACAAATGAGCAGTATTAGAAATACTTACGGGTTTTCCTGGCAGAATCATCAATGAAGAGGGAAGATATGTCTTCATCCACTCCAACCTCATTTTTAGCAATGCATGTGTAAGCACCAGTGTCTTCATATCGGACACTAGAAATATGGAGCTCACTATCATTAGCTGAAATAAAGATGTTTTATAGAATTAATGATGTTTCATGAATAATTGTTCCTTTGCTCGAAAATTAGTAAAAATACTGTGCATTTGTGCCACAGCTTAATATTCTAGATGCATTAAGTAGTGCAGACAGTGGCGTACCTACCACTGGTGCAGGGGTCGCAGCTGCGACCGGGCCCGTCACTCCAGGGGCCCGGCCGCCCTGCGCCCCTTGCGCAAAAAAAAAATGTGCGGGCAAACGGGGCACCTGCCCAGGGCCCATTCATTCTTGGGGCCCAAGGCAGCTGCCCCGTGGGCTCCCGCTACGCTTCGGATGCGAGCTCCCCCCATCGGATGCGGACCCAGCTTTTCTTCACAGCCAGCGTGCGTGCAGGAAACATTGTGGAGGAGACGGGTGTGACGAGCAGCATACAGGTAAGGGGGGGGGGAGGGCACAACACACTGGAAAATGGGCACAACTGGCAAATGAGCACATAACACTAGCAAATGGGCACAACTGGCAAATGGGTACATAACACTGGCAAATGGGCACAACTGGCAAATGGGCACAACTGGCAAATGGGCACATAACACTGGCAAATGGGCACATCACGCTGGCAAATGGGCAAATAACGCTGGCAAATGGGCACATAACTGGCAAATGGGCAAATAACACTGGGAAATGGGCACATAACAGGCCAATAACTGGCAAATGAGCACATAATTGGCATAATACTAGCAAATGGGCACAACTGGCAAATGGGCACATACCACTGGCAAATGGGCACATAACGCTGGCAAATGGGCAAATAACGCTGGCAAATGGGCACATAACTGGCAAATGGGCAAATAACACTGGGAAATGGGCACATAACAGGCAAATAACTGGCAAATGAGCACATAATTGGCAAATGGGCACATAACAGGCAATTAACTGACAAATTAGCAAAATAACACTGGCAAATGGGCACATAACTGGCAAATTATGGGCAGAATAACACTGGCAAATGGGCAAAATAACACGGGCAAATAACTGGCAAATGGCCAAATTAACACTGGCAAATGGTCAAATAACTGGCAAATGGGCAAAATAACACTGGCAAATGGGCAAAATAACACTGGCAAATGGGCAAAATTGGCTGTGGCATATTGGCAATCTGGCTGTGGCATATAGGCAATCGTGGCTAATCGTAGCATAATAGGCAAATTGACTGTGGCCAAATTGATACTGTGGCATGTTCTGTAGGGCAAAATAACATATACTATGGGGTAAAAGGAATACTGTGGCATGTTCTGTGGGGCAAAATAACGTGTACTATGGGGGAAAGTGACACTGTGGCATGTTCTGCAGGGGCAGTTCAGTGGGATAAAGTGACATTGTGGAATGTTCTGGTGGGCAAATTTATACTGCAGCATGCCAAATCGTGTGGGTGCAATATGAGTACAAGCCACGTGCTGCAATGTGGGTGCAGGGAAACGTAATAAAAATAAGAAATTAACAATTTTTTAATAAAATTTTCATTACATATCATCTGGAGCACTCTGCCTCCAAAGCCAAACCTCTCCAGGGTCGCATGCATCAATCCCCAGCTGACCCTGTCAAAGGCTTTCTCAGCATCTAAGAACAGGGCCAGCAAGGGGGTTGATTGCTTTTGTGCTCCCTCCAAAAAATGAATCATGCGTCGAATATTATTTGTTGATGATCTATCTGCAACTAATCCGACCTGGTCTTTGTTAACTAAGAGAGGGATGACAGGTTTCAGTCTGGCTGCTATGATGGCTGCATATATTTTTATGTCGGCATTCAACAGGGAAATTGGGTAGTAGTTACCTATTTGAGAAGGATCTCTTTCACTTTTTAAAATGGTAATAATGTTTGCCTTAGTCATTTCTGATGCAAAAATCTCTTCGGAGCCTATTTTATTAAATAATTGAACACGTCTTGGGCCTAGTTCTTTTTTAAAGGTTTTATAGAAGATATTTGTAAACCCATCTGGGCCCGGAGCAACTTTATTTTTTAGTTTATCCAAGACCTGGTTCACTTCTTCTATTTCAACTGGGATGTTTAACTTAACTAGCTGTTCCTCCGAAAGAGTTGGTAACGGGATTCCGTCTAAGTAGTTCAAGATATCTACCTTGGTTATTTGGTTCTTTATATTATAGAACTCTTGGTAATACATGCCAAATTGTTCTCCAATTTCTTGCGGATTATAAAATGATTTCCCCTTAGCATTGATCCTGAATATTCTTTGAGCGGCATCTCTTTTTCTTAATCTTGTCGTTAAGATGCGATCTGCCTTGTTATTCCTATGATACCATAATTGATTGGCTTTTTTCAAATTTTCTTTTATTTTCTCCATGGGCCATCTATTTATTTGATTTTTAATTTTTAAGATCTCTTTTGACCTTTCCAGGGACGGATTAATTGTATTTGTTCTGACCAGCTGTTCTAGCGTTAATACCAATGTTGGGAGGGAGCCATAATACATCGCTTTTTCCCTCGAGGACAGCATTATTAAATGGCCCCTGACAACACTTTTGTAAGCACACCACAGAGTTGTTTGTGTAATATTATCAATTTCATTCTCTCTGAAGAAATGTTCTGTGATTTCTTTGATATGTTTCATATTATTTTCTTTTTCTAATAACCTGTTATCAAGTCTCCAGTCTATCCTTGGCTTTGGTGCGTTATTCTCATTTAGCTCCATTACTACCACTTCATGGTCTGACCATGGCGTACTTCTGATACTAATTTTATGCACCGCTAACACTGCTGCTGTATCGCCCAGGAAGGTATCGAGTCTCGAGTATGAAGCATGGACTCCAGAGCAATATGTAAAATCTCTCTCATCTGGACAAAAGGCTCTCCATAAATCGTAAATATGGAATTCTTTTACTAATTGTTGGATAAATTTTGATTGTTTAATCTGTTGGCTGTTTGGGGAAGTATTGTTTCGGAGTCTGCTGTCCAGATTTGAGTCCAAGACCATATTAAAGTCGCCACCCACCAACATGAGGCCCTGTTTGAGAGAGGTTAACTTATCTAATAGTTTCTTCAAGAAAACCTGAGTGATATTTTTTGGGGCGTAAACATTTGCAATTGTTATCAAAATTCCATTCACTCGACATATTAATATGGAATATCTTGCTTCGGGATCATTTACTACTGAGATCTCTTCATAATGAGTTTGGTTGGAGATTAGGGTGGCGACCCCTCTTTTCTTTTGTTTTTCTAATGAAGCACAGGCTGCTATCCTATATCCCTTTATTTTACATTTTTTATCCGCCTCTCTCGTCCAGTGGGTTTCCTGGAGGAGGGCAATATCTATTTTTTCAGCCTTTAACGATTTCTCCAGCATCGATCTTTTAAACACTGTGTTTAACCCCTGAGTGTTCAAAGTCATCCATTTAACCATTTAATTGCAAGTGAACTATTCCAGGCCCTACAATCACCTCTACTGAGATGAAATTGACAACCACATGACACCAACAATGGACGACAAATAACATATATACCCTAAGGCCATAGGAGCCCTTCCAATGGCCTAGGGCTCGCGTCCTCCCCATTTGCTCTAAGGCACGAAACAAAAACAACAGACCTTTAAGGTCCATTAAGCCAAGAGGTAGTCGAGGCGCATTATTCATATCAGATCCCGATCTTTTCTAATTTATTTTCTCTTTCGCCTCTGCCTCTCCTCTCCTCCTCTTTAGGAGCAATTTCTTATTTCCATTCTCCTTTGGTACATAAAGCCCTCTAGTGGGGAGGAGGAGCTAAAGGGGGTTTGAGTTAACAGAAGGAAAACGTATGGAGGGGGATAGATAAGACCAATTCAACGCTAGGAGGGGGCTTTAGCTGCAGAAATGTAATTCACATGCGGCTTTACGCAACTGAAATCAGTTATAATCCAACATAACCATAATCGCAATAAGAAGGGAGAGAAAAAAAAAAAAAAAAGGGGAAAAAGGAGGGGGGAAACACAAGAGCCCCTTCGATATTCAAAATATTCAAATGTGCATACAGCGACAAGCGTTATTATACTACAAATAAGCATTCTATTAAATGCATGCTTATATATCAAAGAAAAAACCCCCAAAACCTTTAAATTCTTCTAAATAATCATCTTTTCATACTCAGTCCGAACCTTGTAATTCTAATGCTGTACCCAAAAAGATCTTTTCCACACCCTTTTTACAGATTTATACAATATCATACTGTAAATCCAGATTTAAAGGGAAAAAAAAAAGGAGAAAAAAAAAGGATTTTATTATTTCGAACTCACTCCGTTCCGTCTCCTCCCTCCCCGCCCCCACAACATAGCCACCCCCCGTATCCTCGCCCGCCCTCCCTCCATCCACATAATAAAGTGAGAGAACAATAATTTAAAAAAAAAAAAAAGACCCTGAGTAGTCAGGGATTGTGAATAATGAGTGGGGAAGTGTAAGAGATGAAATGGATATTGGGCCAGAATCTGGCTACTAGTGATAGAGTGATGGCTCGAAAACAGTGATCGCCATAGGAAGAAAGAGGGGCATCTTGGAAACCGGTGCTAGAAAGATGTCAGAAACATCTTAGGTCTAGTGCTACATAAGATAATAGGGAAGTGATGTAAGGTGAAAAAGAGAAAAAGGTGGCTGTGGGGCTTAGAGCTGCCCAGACATCTTGAAATCAGAAAGGATTGGAGTGATAAAAAAGTGGAGAGGAGTAGAAAAAAAAAAGGGGGGGGGGTTGGAGAATAAAGGATAAAGGAGAATAAAGCCTGGAACTGGGTTCCAGTGCAGAAACGTGAGCTAAGGGGGAAGGAAGGAGCCGAAGGAGAGGACAGCCAGGGGACCCAGCGGGGGCGATGGAGGAGAGGAAAAAAGAAGAGAGAGGAGGAGACAGGAGAGAGGGAGAGAAAGACAGAAAAAGAAACAAAAAACAAATAAGTAAATAAATTAATAAAGGAAAAAAAAACCATATACATTTTTTAGTCACGTCATACTAAATAAATAAATAAATATCAATCAATGGCGAGTGAAACAAAGCATCCCTCTAGACCCGTTCCATATTCCTGGCCTCCCTTCATTACCCCCATCACTATTATTGCATATTGCAGAAAGAGAGAGAGAAAAAAAAAAACGAAGAGAGAACAAAAACCAAGTTCTAATTGGAGGCTGAGGAGCTTACCCCTTCTCCAGCCATTTTTGAGCCTCCTCGAAGGTTTTCAGGAATATTCTTGAGTTTTGATAATGTATTACGAGACTTGCTGGGAAGCCCCAGTTATACAGTATATTTCTGTCTCTTAATGCTTTTGTTATCGGGGCAAAGTTTTTTCTGAATTGACGGGTGGATAGGGACAGATCTTGATATATCTGAATGTTTTCAAATTTCTTAATTCTTTCAGTCTTATTTCTATTGGCCCGAAGAATATTTCCTTTAATTTTGTCCGATTGAAGAAGAGCCACAATGTCTCTTGGGGTATCCAAAGCCACCGATTTGGGTTTAAAGAAACGGTGGCAGCGGTCAATTACTTTGGATTTATCTTCAAAGATCAGACCTAAGCTTTCAAAGAATTTGATTAGATATGTTTCAATTTGATCCTGTAATATAATTTCCGGGACATTCCTGAATCTCAAGTTTAAGCGTCTAGATCTGTCTTCTAAATTGGCGATCTTTGATTCCATCAAACAAACTTTTTTTTACAGACTAGCAATCTTTTTTTCATTAGTCAGATTTAATTCCATATTAGCATCCATTTTTTCTTCTAAATTGCCTACTCGTCCACAGAGGCCATTTATATCATGCTGAATAATTTTGACGCTAGACTGGATTTCAACTTTAAGGCGTTCAAACAGCTCCGTTAACGCCAATTCAAACTGATTTGTGCTGACACCTGGGTTCAGGCTATGTTGTGATTCCATTCCTGTGCACTCTATTTCTGAAGGCACTCCAGTACTTAGATCTTTTCTCAGCATCTAAGAACAGGGCCAGCAAGGGGGTTGATTGCTTTTGTGCTCCCTCCAAAAAATGAATCATGCGTCGAATATTATTTGTTGATGATCTATCTGCAACTAATCCGACCTGGTCTTTGTTAACTAAGAGAGGGATGACAGGTTTCAGTCTGGCTGCTATGATGGCTGCATATATTTTTATGTCGGCATTCAACAGGGAAATTGGGTAGTAGTTACCTATTTGAGAAGGATCTCTTTCACTTTTTAAAATGGTAATAATGTTTGCCTTAGTCATTTCTGATGGAAAAATCTCTTCGGAGCCTATTTTATTAAATAATTGAACACGTCTTGGGCCTAGTTCTTTTTTAAAGGTTTTATAGAAGATATTTTTAAACCCATCTGGGCCCGGAGCAACTTTATTTTTTAGTTTATCCAAGACCTGGTTCACTTCTTCTATTTCAACTGGGATGTTTAACTTAACTAGCTGTTCCTCCGAAAGAGTTGGTAACGGGATTCCGTCTAAGTAGTTCAAGATATCTACCTTGGTTATTTGGTTCTTTATATTATAGAACTCTTGGTAATACATGCCAAATTGTTCTCCAATTTCTTGCGGATTATAAAATGATTTCCCCTTAGCATTGATCCTGAATATTCTTTGAGCGGCATCTCTTTTTCTTAATCTTGTCGTTAAGATGCGATCTGCCTTGTTATTCCTATGATACCATAATTGATTGGCTTTTTTCAAATTTTCTTTTATTTTCTCCATGGGCCATCTATTTATTTGATTTTTAATTTTTAAGATCTCTTTTGACCTTTCCAGGGACGGATTAATTTTATTTGTTCTGACCAGCTGTTCTAGCGTTAATACCAATGTTGGGAGGGAGCCATAATACATCTCTTTTTCCCTCGAGGACAGCATTATTAAATGGCCCCTGACAACACTTTTGTAAGCACACCACAGAGTTGTTTGTGTAATATTATCAATTTCATTCTCTCTGAAGAAATGTTCTGTGATTTCTTTGATATGTTTCATATTATTTTCTTTTTCTAATAACCTGTTATCAAGTCTCCAGTCTATCCTTGGCTTTGGTGCGTTATTCTCATTTAGCTCCATTACTACCACTTCATGGTCTGACCATGGCGTACTTCTGATACTAATTTTATGCACCGCTAACACTGCTGCTGTATCGCCCAGGAAGGTATCGAGTCTCGAGTATGAAGCATGGACTCCAGAGCAATATGTAAAATCTCTCTCATCTGGACAAAAGGCTCTCCATAAATCGTAAATATGGAATTCTTTTACTAATTGTTGGATAAATTTTGATTGTTTAATCTGTTGGCTGTTTGGGGAAGTATTGTTTCGGAGTCTGCTGTCCAGATTTGAGTCCAAGACCATATTAAAGTCGCCACCCACCAACATGAGGCCCTGTTTGAGAGAGGTTAACTTATCTAATAGTTTCCTCAAGAAAACCTGAGGGATATTTTTTGGGGCATAAACATTTGCAATTGTTATCAAAATTCCATTCACTCGACATATTAATATGGAATATCTTGCTTCGGGATCATTTACTACTGAGATCTCTTCATAATGAGTTTGGTTGGAGATTAGGGTGGCGACCCCTCTTTTCTTTTGTTTTTCTAATGAAGCACAGGCTGCTATCCTATATCCCTTTATTTTACATTTTTTATCCGCCTCTCTCGTCCAGTGGGTTTCCTGGAGGAGGGCAATATCTATTTTTTCAGCCTTTAACGATTTCTCCAGCATCGATCTTTTAAACACTGTGTTTAACCCCTGAGTGTTCAAAGTCATCCATTTAACCATTTAATTGCAAGTGAACTATTCCAGGCCCTACAATCACCTCTACTGAGATGAAATTGACAACCACATGACACCAACAATGGACGACAAATAACATATATACCCTAAGGCCATAGGAGCCCTTCCAATGGCCTAGGGCTCGCGTCCTCCCCATTTGCTCTAAGGCACGAAACAAAAACAACAGACCTTTAAGGTCCATTAAGCCAAGAGGTAGTCGAGGCGCATTATTCATATCAGATCCAGATCTTTTCTAATTTATTTTCTCTTTCGCCTCTGCCTCTCCTCTCCTCCATTTTAGGAGCAATTTCTTATTTCCATTCTCCTTTGGTACATAAAGCCCTCTAGTGGGGAGGAGGAGCTAAAGGGGGTTGGAGTTAACAGAAGGAAAACGTATGGAGGGGGATAGATAAGACCAATTCAACGCTAGGAGGGGGCTTTAGCTGCAGAAATGTAATTCACATGCGGCTTTACGCAACTGAAATCAGTTATAATCCAACATAACCATAATCGCAATAAGAAGGGAGAGAAAAAAAAAAAAAAAAGGGGAAAAAGGAGGGGGGAAACACAAGAGCCCCTTCGATATTCAAAATATTCAAATGTGCATACAGCGACAAGCGTTATTATACTACAAATAAGCATTCTATTAAATGCATGCTTATATATCAAAGACAAAACCCCCAAAACCTTTAAATTCTTCTAAATAATCATCTTTTCATACTCAGTCCGAACCTTGTAATTCTAATGCTGTACCCAAAAAGATCTTTTCCACACCCTTTTTACAGATTTATACAATATCATACTGTAAATCCAGATTTAAAGGAAAAAAAAAAAAGGAGAAAAAAAAGGGATTTTATTATTTCGAACTCACTCCGTTCCGTCTCCTCCCTCCCCGCCCCCACAACATAGCCACCCCCCGTATCCTCGCCCGCCCTCCCTCCATCCACATAATAAAGTGAGAGAACAATAATTAAAAAAAAAAAAAAGACCCTGAGTAGTCAGGGATTGTGAATAATGAGTGGGGAAGTGTAAGAGATGAAATGGATATTGGGCCAGAATCGGGCTACTAGTGATAGAGTGATGGCTCGAAAACAGTGATCGCCATAGGAAGAAAGAGGGGCATCTTGGAAACCGGTGCTAGAAAGATGTCAGAAACATCTTAGGTCTAGTGCTACATAAGATAATAGGGAAGTGATGTAAGGTGAAAAAGAGAAAAAGGTGGCTGTGGGGCTTAGAGCTGCCCAGACATCTTGAAATCAGAAAGGATTGGAGTGATAAAAAAGTGGAGACGAGTAGAAAAAAAAAAAGGGGGGGTTGGAGAATAAAGGATAAAGGAGAATAAAGCCTGGAACTGGGTTCCAGTGCAGAAACGTGAGCTAAGGGGGAAGGAAGGAGCCGAAGGAGAGGACAGCCAGGGGACCCAGCAGGGGCGATGGAGGAGAGGAAAAAAGAAGAGAGAGGAGGAGACAGGAGAGAGGGAGAGAAAGACAGAAAAAGAAACAAAAAACAAATAAGTAAATAAATTAATAAAGGAAAAAAAAACCATATACATTTTTTAGTCACGTCATACTAAATAAATAAATAAATATCAATCAATGGCGAGTGAAACAAAGCATCCCTCTAGACCCGTTCCATATTCCTGGCCTCCCTTCATTACCCCCATCACTATTATTGCATATTGCAGAAAGAGAGAGAGAAAAAAAAAACGAAGAGAGAACAAAAACCTAGTTCTAATTGGAGGCTGAGGAGCTTACCCCTTCTCCAGCCATTTTTGAGCCTCCTCGAAGGTTTTCAGGAATATTCTTGAGTTTTGATAATGTATTACGAGACTTGCTGGGAAGCCCCAGTTATACAGTATATTTCTGTCTCTTAATGCTTTTGTTATCGGGGCAAAGTTTTTTCTGAATTGACGGGTGGATAGGGACAGATCTTGATATATCTGAATGTTTTCAAATTTCTTAATTCTTTCAGTCTTATTTCTATTGGCCCGAAGAATATTTCCTTTAATTTTGTCCGATTGAAGAAGAGCCACAATGTCTCTTGGGGTATCCAAAGCCACCGATTTGGGTTTAAAGAAACGGTGGCAGCGGTCAATTACTTTGGATTTATCTTCAAAGATCAGACCTAAGCTTTCAAAGAATTTGATTAGATATGTTTCAATTTGATCCTGTAATATATTTTCCGGGACATTCCTGAATCTCAAGTTTAAGCGTCTAGATCTGTCTTCTAAATTGGCGATCTTTGATTCCATCAAACAAACTTTTTTTTACAGACTAGCAATCTTTTTTTCATTAGTCAGATTTAATTCCATATTAGCATCCATTTTTTCTTCTAAATTGCCTACTCGTCCACAGAGGCCATTTATATCATGCTGAATAATTTTGACGCTAGACTGGATTTCAACTTTAAGGCGTTCAAACAGCTCCGTTAACGCCAATTCAAACTGATTTGTGCTGACACCTGGGTTCAGGCTATGTTGTGATTCCATTCCTGTGCACTCTATTTCTGAAGGCACTCCAGTACTTAGATCTTTTCTGCCCCTAGAGGCAGTCAGCAACATTAAAGTTAGAAAAATAAATAAATAAATAAAAGGAAAAAGCTAACCCTAGATCAACTAAACCTAGATCTAGGGCTAGGGTTATAATTAGGGTTACAGGGGGGTGTGGGTGAGTACAAGGGTTAGATTAAGGGGTGGGGGTAGATTTAGGATAAATTTAGAGTTGGGTTAAATTTAGGGTTGGGTTAAAAGAAAATGGTTAGAAAACAAAAATAAACACTAATATTGTTTATTGCCCTATTACTTGAAATAAAACATAGACAAACATGGAAACATTGGTATTTCTAAACTCAGGACAAATATTAGAAATACCATTTGTAATTGTTTAAAAAAAATCAGGTCAAAGTTATAAAAAGTGTTTTTTATGGCATATTTTCATAATATTTTATGTTTTTTTTAATAGTAAGTTATATCATATGATGAAAATAATAGTATCAAATAAAAACCATATCCGTCCTTTAAAAAATGATATGTAATTTGTGTGGGTAGACTGAACACAAAGAAAGAAATTCACAGTTCAGTAAACATATGACAAAAATAATGGAATTCTGGTCTTCAAGGTACACCAAATGCAGCATAGCACTAATATATAGTTCTATCAAATTGACTGAATGAACACTTTGTCTTGTCACTGCGTAAGCCCTAACTCAGTCCTTAAGGGGGTTAATTATGTTTAGATCGAATTCCCATCTACAAGTTGGCAAGTCTTTTATGTTGTGCGTTAGGGTTTGTAATAATTTAGAGATTTTAGAGATTTGTTTTGATTTTTTTATGAGTTCCCAACCAATCTTCTATGTGGTGAGATACCAATATCTTCTTTTGAGAAATATAATTCTTAAGTATGTGAAAGTTTCGCTGAGAGGCAAATTATACAGTTCTTTTAGTTGTTGGAATGACATTAAGGTATCTTATTTCATTAAATCTTTTTAAGTGTGTTATTCCTTGTTGTTGCCATCTTTTTAAGCTGATATCTATAATAGAATGTTGTATCACCTCAATTTGGGATGAATGCAGTAAAGAGCCTCCTATCTTTAATGTATTTTTTAGATTGTTTACAGTAACGAAAGTGTCACATATAAATGGATTGGAGTGTTTCTTAACTAAGTTTTGTATTACTTCGCAATGAGCCCAGAACAAAGAGAAAAAGTCCCAATCTTTAATTTCTGTCTGTTATAGGTGGAGCCATTTTGTGAGATTGTTCGATTTCCTATCCCATGCTAAAAAGTTAGCATTGCAGACTCGTGTGAGTTTATGATGTCCGGGAAGGAAACTCCCCCTCTAATGGTCCTTTTTTTTTAATATGGTATAACATATTCTTGGTTTGCTTTCCCAGATGTAGTGCCCAAAAAGCTTCTGCAGTTGCATTAATATTTTTACCCTCAGTGGTATAAGCCTAAATAAGTACAAAACCTTTGGTATATAGGTATAGTATAAGTATATAGGTGTTGATTAGGTTTATTCAGCCCAGCCAAGAAATCTCCAGGCCCTTCCATTTGGTCAGTTGGTGTCTAATATCCCTAATTAGAGTGTTATAGTTGGAGCTTTCCGTCTCATTTATATCACTGGTGATTTTTATTCCCAGATAATCCATTTGTTGCCCTGACCAGTTTAGATCTCCTGTGGACCTTAATATTTTTTAGCTCTTCTTGTGTAAATCAGTGGCTTCTTTTGTTGTTTTAACCCTTGAACCCAACTGAATTATCAGTCCTCTCCTGTATGCTTTAAAAGTACACCTCAAGATAATGTCAGAGGTCTCCCCATTGTCGTTGACCAAGAAAATCTTTTGAGCCTCTTCAGTTAATTATTGAATATGATCTTTTGAGTTAAGAAGGGATTTGTTTAATCTCCATTTAGATCTTGAATTATACTGTGGGTTGTTAGTTAGTTCCATTACAAGGGGAGCATGATCTGACCACGTTATTGATCCTATTTTGGAGCTCTTAATTAGTTCCAAGAATTGAGAGCTAACCAGAAAGTAATCGATCCAAGAATATGATTGATGTACATTGGAAAAAAAGGTGTAATCCAATTTCCTTTGGATGTGTCACTCTCCAACAGTCGTATAGAGAATTTTTTCCAAATGTGTTTGTAAAATTGTGTTTTTGTTTTTACCTATCGTTTTGTATGAACTGCGATCAATTCTAGGATCAACTACGCTGTTCAAGATCTCCACCCATAATTAAGATTCCAATTTGTATTTTCTCTACTTTTTCCATTATTTTGTTCAAAATATTTTGCCGATGTCTGATTAGGAGCATATATATTAAGTAAAGTGAATGAGACATCGGTAATTTTAACTATTAGTATCTGATATCTCCCTTTGCTGTCCGCTTCTTCGTATTCTAGTTCAAATTTCAGTTTTTGTGAAAAAAAAGAGAGAGAAAACCCCGTTTCACACACACTTTAGACACAATAAAAAATAGGTCAGCAAAGAATTTGCATATTCAATGATCATAGTAATAGTAAATAATTACAAAAAACATTATGCTAGTCTTGGGACCCTCGCATGTTGTACTATCATAAACGACTTTCGGTTTATGGAATGCATGTAATGCTATGAACGAATGAACGAATGGTTAATAAACGAAAATCATTCGTCCATTCGTGCTATTGGCTTTCTATAAACCGAAATAGAGTTGGTTTATAGAATACCAATAGCATTACATGCATTCCATAAACCGAAAGTCGTTCATTGTGTCAGTTTATGGAATGTATGTAATGCTATTGGTATTCTATAAACCGACTCTCTTTCGGGTTAATAGAAAGCCAATATTCGTTTTTCGGACGAATGGACGAAAATGCTATTTTCGTACGAAAATGCATTCGTCCGAAAACGAATGCACATGTCTATTCTCTAGCATCCTCCAAAATATCTGGAGAGGGACACTCTGCCACCGAATATGCAACATCTTCATATACATCTTTATATAGGCCGCATCTCCAGCATAAATCCGATTGAAATAGGAACATCCTAGAGAGATGCTGGGGAACCAGATACCAGCGTTTTATCATTTTAAACTAGATTTTGGTCAGATTTATCCCCTTAGTGACAAGACATTTTGACCTTGACTTTGCCTTGATGACAAGGGCTGTTTTTACATTTCTGGGGTGTTTGTGTTTAGCTGTAATTTTCTTATTTCTCACATTCTCTATCCACAAAAATTATATGTTGTTTTTATAGTCATAAGCAGGGCTTTCATTAGATATCATTATGTTCATCATATCTTATAATTTAGTTCAAAAACAAATCATAAAATATGATGAAAAAATAAAAAAAACTTTTTTGAACTTTGACCTAAAATATAATTTACACAAATACAATCATTAAATAGTTTCTAATTGTTGTCCCAAGTTCAGAAATATGCGTGTTTCCATTTTTTCTGCAGTTTTTTGCGAGTTATGGGGAAAAAAAACAAAAATAGTGTTTTTGAGTTTTTTTCCTATTGACCTTTTGATCCCAACCTGAACCCTAAATTGAACCCCAACTCCAACCCTTATGCTAACCCTTAATATATTTTAATTTAATTGTAACACAATTCCTTATGCTAACCCTAATTTAATTGTAACCCTAAACCTAGATTTAAGCTAATTAAGTCTTTTTTTATTTATTTTTTTATTATAAATGTACAAAAATAAGGTCACATATATAACATACATGATTAAAAGGATACAAGCAATTAGGTTTAAGTTATCAAAGAAAGAAGTCCAAAAACTGATTTGGAATTTTAACATAGGTCCAATAATATATGGAACAGTTATATAGCTATTACACTTATTTTGTCAATAATGGACAAATCGACTTCATATTCCAATATGTACAAATCTTCAAACCGTCAGTGCATTCAAACATACCAACAAAAACAACACCGTGCGCATTTGCGGCGTGGAGGCCAGTGGGAGACCGCCCGTTCCCCTCCCCCGCAGTTTTACATGAGGGGAGAAGGAGAAAAGGAGGGGGAGAGAGATTTCGAGAGGCACAAGGGACCAAATTTACATGATAGTTTGAATGTACAGGGACCAACATTTTATTAGGGAGACGAAAAAAGAGACAGTCATTTTCCCCATATATTGTTATGGTCAGACAATCTCATACTGTCGTAAAAGATTGCCTTTTCCATAGTAGCCTGGTAATTTATCTGCATCTTAATATCGTTAAGACTTGGAGTTGTGGACTTTCTCCAGTGCCTCGATAAACAAAGCTTCGTCGCCATAAGAATATGTGTTAATAATATCAAATGTGGTTTAGGGACTCTTGGAAAATCGAGATGGAACAAAAATTTTGGTGGGGAAAGAGGACCAACATCAAGCCCAACCCCAGAAAGGAGGTGCAAAACGTTCTTTTTAACCCCTTGACGACAAGGACGTGCCAGGCACGTCCTGGGAGAAACTCCCTTAATGACAAAGGACGTGCCTGGCACGTCCTGCAGTGAATGAAGCGGTTTTCGCAATCAACGATCGCGAAAACCGCTTTAACAGTGCTGGTCTATTGCCTCGACATCGCAATAGCCAGCACCGAAATTTCTATTTTGGGACCCCCACGATCGCCCCACGGAGCGATCGTGGGGAGCCATATTGACGGAGCATGCTGCTCCGTCAATATGGCTAAGCCCTCTGCCGGTCTGAGCTTCGGAAGTGAAAGTAACTTCACTTCCGTCGCTCTGAATATGCTACTTGACTGCCCCTAGTGGTAGTTTAGTAGCATTGCAATGGAAAATATTTAAAATACATATTTAATTAATTAAAAACAGGTTATTTAGCTATATTAGCCTATAGGGTTAAAATTAAATATTTTTAGCATAAGGGATAGGGTTAAAATTAAATTAAAGTTAAAAAATATTAATGGATATAATAAGGATTAGAGTTGGGGTTAAATTTAGTGTTAGGGTTAAATTTTGGGTTCGGGTTGGGGTCAAAAGATCAATATAGAAAAAAAACAAAAAACACTATTTTTGGTTTTTGCCCCATAACTCGCAAAAAAATACCAAAAAATATGGAAACATGCATATTTTTGAACTCGGGAGAACATTTAGAAACTATTTAGACGGGGTCTTTTTTAATGATTTTATTTGTGTAAATTATATTTTAGGTCAAAGTTAGAAAAAGTGGGTTTTTAAAAAATTTTCATCATATTTTATGATTTTTTTGTAGTAAATTATAAGATATGATGAACATAATGGTATCTAATGAAAGCCCTTCTTATGACGATAAAAACAACATATAATTTGTGTGGGTACTGTATGTGAGAAAGAAAAAAATTACAGCTAAACACAAACACCCTAGAAATGTCAAAACAGCCATTGTCACCAAGGGAAAGTCAAGGTGAAAATGTCTTGTCACAAAGGGGTTAAGGTTATCTAGTAGTTTACACTCCCACCATATATGCAACAATGAACCTGGAATTAGACCACAACGCCAACATAAATTTGAGGTGTGACTTTGAAATTTACATAACTTTGTTGGAACCATGTACCATCTATGTAAAATTTTTACCCAATTTTCTTGGATGTTAATACAATGAATGTTTTTTCTAACAATTTCAAAGGATCTTGACCATTCTTGAATTGAAAAGATTTTACCCATATCTAATTCCCATTTATTAATATTGCCTAATCTTATTTCTTCAGCATTAGTTGATATTAAGTGTCTAACTTTAGATGTCATTTTAGGGAGAGAGGTATGGCAAAGTTTTTCAAGTGGTCCTTCGCTGACAATAGTAAATCTACTTAATATTCCAATCACTCTTTTATAAGTAAAAAATTCCAAAGTTTGGAGAGCGAATTTAGTTTGAAGTTGAGCGAAAGAGCAGAGACCTGATTCATTGGTAATATCTGAAACTTTTAAGATTCCTAACTCAAACCATTGTCTCAAATTGAGATCTTGGGTCATTAGGATACAGACTGCCAATGAAAAGACTTTGGAAATACAATCCTTTGGATATAGTCGATCCTTAATTGGGGCAACAGAAAAAAAAAACTTGTTGTATAATCTTGTTATCAATATTTAACCTCTCTCTCTATAGACATTTAGGGTCAACCTGTCTACAATTAAATTTTTCATAAATATACCAGGTTTTATTTTTTGAATTAGGATTTCCCCACTGCATAAAGTGTGAAAACATTATTGTATCATGTAAGGAACATGTCCGGAAATGATAAGTCACCCTTAGCTACCGACTCTATTTCGGTTTATAAAAAGCCAATAGGATTACATGCATTCCATAAACCGAAAGTCTATAAGCCGAATGGACTCTAGTTCGGTTTATAGAAAGCCAATAGTATTACATGTATTCCATAAGCTAAAAGTCTATGAACCGAACGACGTTTGGTTTATAGACTTTCGGTTTATAGAATACATGTAATGCTATTGCTATTCTATAAACCGAAAGTCTATAAACCAAACGTCGTTCGGTTTATAGACTTTTGGCTTATGGAATTCATGTAATGCTATTGGCTTTCTATAAACCGAACTAGAGTCCCCATTCATAAGAAATTCTTATGAATGGGGACTCTATTTCGGTTTATAGAATAGCAACAGCATTACATGCATTCCATAAACCAAAAGTCGTTCATTATGTCGGTTTATGGAATGTATGTAATGCTATTGGTATTCTATAAACCGACTCTATTTCGGTTTATGGAATGCCAATAGCACAAATGGACGAATGGACGAATGATTTTCATTTATTAACCATTCCTTCATTTGGCTTTCGTTAGTTTAGCATTTTCGTTATTCGTTTTTCGGACGAATGGACGAAAATGCTATTTTCGGACAAAAATGCATTCGTCCGAAAACGAATGCACATGTCTAGTTATTACTATTATACCACTGCTGTTTTAGTGATATGGTCATATACTTAACCTTTTCTTTAAGTCTTTGTTTAATCTGCGACTGAATTGAAATAATTTTATCGGTCTGAGATGGATCGGGTTTGATTTTATTTTGGACTGTTAAGTGGGCTAGTTGTCTGTAGAGGTCAGACAGAGCTGCCGCTCTGTCCTTCTTCCTTTGTGCTTCTATTTTAATCAAGTGGCCCCTCATAACACATTTGAAAGCGGCCCATACAGTTTCTGAATTAACATCCCTATTATCATTAATACACACATATTCTCTAGCTTGATCCGAAAGTAGATTTTTAATGTTCTCTGAGGAGAAACAGGATTCATCAAGTCTCCATTGATGGATATGTTTATATTCTGGATTGTTTATTACATAAATCTCAACTGGTGTAAGTGCCATGAATTTTAGAAAAATAGATAAAGTCTCTCTCAGTAGGATGATGGACTCTCCATATATCAAATAATGTATATTCAGATAGAAGCCTATGTAGTTTTTAACATATGTTTCTATATAGATTGATACTTTTTGGGGATATTATCCCATTTCTGTCCAATTTCTCATCTAATATAGTATTTAAATCTCCTCCTATAATTAAAATTACCTTCTTAAGTTGAATATTCTTTTAAAGAGCCTTTTAAAAAATATCTGTGAATATTCATTGGGAGCATATATATTCACTAAGGTATAGATTATATCGTTTAATTTACATATAGTCAGGACAAATCTACCCAAAACATATTTTTCAACCAATATTAGTTCGTACTTAATTTTTGCTGAACAAATAATCGCCACTCCCCTTGCTTTTTTTATCAGTCAAATCAGAACGAGAGATCACTGGATATTTTGTGTATTTTCATAAGTCAGACCACTTTGCTGTCCAGTGAGTCTCTTGAACAAAACACAGATCTACATTATCTTTTAACAATGTTTTATACAAAATGCCTCCCTTTAAGGGTGAATTTAGTCCCTGCACATTAATAGACATAAATTTAAGGAACATGATCGTTCAGTGCCCCTCTTTCTCTTTCCCCCCTTCCAAAGTTCCGGCAAAAAGAGCCCGGGCCGTCTCCCAGTGGCCTCCACACCAACAAACACCCACACACAAAGACTGTCATATTTACATAAAGTTTCACACACCATTTAAAGGCAATCCTAATAATGGCTACCCTGATATAGTCTCAGGGCCATACAGTTGCTGGTGGCTCAGCACAGGGGGAGTATTTATTATCTATATTATCCATTTATATTTATAGATACATCATAAAAAAGACATAACTTAAGGTATCTATTACCTAAATCTATAGGGGAATACCTCTAGTATACCCATCACAAAAGCAATTAATTTATATTATATATTTTCCTTACTAACACCTTATTTTATAATTTTTATTAAAGTCAAACATTCTAAAATTATAGATTTATAATAGCGTAGTATTCTATAAGCAAATTTTGGTGCATTGACATTATAACATTTTCAACTCTCATCACCTTATCATGAGCTGGTCTTTTGGGTCCTATATTCTAAGTTATAAGTATTTGTGTGTTTATTTTAACTTTATATGACATGTGCAAATTAAGTCTTTTTTTATTTTCATTGCAATGTTGCTGACGGCTTCTAGGGGCAGTCAAGCAACATATTCAGTGAATTTTTTTCACTTCCGGAGCTTTGACCACAAGAGGGCACAGCAATATATCCGGTGCATGCCGGATGTACGTGCCTGACACGTCCATTGTCGCGAAGGGGTTAAGCAGTGGACTGCTTGTATGTCTGGGTTAATTAATTTATCCATGCCCTTTGGGTAATTTTTACACCTAAATATTTTTCCCATTTAACAATTCCTGAAAATCTAAACTCATGTTTTACATTCCTCACAAAAACAATACATTTTGAGATTAACGCAAGTGTTTTTGTATAAGTAGTATAGTTAATTTTGAGTCAGATCTCTTTTCACATTTAGCTAAAGATTTGATTCCGAGGTAAATGAAACTCCTCATGAATCTGCTCAAATGTCGTTATACCTTTGTCATTATACTGATCCTCAATATTTCTTATACATTTTTCTTCTCACTTAGACAGATCCAAATCTGTAAATCAAATTATTTCATAGGCAAAAATGTTATTCAGGTTCAAATATATTCTAAGTCTATTTCAGCATTGGATCAATTCATCCAAAATAATATATCTACCTTTGAAACTCTGACCCTTGATACGTCCCATATCAGTCTTCCAAAATATTGTACCCAAGTCTGGAACCATAATTACATTTCCTGTAATATTATATTCCATGTATCTAAAATAATTTGTTCCTGCTGGGTAATGATGGCCTGTGCTAATTCAAAAAGTTAAACGGTATTCCTGGACATTTGGAACTCCCAAGCTCCCATGGGTTACTACCTTAGACATCCAATTAACACTTTTATGGGGTCTTTTATTTTGCCAAATAAAATTGGCTGTTGTTGACTGCAACATTTCTAACCAGCTTATAGGAATATGTAGCTGTATCATTTTTAAATAGGTAAGTCCATCTTGGCAAAATATATGATTTGAGAATATTAATTTGCACCCCCAGGAGAAACAGTTTGAGTTCTTTCAGTAATTTATTTTTCTGCATCAGTCAGGGCAAGACATTATCTCCACTATTTTAGATGAATCAGGATTCATTCTGATTCCCAGATAATTTATAGAGTGAACCCACATTTTGTTTTGAGAGAATATTTATTCCATCAAACTCCATGCTATAGTTGGTGATAAAGGCAAAGGAGCTACCCATTTAATTCCCTGTTGTATATTTATATCAGTATCGATATTGCAACATTTTATTTCTATCCCCTTCTACTGGTTTCCAAGAGTGTCTGTCTGTCTCTGTATTTGGCCTTCATATAGGCCACGGGTTTCCACCATGCGGCCTGCCGGCTAAATGTGGCATGCCAGCCAGAGAGGTGTGGCCCGCTTGAGAGTGTCAGTGATATGGGAGTGATGGGAGTCAGAGTGTGTGTGATGGGAGACAGTGTGTGTGACTGAGTGTGATGGGAGTCAGAGTGTGTGTGACTGAGTGTGATGGGAGTCAGAGTGTGTGTGATGGGAGTCAGTGTGTGTGACTGAGTGTGATGGGAGTAGGAGTGTGTGTGATGGTAGACAGTGTGTATGACTGAGTGTGATGGGAGTCAGAGTGTGTGTGATGGGAGACAGTGTGTGTGACTGAGTGTGATGGGAGTCAGAGTGTGTGTGATGGGAGACAGTGTGTGTGACTGAGTGTGATGGGAGTCAGAGTGTGTGTGATGGGAGACAGTGTGCGTGACTAAGTGTGATGGGAGTCGGAGTGTGTGACTGAGTGTGATGGGAGTAGGAGTGTGTGACTGAGTGTGATGGGAGTGTGTGTGTAATGGGAGTATGAGCTTGATGTGAGTCTGAATGATGGGGCATGTCTTAGGTGTGTAACGTGGGTGTGCAGCTTGGGTAGGGGGGTGCCCGGATTTTGTCTGCCTAGGGCAGCACAAAATTAAGATACACCACTGCATCCATGCATAGATTTGTTGGGTTGTTTGGGGGCTAAAAGGCCACATTTTGAAGGTGCGCATTTCCAACTTGGAATTTTAACGTGCAGTCAGCCTGCGCCCCCATGTTTCATTTGGGACTTTTTTTTAAGCCAGACAGTGTGTTTTACCCAAAAAAAGCATATATATTGTAAAAGTAGACACCCTAGGCTATTTTAAATGGTGGTATTTTAACACTTTCCATGCACCAATTCTAACACCAGCCTTTGTCAAAGTTTGTGGTAGTAATTTTATTGTGTATTTTTTCCCACATAAATTGTACTTTAGACACACATTCACAGATTTTGGTATGTGTCACTGCCAAACAATACACCAATATGTGTTCAGCAACATCTCCCGAGCACAGGGATACAACCCATGCATAGGTTTGTCAGCTTTTTGGGGGGTTAAAAGGTCACATTTGAGATGTGTGCTTTTTGATTTTCCAACTTGGAATATTGACATGTAGGGCAAGGAAGGGGGTTAATAGCTCTTATAAGAGCCTTTGTAGTACTGTACAAAAAATATTAACACCTAAAAATGCACAGACAAGAAAAAATGTTCTGCTTTGCAGTGATCAGTGGCAGGGAAGGGATTAATACTAAGGGTATGGCTTTTATAAAAGCCTTTGGGTCTCACAATTTTATAACATTTAATTTAATTTATTACAATTAAAAACATATTATACAGATCTGTCTCTCTCCCTTAAAACTCAACTGAGGAGAGGAAGGCAGATCCATATGAGTCAGAACAATATTTACCAATAGTGATCTATCCAGGCGAATGAATGGTGATGCTCATTTGAGCATCACCAAACCGTCTTTGCCACTGATCGGCTGTTACTCGCGTTCAGACAGCTTCAAAAGGAATACACGTAATTAACCCATAGCGAGTGTGACAGAAAAAAATGCCGATCTGCAGCCAGATTGCTCCATATACGCTGCTTAGGCAGTGACCATATGCGCTGCTTGGGCAGTGACCATATGCGCTGCTTAGGCAGTGACCATATGCGCTGCTTAGGCAGTGATATACGGCAAGCAAGGGGTTAATAGCTCTTAAAAGAGCCTTTGATACACTGTAATAAATGACAGAAAAAATTAACCCCTAAAAAAATGCACAGACAGCAAAAAATGTGCTGCTGTGGAAGATCACTGTGTACACAGCAATCAATGGCAGGGAAGGGGTTAAACACTGGAAACGGCTTTTATAAAAGCCCTTGGGTCTCAATTTTTTTTAAAATATATTATTATTACAAACTTAAATTATACAGCTCTGTCTGTCTCCCTCACTAAAACTTAAGTGAGGAGAGAGAGGCAGATCTACACGGGTCGGATCAATATTTACAACAAATATTGATCTGACCAGGCGAATGGTGAGCAATCACCAAACCGCCTTTTCCACTGATCAGCTGTTTCTGATCGCTATACATGCAATACTTCAGCTGTCTAAAGTAAAGACAAATAAGTCGATGGGACCTGATGGGATACATCCAAAGTTATTAAAAGAACTTAGTTGATGTACTAGCAAAACCGTTAAAAGATTTATTTAACCAATCATTGTTAACGGGAGTAGTTCCAGAAAATTGGAAATTAGCTAATGTTGTGCCCATTCACAAGAAAGGTAGTAGGGAGGAGGCGGGCAACTATAGACCAGTAAGTCTTACTTCAGTAGTGGGGAAAATAATGGAAACCTTGTTAAAGAATAGGATTGTTGAACATCTAAAGTTGCTTGGATTTCAAGATCAGAGACAGCATGGGTTTACTTTAGGGAGATCATGCCAAACTAATCTTATTGATTTTTTTGATTGGGTAACTAAAATAATAGATCAGGGTGGTGCAGTAGACATTGCTTACCTAGATTTCAGTAAGGCTTTTGACACTGTCGCACATAGAAGGCTTATCAATAAACTGAAATCTTTGAGTTTGGATTTCAATATTGTTGAATGGATTAGACAATGGCTGAGTGACAGGCAACAGAGGGTTGTAGTCAATGGGGTATATTCGATGCAAGGTCTTGTTACTAGTGGGGTACCTCAGGGATCTGTTCTTGGACCCATTCTCTTTAATATTTTTATTAGCGATATTGCAGAAGGTCTTGTTGGCAAAGTATGTCTTTTTGCTGATGACACAAAGATTTGCAGCAGGGTTGATATTCATGGAGGGATAAGCCAAATGGCAAATGATTTAGCTAAACTAGAAAAATGGTCAGAGCAGTGGCAACTGACATTTAATGTGGACAAGTGCAAGATTATGCACCTTGGGCGTAAAAACCCAAAAGCAGAATATAGACTATTTGGTACAGTCCTAACCTCAACATCTGAGGAAAGGGATTTAGGAGTAATAATTTCAGAGGACTTGAAGGTAGGTAGGCAATGCAATAGAGCAGCAGGAAATGCTAGCAGAATTCTTGGTTGCATAGGGAAAGGTATAAGCAGTAGGAAGAGGGAAGTGCTCATGCCATTGTACAGAGCACTGGTGAGACCTCACTTGGAGTATTGTACGCAGTACTGGAGACCGTATCTCCAGAAGGATATTGATACTTTGGAGAGAGTTCAGAGAAGGGCTACTAAACTGGTTCATGGGTTGAAGGATAAAACTTACCAGGAAAGGTTAAAGCATCTTAACATGTATAGCTTGGAGGAAAGACGTAACAGGGGGGGATATGATAGAAACATTTAAATACATAAAGGGAATCAACACAGTAAAGGAAGAGAGTATATTTAAAAGAAGAAAAACTACCACAACTAGAGGACATAGTCTTAAATTAGAGGGGCAACGATTTAAAAGTAATATCAGGAAGTATTACTTTACTGAGAGGGTAGTGGATGTATGGAATAGCCTGCCAGCAGAAGTGGTAGAGGTAAACACAGTCAAGGATTTTAAGCATGCGTGGGTTAGACACAAGGCTATCCTAGCTATAAGACCGGGAACGGGGGACTAATAAAAGTACTCAAAAAAAATTGGGCAGACTAGATGGACCGAATGGTTCTTATCTGCCGACACAGTCTATGTTTCTATGTTTCTAATAAAAAAGTTAAAAAATATATAAAAAATGCTTCTGCAGCAAGATTGCTGCATTTGCGCCAGATCGCTGCTTAGGCAGTGATCTACAGCAAGTAAGGGGTTAATAGCTCTTAAAAGAGCCTTTGTTATACTGTAATGAATTACAGTAAAAAAATTAACCCCTAAAAAATGCAGAGACAGCAAAACATATGCTGCTGTGTATGATCACTGCGTACACAGCGATCAATGGCAGGGAAGGGGTTAAACACTTGAAATGGCTTTTATAAAAGCCCTTGGTTACTAAAATTGTATTAAATATTTTTAATTTTATTATTTTATTTTATTTTTTTACTTTATCTGATCTGTCTCTCTCTCTTACTAAAACTAGTAAGGAGAGGGAGGCAGATCAATACTTGTCAAAGGCAATATTTACTAATATTGCCTTTGACTGCATGATAAGTGCTCATCAGAGCACTTATCATACATGCCTGCACACAGATCACACAGATCTGCTGTGCAGGCATCGATTGGCTCCACCTAGAGCATCGGAAGTGAAATACATTCACTTCCAATGCTCTTGCGAGTAGAAGGGAAGCGCTGCCTGTACAGGCAGCGTTCCCTTCTACTGAGCCAATGGGGTCGCTCAGGAGAGCGACCACCATCGGTTCTGGGGGGAGCCGAAGGTGCTTCTTAGTGCCTCGCTAGCGAGGCACTTTAGCAACACCGGAGGTGCTTAGGAAGCAAATGATCGTTCGCTTCCTAAGCACATGTGTGCAGGCGGCGCAGCCATTTTTAAATGGCTGCTACGATCACTCCGGGGAGTGATCGTAGCACGCCCCTACACTTTTTGTTTAGTGTTGCACAATGCCTCTATATAGGCATAAAGCGGTCGCTTTCTTTACTCTATTAAGTGCATGACGTGCCAGGCACGTCACCTGTTGGCAAGTCCACGATTTGCCATGACGTGCCTGGCACGTCATCTGTGACGAAGGGGATAAAGGACTTTAGAGGCATTTTGACAGATTTAAAAAAGGAAATATCTGATCTGGGTACTAGGATCACTGAATTAGAAAATAAATTTGACTCCCTTGTTGAAAATACTGAGCTAGATGAAGACAAAATCAGTCTTAACTCTAATAATATTCAGACTTTAAATGAGCAAATCGAAGAACTGGAAAATAATTGCAGGCGCTTCAACTGAAGGCTTTAAGGTGTTCCCAATAATATTGATAATGTATTGGATATGGCTTGCAAAGTCATTTATTATTGATTCACATCACAGAAGCAACTTCATAAGTGCATATTAATGATTTGAAGTACCTCCCTTTAGATAGACCACTCCTTAGACTGTGGCATCCAGGGAGGTAGGCCGGTAAATCCTGGAGGGGGGAGGAGAGACTGGACAATAGCTGGTGTGGAGGAAGGAAAACAACACATGTGGAAGGACCAGGAAACAACATGGTCAGAGAAATGAAGAGCTCTGAAACTATTTCTAGTTAAAAGTAAAGCTTTCGTCTTAGGTTAAGTTCAAGCGCCAAGAAGCTAGGGTTAAGTTTAATGCCTAGTACTGTAACTAAAAGTAGAAAGTAACTGCTGCAGAACCTCTTTCAAAATCATCCTTATCGACCTGGAATCAAGAGCCATTTTGGACACAACCATGTGTTTTGCTAAACCTCTCTGAAGTTAAGTAAATGTGATGTCTAATTAATACAAAGCTATATAGAATATAACAGTTGTATGTTTGTATCTTTGTTTGTGATATCCTTTTAGATATATTGTTTTTACCACCAGAGGTATAAATAGAGTATATTATATATATCAAAACGTTTTTTGGTATTCATCTTTACATAATTTATCTGTATTCTCGAATCAAAGAAATGTATTGTTATACTGTTAGTCTTGTTTGTCTAAATAAATATTTATTAATTATTTTATTAATAATTATTTAGCATATGCTAAATGCATACATCAGGCCATGACTGCAACAGTTACTGGCAGCTTATTTGAAATGTATACCTGAAAGAAATATTGAAATAGAATATGCATACCGGATGCATTATAAACAAAAAAATACAAATATACCAAGAGACATGCTGGTCCGTCTAACAACTATATCAAACCTCTGTTTGATATACAGGGAGTGCAGAATTATTAGGCAAGTTGTATTTTTGAGGATTAATTTTATTATTGAACAACAACCATGTTCTCAATGAACCCAAAAAACTCATTAATATCAAAGCTGAATATTTTTGGAAGTAGTTTTTAGTTTGTTTTTAGTTTTAGCTATTTTAGGGGGATATCTGTGTGTGCAGGTGACTATTACTGTGCATAATTATTAGGCAACTTAACAAAAAACAAATATATACCCATTTCAATTATTTATTTTTACCAGTGAAACCAATATAACATCTCAACATTCACAAATATACATTTCTGACATTCAAAAACAAAACAGAAACAAATCAGTGACCAATATAGCCACCTTTCTTTGCAAGGACACTCAAAAGCCTGCCATCCATGGATTCTGTCAGTGTTTTGATCTGTTCACCATCAACATTGCGTGCAGCGGCAACCACAGCCTCCCAGACACTGTTCAGAGAGGTGTACTGTTTTCCCTCCTTGTAAATCTCACATTTGATGATGGACCACAGGTTCTCAATGGGGTTCAGATCAGGTGAACAAGGAGGCCATGTCATTAGATTTTCTTCTTTTATACCCTTTCTTGCCAGCCACGCTGTGGAGTACTTGGACGCGTGTGATGGAGCATTGTCCTGCATGAAAATCATGTTTTTCTTGAAGGATGCAGACTTCTTCCTGTACCACTGCTTGAAGAAGGTGTCTTCCAGGAACTGGCAGTAGGACTGGGAGTTGAGCTTGACTCCATCCTCAACCCAAAAAGGCCCCACAAGCTCATCTTTGATGATACCAGCCCAAACCAGTACTCCACCTCCACCTTGCTGGCGTCTGAGTCGGACTGGAGCTCTCTGCCCTTTACCAATCCAGCCACGGGCCCATCCATCTGGCCCATCAAGACTCACTCTCATTTCATCAGTCCATAAAACCTTAGAAAAATCAGTCTTGAGATATTTCTTGGCCCAGTCTTGACGTTTCAGCTTGTGTGTCTTGTTCAGTGGTGGTCGTCTTTCAGCCTTTCTTACCTTGGCCATGTCTCTGAGTATTGCACACCTTGTGCTTTTGGGCACTCCAGTGATGTTGCAGCTCTGAAATATGGCCAAACTGGTGGCAAGTGGCATCGTGGCAGCTGCACGCTTGACTTTTCTCAGTTCATGGGCCGTTATTTTGCGCCTTGGTTTTTCCACACGCTTCTTGCGACCCTGTTGACTATTTTGAATGAAACGCTTGATTGTTCGATGATCACGCTTCAGAAGCTTTGCAATTTTAAGAGTGCTGCATCCCTCTGCAAGATATCTCACTATTTTTGACTTTTCTGAGCCTGTCAAGTCCTTCTTTTGACCCATTTTGCCAAAGGAAAGGAAGTTGCCTAATAATTATGCACACCTGATATAGGGTGTTGATGTCATTAGACCACACCCCTTCTCATTACAGAGATGCACATCACCTAATATGCATAATTTGTTTCCCAGGGTCATGGCTTTTGTAGCAATGTCACTGATTTTTGTTTGGCAATCGGGTTTATTTGCAGCATCTATACATAAAACTGGTAAATGTTTGTTGATAATACGATTAATATTATTAAAGTCAATGCTGTAATTTGTACAAAAAGTTAGTTTATTGGGGCTCGGAGTAGATTTTTGAGTCCCTGACCTGGGTGTATTTAAAATCAAGTCTGAATGATTATTTTGTTTTGCTATTTTATAGCCTCTATGAATAAGTGAAGTTGAATAACCTCTTTGCTCCAATCTGGAGGCCAGATCCCTAGCACCCTGTTCAAATAGAGAGTCGTTTGAGCAGTTCCTGCGAAGTCTAGTAAACTCACCAATTGGAATTCCAGTGAATTTATGTGTAGGATGGCAACTAGTTGCCTGCAGTAATGTATTGCCTGCAGTTTTTTTCCTGAAATTTTTGGTGGAAATTTTGCCACTATCCTTATCTCCCATGAGAGGCAGGTCTAGAAATGAGATCCGACTCTCATGGTAATCCATTGTAAAACCTAAATTCATATTGTTGGTGTTGACATGGGATAGGAACTGCTCGAGCGACCCTTCTTCTCCTTTCCATATTCAATATTCAATATATCTCCCATAACAAAAAATGTTGTCCCTAAATGGGTTATTGCTATCAAAAATGAACCACCCCATAAACAGATTAGCAAATGACGGGGCAAATTTGCCACCCATTGCAGTGCCACAATGTTAAAGGTAAAAGGTACTTTGAAACAGAAAATAGTTATGACACAACAAGTATTCTATGCAGTTGGAAATAAATCTTTGCATGTATATGGGAAAATTTGAAAAATGCTTTAAGAAAAATTTAACAGATTCTACTCCTTTTTGATGTGGTATGGATGAGTAGAGGGAACTTCTAAAGTGACCCATATAAGGTTATCCAGTCACTCTAGATCATGGATATAAAAAAAATTTTACACCCCCTAGGGGGTTACGTGTAATGTAAAAATATATTACCGGGAATGGTAAAAAAAAATTGGGCAGACATGATGGACCGAATGGTTCTTATCTGCCGACACATTCTATGTTTCTATGTTTTATGTTTTTATAAATATATATTTTTTAAGCTATGCAAAGTTTTATTTCCAATGTGTGAATATTGATCTGACAAATTTGGATCTGCCTCCCTCTCCTCACTTACATTTTTTGTTATGTAAAGAGGCAGTATTAGTGTTAAAATAACGTTTTATAAAATTGTCAGATTTTATGGAAGCCATACCCTGTGTATTAACCACTTCCCTGCCATTGATCACTGTATAAGCAGTAATCTTGCACAGCAACACTATTTTCTGATGTATGCACTTTTTTATGGACTTATTTCTTTGTACTGTAATGTATTACAGTACTTTATAGGCTCTTCTAAGAGCTATTAACCCCTTCTTTGCCATAGATCACTGCTTAGGCACTGATTCTGAGGCCGCTGACTCAGGGTTTGATTTTGACCCTGGTCAGCTTTCTAATACATCATCTAGTGATGTATCAGTGGCTGGTCAGCCCTTACCACAGGGAGTCATGGGTGTCTACTTTAAAAAAATATATGGTTTGGTGGGGGTAAATTACATTGGCGGGCTTCAAAGATGTATCCCATATAAGACATGGACACAGGTTGACTACATGTCAAAATTCCAAGTTGGAACACTGAGATGCGCACCTCACAAATGTTGCCTTTTAACCCCCAATCAACCCAACAAACCTATACATGGATGGTATCGCTGTACTTTGGAGATGTTGCTGAACACATATTGTTGTTTGACAGTGAAATATACCAGAATCTGTGAATTCATGCCTGAATTACAATGTATGTGGAAACAAAACTCCAAAAATTTACTACCACAACTTTGACAAAGGCTGGTGGTAGAATTAGTACGTATACAGTTTTAAAATACCACTATTTGGGGGGTGGAGTGATGACGTGAGGACGTAGGTCACGTGTCGCAGGATGTATGCCGATTGATGTGAGCAAACTACATGGAGATTTCGGTCCCAGGAGCATATGAAAAGCAGCGGTGGCCATAGAAGCAAATAGAAAAGCTGCAAACCTACTGGGTGAGAAGCCTGGAATAGGAGAAGAAAGGTGGATGTGAAAGCTATCGGAGCGGCTTCTTGGTGTGAGTTACAGCAGCCATGAGACACCCAGCTGAAAGGCCCAGAAACAGAGTAGACCACCTTGGATTAATCAGAAGGTAGCGGAACAAGCCGGAATCTGGATTGAAGAGGTGAATACTACTGGACAGTACTGGAGAGCCAAAATACCTTTAAGTGAGCTGGGAAGGAATAAAAAAAATGGAGTCGAGAAGTAACCAGGCCCAAGAAGCCAAAGGCCCCAAAAAAGATTAAAAAAATGAAAAATCAGATAAGCAAGAAAAACATCTCTCAAACTTCTGGTCGACCCCAGACGGATGAGGAGGTAATAAACAGAAAGGCCGATAAAGAAATAATAGAGGATCCAGATGCTTTGACATCGAGTGGGTTAAGTGGGGGTGACGAGAGTCCCCTAGATACCCTGGGAAGAAAAGTTGATTTGAAAAGTTGGATGGAGAGACACTTTAATGAGTTGCGACAAGAGATACAGAACAATTAAAATGCCCAACCTATCTCTCCCCCCCCCCTTTCCTTCACCCCTGTATGTATAAAGGGTTAGGTAAGGTCTATAAAATAAAATTGAGCTGGGGGTAGGTGGGTTGTGGGGTAGGGTGGGAGGGATTAAACACCCTTCTTGCAATAATCAAAATGGCTATGTGTGCTGGGATAGCACACATAGCCTTTTTGATTATTGCAAGAAGGATGTTTAATCCCTCCCACCCTACCCCACAACCCACCTACCCCCAGCTCAATTTTATTTTATAGACCTTACCTAACCCCTCAATCTTCTCACCTGTGTGCAGATTATTTACCTCCATCTATTAGCAGCAGGTGTTGGAATTTAGCAGCTACCTGACTTAGACTACCTTTTAACTCTTCAGATTTAATATAGTCTGGTAGGGCCAAATCAAACAATGAACTCTCAAGTGTTACAATTCAAACATGGTACTCATAAATTAAAATAAACTCAACTGCAGCTTTAAATTTTGCATCCTAGAGGAGATACTAGTTTAACCTTCCAATCTATACATTTTCTCTTGTCTGACCTGCCTTACTGACAGTATCATCAACCAAACAAAAGGTATTATTGTGTTTTCGTTCATGCAGGTCTGTGATAAACATGCCCCCCCTGCGTAGAGTGAGAGTAAGGGGTGCCCATCTTTCCTGGGTCTCAGCTGACCTCTTGGACTTATTCCATTTCACTAGCTCTGACCATGATCACAACGCTTATCGGCACGTATAGATGCAAGACTCAAACCAAACTTGCCAAGACAACTTATTTCTCTGAACAGCTGAATAGAAATCTAGCCAACCCGACCAAATTTTGGAGCGTCATAAAAAACATGTATGACCCTCCGTGCCGCTCAGAACCTACCACAATTAAGACACATAATGAAGTTCTAAAATCTCCAGTGGCAATAGCAAATGAATTCAATAACTACTTTGTAGGATGTTCCACAGCTCTTATAGCAAAACACCACAATGAAGATCATGCCACTTTTTCTATGGCAGACGATTCACTACCGTATCACCCCTGGCCAAACACATTGCTGAATTTGAATTTACTTCTATATCAGATAGTGAAATAGCAGCGCATCTCCTCAATCAAAAAATGAAATTACAATGTGGGCCGGATCTACTTCCATCAATGCTACTGAGGCTGAGTGCACCTGTTACTGCGCGATCCATTGCCTGCTTAATCAATGCGTCCCTGTCCTCCGGTTATGTCCCCAAAGCCTGAAAAAAAGCCAGAGTTATCCCCATTCACAAAAATGGGGATGTAAACTTACAGGGAGTGCAGAATTATTAGGCAAATGAGTATTTTGACCACATCATCCTCTTTATGCATGTTGTCTTACTCCAAGCTGTATAGGCTCGAAAGCCTACTACCAATTAAGCATATTAGGTGATGTGCATCTCTGTAATGAGAAGGGCTGTGGTCTAATGACATCAACACCCTATATCAGGTGTGCATAATTATTAGGCAACTTCCTTTCCTTTGGCAAAATGGGTCAAAAGAAGGACTTGACAGGCTCAGAAAAGTCAAAAATAGTGAGATATCTTGCAGAGGGATGCAGCACTCTTAAAATTGCAAAGCTTCTGAAGCGTGATCATCGAACAATCAAGCGTTTCATTCAAAATAGTCAACAGGGTCGCAAGAAGCGTGTGGAAAAACCAAGGCGCAAAATAACGGCCCATGAACTGAGAAAAGTCAAGCGTGCAGCTGCCACGATGCCACTTGCCACCAGTTTGGCCATATTTCAGAGCTACAACATCACTGGAGTGCCCAAAAGCACAAGGTGTGCAATACTCAGAGACATGGCCAAGGTAAGAAAGGCTGAAAGACGACCACCACTGAACAAGACACACAAGCTGAAACGTCAAGACTGGGCCAAGAAATATCTCAAGACTGATTTTTCTAAGGTTTTATGGACTGATGAAATGAGAGTGAGTCTTGATGGGCCAGATGGATGGGCCCGTGGCTGGATTGGTAAAGGGCAGAGAGCTCCAGTCCGACTCAGACGCCAGCAAGGTGGAGGTGGAGTACTGGTTTGGGCTGGTATCATCAAAGATGAGCTTGTGGGGCCTTTTTGGGTTGAGGATGGAGTCAAGCTCAACTTCCAGTCCTACTGCCAGTTCCTGGAAGACACCTTCTTCAAGCAGTGGTACAGGAAGAAGTCTGCATCCTTCAAGAAAAACATGATTTTCATGCAGGACAATGCTCCATCACACGCGTCCAAGTACTCCACAGCGTGGCTGGCAAGAAAGGGTATAAAAGAAGAAAATCTAATGACATGGCCTCCTTGTTCACCTGATCTGAACCCCATTGAGAACCTGTGGTCCATCATCAAATGTGAGATTTACAAGGAGGGAAAACAGTACACCTCTCTGAACAGTGTCTGGGAGGCTGTGGTTGCCGCTGCACGCAATGTTGATGGTGAACAGATCAAAACACTGACAGAATCCATGGATGGCAGGCTTTTGAGTGTCCTTGCAAAGAAAGGTGGCTATATTGGTCACTGATTTGTTTTTGTTTTGTTTTTGAATGTCAGAAATGTATATTTGTGAATGTTGAGATGTTATATTGGTTTCACTTGTAAAAATAAATAATTGAAATGGGTATATATTTGTTTTTTGTTAAGTTGCCTAATAATTATGCACAGTAATAGTCACCTGCACACACAGATATCCCCCTAAAATAGCTAAAACTAAAAACAAACTAAAAACTACTTCCAAAAATATTCAGCTTTGATATTAATGAGTTTTTTGGGTTCATTGAGAACATGGTTGTTGTTCAATAATACAATTAATCCTCAAAAATACAACTTGCCTAATAATTCTGCACTCCCTGTAGTGTCAAACTACAGGCCTATTTCACTGCTACCCATACTTTCTAAAATCCTGGAAAAATGTGCCCATGATCAACTGTGCCAGTATTATCAACGCTCCAACTATCTAACCTCGTTTCAATCTGGGTTTAGGTCAAATCACTCCACGATAACTGCCCTCTTAAAGGTGAGCAATGACATTCAGAGTAGTATGGAGAGGGGTGAACTCGCAGGTGCAGTTTTCCTAGACTTTGCAAAGGCCTTTGACACGGTTGATCATGAGCTGCTGCTAAACAAGCTAAGTTGTTCCGGTGTAAATGAGAGGTCGCTCTGCTGGTTTCGTTCATACTTGTCTGATAGAACTCAATATGTGTCCATGGCTGATACTGCCTCCTTCCCGTTGCCAATCAAGTGTGGAGTGCCTCAAGGATCCGTTCTTGGGCCTCTGCTATTCTCGCTATTTATAAATGATCTATTTATATGTATACTGATGATACGGTCATTTATACTTGCGGTACTCAACTATCGCAACTGGAGTCCGTGCTACAGGATCAGTTTTCTAAAGTTGAAAATTGGATAGCTAACAACAAATTATTCCTCAATGCTGAAAAAACTGTGTCCATGTTGTTTGGGACAAATGCCAAACTACTTAAATTAAACAATCCTCAATTAACCATCAAGACCAAAACCAGTTATAACCTGACCCAGGTAAACTCATATAAGTATCTTGGCATGTGGCTAGATCCAAACCTATCTTTTGGTCTCCACATTGAAAAGCTTGTGTCAAAGCTATATCCTAGGATCGGCTTTCTATATAGAAACAAATCTAACCTAGATTCCACGGTAAGGAAACATATTGTGCAGCAAATGTTAATGCCGATCTTAGATGATGGAGATGTTGTGTATGATTCTGCCTCGCAGACCCATCTTGGTAAACTCGACACTATGTACAATACATTGTGTCGTTTTGCGCTACAGTGTGATTATAACACGCATCACTGTAAAATGTTAAAAGAGTTAAATTGGCTGACGCTTGCCTGCAGGCGTACTCTCCACCTAGCTTGCTTAGTGCATAACCACTTCTCTGGAACGCTCCCCCCCTACCTGAGAGGCATGCTCACTCTTACTCCCTGCACATCCCACAATCTCAGATCCTGCACCAACTCTTCACTAGCGTTTCCCCGCTTCAAAAAGGAAGCAGGTTGAGGTGCGTTCTCTTTCAGAGCTCCTCATGTGTGGAATAGCCTTCCCGTTTCTGCTAAATCATCATCTACTCTAAGATCCCTGAAAATAAGTATCTCCCAAATCCTCAAAACAGATTGTACCTGTTATTAGTTTACAAACTCTTTCGTATACTGTACATGATGTTCCTTTTTTGTATCAATAATGATTTACCCTGTATGTTCTCCTTCCAACTTGTTTAATATATGTATGTATTTATTTGTGAATCTACTGTTAAATGTGTAACTCTAAATTGCTAAAGGTGTACACTCAAGAATACATCTTGAATCAGAATATAATCAGTAAAAGTCAACATGGTTTTGTGAAAGACAGGTCTTGTCAAACAAACTTAATAACATTCTATGAAGAAGTCAGTAAAAATATAGATCTAGGTGTGGCAGTTGATGTGATCTATTTGGATTTTGCTAAAGCATTTGATACAGTTCCACACAAAAGGTTACTCTACAAATTGAGAGAAATAGGATTGGGGCAAATGTATGTATTTGGATTGAAAATTGGCTAAAAGATAGAACACAGAGGGTTGTTGTAAATGGAAAAGCCTCAAATTGGACCAGGGTATTGAGCGGAGTACCTCAGGGGTCTGTTTTGGGACCTCTTCTTTTTAATACGTTCATTAATGATCTCCCACGTTGTGCTGAGAGCCATGTCTCAGTGTTTGCTGATGACACAAAATTAGGTAAGGTAATAAAGACTAATCTTGATGTTTTTTCTTTACAGGAAGATTTGGACAGAGTGGGGGACTGGGCAAGAAAGTGGCAAATGAGGTTCAATATAGACAAATGTAAAGTTATGCATTATGGGAAAAATAATAACAAAGCAACATATACGTTAAATGGTATTTCCCTGGGAAAAACTACTAACGAAAAGGATTTAGGAATCATGGTAGATAACAAACTTGGCAACAATGCCCAATGCCAGTCAGCAGCTGCAAGGGCCAATAAGATATTGGCATGAATAAAATGAGGTATAGATTCACGGGAGGAGGACATCATCTTGCCTCTTTACAAATCAATAGTAAGACCTCACCTTGAATATGCAGAACAATTCTGGGCACCAGTCCTTAAAAAGGATATTAAGGAACTAGAAAAAGTGCAAAGGAGAGCTACATAATTAATAAGGGGATTGGAGGATCTTAGTTATGAAGAGAGACTTAAAAAATTGCATTTATTTACTTTAGAAAAAAGGCCTCTTAGAGGGGATATGATAACATTATATAAATATGTGCAGGGCCAATATAAGGAGTTCTCCAGGGACCTGTTCATTAACAGAAATGTACAAAGAACAAGAGGTCACTCCCTGAGACTGGAAGAGCAAAGATTTCATAGGCAGCAAAGGAAGGGATTCTTTACGGTAATGACAATAAAATTATGGCACTCACTGCCAAGAGAGGTAGTGCTATCAACCACAATAGATGCATTTAAAAATGGTCTGGATGTTTTTTTAGAAAAGCAGAACAAACAGAGATATTAATAATAGAATAAGCATAAATAATAGAGCTTTTTGATTCAAGGAGAAATCTGATTGCCCTTTTGGAGTCAAGAAGGAATTTTTCCCCCTAGGAGGCAAAATTCGAAATAGCTTCCTTAGGGTTTTTTTTGCCTTCTTTTGGATCAAAACGCTGAAATGATAGGTAGAAGGGATGAACTTGATGGACTTGTGTCTTTGTTCAACCTAAATTACTATGTTACTATGTTACTATGTTACTGTGTAACTCCATTCTGGACTGGGTCCCCAGGACATACTTGAAAACGAGAGAAATCTCAATGTATTCTTCCTGGTAAAACACTTTCTAAATAAAATAGATAAATAAATAATATAAAAGGTGATGAAGCACAACTAAAAAAAAGTATGGATACTGCCCAAGAAAAGATTGAAGGGTTAAACTTTCCAAATAAATCAGCAGCAAGATACTCAGGACCTCTTTGTCAGAAAGGTAAAAGAGATGGAGTTGAAAATCGGAGACCTGGAAGAAAAGGTCCAGAAGAAATAATATCCGATAAAGGGGTATACCTGAATCTGTTGTGCAGAATGACTTAGAGACCTATGCGGAAGATCTCTTTACCTTCCTGGGTCTACAAACACAGGAAACATGGAAGATATGTGAAAGGATACATAGAGTTGCCAGACCTGTAAAAGGTCCAGGGAACTATCCAAGAGATGTAATTATGTGCTTTGCTTCATTTAAATTTAAAAACTTAGTCATGGTGGTGATGCATGGGAAAAGCCTAAGGGGCACACAATAGGAAGAAATCAAAGTATTATCGGATCTGTCATTCCACACAAGAAATGCTAGAATAGCTTTTTCAAACTTCTCTACTATTCTAAGAAGTAAGGACATATACGTGGGGTTTTCCGTGTAAGCTAAACCTAGCCTTTGAAGGTCAGAGAGAGTCTTTTGCGGCACCTGAGGAACTAAGAAGATGGATGCAGTCTAAGAATCTGCTTGAGAACTCATGACTAGAATAAGGACGGTAGATATTGGTAAGATATTCCCTTGGTTGTGTTGTAATCCATACTTGATAAATGCAGTAAGGGGTTGAGGGGGGGGGGGGGTTAGATGGGGACAAGGAGCACAAGAAGGCTACAGTTTGGTATGATAGTTATTTGGATATATACTCACTTGTTTATTAAGATAATCATTCCGATTAGGAGGCACTTAGTAGAAATGGGCATGTATTTTTTTTGGTAGAAAATAGGAGTGTTTAAAAGCACTTTTTGATAAGGGGCACAAAAAGGATACAGTTTGGTAGAATGGTTATTTGAATATATACTTATGGGTTTAGCAGGATATTCTTTCTGAACAGGAGGTTCTTGGTTGCTAGGTCAATGTAGACTAAGGGTAAAATATATGTAGATATGTTTATTTGTTTTTTTCCTTCTGGAGTTTTGGAAGCAAATGGGTTTAAGGGAAATGGGTGATAAGAAGGCCATAGTTTGGTAGAATGGATATTTCGATATATACTTATTGGTTTATTAAAAATAAATTGGGGAAAGAATGGTATCTAATATACCTAGGACACAAGGGAAAGAACGTAAAACTTCGGATCACGTATAATGGGTATGTAGTAATTATTAAGGCATATGAACCTGTTGGATAGAACCATAATAATTAAGTAGAATCAATGAGGTAGGGATTAGATAAATGACAAGGGATTTATATACATTTTTTAAGGGGTTTAGTTGTCTTACTATTTATATATATTTATATGCAGGGGTTTTGTTTGTTTGTTTTTTGATACACCTAGGATATAAGTAAAACTTTGTAACACTTATAATGGGGGATGCATAAATTATTAAGGTATATCAACCTGTTGGATAGAACCAGAATAAAGAAGTAGAATTGAGGAGGTAGGCATTAGACAAAAGACAAGGAATTATTTTCTGCAAGCAGCTATACGTCATTGGCAAATTAATGTAACTCCAAATTTTCCCATAGTATGAGAATATCTTTCTCATACTATGGGGAAATTTGGAGTTACATTTATACATGCACCTTAGTGTATGCAAACCCCTGGCAGGAGGGGTCGGTTTCCAACCAGACCATGGGGATAGGGGAGGCACACAGAGGTTTGAAGGTATGGGAAGTAAGGTGTTACTCCTGACACGGGAAGAAATCTGGTCCCCGGGTGGGAGAATTATGTGGTTAATGTGCTGTCTTGGTTTCATTTGTTATTGTGTATTGATGGAGTATTGTTCCGCCCAAGAGAGAGGGAGAGATTGGAATCAGTATTTGTTTTTTCTAGCTTCAGTGATGGGAGATTAGATTAGTTCCAGTTGAATGTCAATTCGCCACAAAAAAGGAGCATCCTATTCAGCCTATTGAGGAAAGAACAAATTGATATTTGTGGGCTCCAGGAGACCCATTGGAAGGCCACAGATAAAGGTCAATTTAATTCAGATTCCTTTCCAGTAGTGATTAGTGTCTCTCTTAAAAAAAAAAAAAAAAAAAAGGGGAGTGGCGGTGCTTTTTCCTAAGAATTTAGCAATTAATATAAAATACAAAGAACAGGATGAAGAAGGTACTCTGATTTGTGAAATGAATAATAAAATATATACATTGGTAAATGTATATGCCCCCAATAATACACCTACCCGATTTATTAGTAAAGTCTGTAAGAAAGTGGAGCGAATAAAACAAGGAAGGCTCCTGGTGTTTGGAGATTTTAATTGTGTGGTTGACCAGTCTATCTTCACAAATGACAGGGATATTTGGTAAATGTTAAAAACATATCCAATGGATTACACTGATGTTTGACATATGTCAAACATCAGTGAGTTACTTATTATTCCTTGGAGAATCTGCCACCCAGGGGAGAGAGATTACTCCTTTTTTTCTAGAATACATTAAATGTACTCTAGATTGGACTTATAAATGTTCTCTGGTCAGACGACAGTGTAGTAATCCTAGAACTAAAAGAACAATACCATATGCCTAAAGACTTAATAAATACCTCCTGAACCAAGATAAGAATAAGGAACAGATTGCGGAAGCCACCAAAAAAGATTTCATAGAGAATGGAAAGGAAGATTTGAAATTAGGGACGGTCTGGTGTGCTTACAAATGTGTAATTAGAGGAATTTATTGATTAAATTAGGTGCTTTAGCCAAAAAGAAATGACTGAAGTCTCTAGCAGAGTTACACCTAGAATTAAATAAAATAAATATTATAAATAAAGAAAAACCCAACGCTATAATGACAGATTAAATAATTAAGATGGAAAAAATTATAAATGATCAAAACCTAGAAAAAATCAATAAGAACCTAGAGTACCTGAAAATTAAATACTACTATAAAGGAAATAAGGCAGATAGATTATTAACCAATAAGATAAAAAAAAAAAGACAAAAGAGAGATTACCATGGAATACCTACATGCTAATATAATCCCAATAGGGAAACTGTGAAAAGATAGAGAGAAGGTCGAAAATTATAGACCAGTATCACTAATAAATACAGATTTGAAGATCTACACCGCGGTCCTGGCCAGCAGACTAAGAGCCACCATACCTTTAATTATACATAGAGATCAAGTAGCTTTTATACCAGAAAGATCATCTACGAACAATATCAGGAAAATCATTAACATACTGGATATAACTCCAAAAAATAAGATACCCCTACTGCTCCTATCTCTCGATACGGAAAAGGCATTTGATAGTAAGATGGGTGTACATGAAACAAACGATGGTGGCCTTTGGTATGTCGGGCTGGACAGGGCCGGCCTTAAGTGTTCCGGTGCCCTGTGCGGGCTTCCCCCGCTGCTCCCCCCCCCCCCGTCTCTTTCACCCCCCTATGTATGTGTCTCTCTCCCTTCACATGTTTGTCCCTTTCCTCTTCCTTGCCATGTCTGTCTCTCTCTCCCTCTGTTCTGTCTCTCTCCCCCCGTCCTCTGTTCTGTCTCTCTCCCCCCGTCCCCTGTTCTGTCTCTCTCCCCCCATCCCCTGTTCTGTCTCTCTCCCCCCATCCCCTGTTCTGTCTCTCTTCACCGTCCCGTTCTGTCTCTCTCCCAATGTTCTGTCCCCCCTCCCCCTGTTATGTCCCCCTCCCCCTGTTCTGTCTCTCTCCCCCCCTGTTCTGTCTCTCTTTCTCCCCCTCCCCCTGTTATCTCTCTCTCCCCCAGTTCTGTCTCTCCCCCTGCCCCTGTTCTGTCTCTCCCCTCTCTCTCTCTCTCTCTCTCTCTCTCTCTCTCTCTCTCTCTCTCACCCCTCCCCTGTTCTGTCTCTCCCCCATCCACTGTTCTGTCTCCCCCCCCCTGTTGTCTCTCTCTCTCCCCCCTCCCCCTGTTCTCTCTCTCTCCCCCCTCCCCCTGTTCTCTCTCTCTCCCCCTCCCCCTGTTCTCTCTCTCTAGCCCTGTTCCGTCTCTCCACCTTGCCCCTTTCTGTCTCTCTCTCTCTCACCCCTCCCCCTGTTCTGTCTCTCCTCCCTAACCCCCGTTCTGCCTCTCTCTCTCCCCCCCCCTCCCCTACCTTTGCCTGCAAAGGTGGATCCATGGAGGGGGAGGAGCTAACCGGCTTAGCGGTGTAGCTCCGCCTCCACCCTGTGAAGCAGAGCAGAGTCTGCTTTATGGGGAGCCATGGGCAGCAAGAGAAAGTGCTGCTTGGCTCCCCATGCTTAATGAAAGCATGGGGAGCCAAGCAGCACTATCTCTTGCTGCCTGCAGCTCCCTGTGAAGCAGACGCTGCTCTGCTTCACAGGGTGGGGGCGGAGCTACACCACTGAGCTGGTTAGCTCCGCCCCCTCCCCGGATCCAGCAGAGCTTGCCGAGCAGAGGGCTGGTGAGGGGGGATCTTTTGATTTCCCCCATCCAGTGCCTCTACCGGCTTTTTTTTTTTTTTTAACGGGCGGTCAGGCGCCCCCTGGGATGTTGCGCCCTGTGCAATCGCACTGGTCGCACACCCCTAAGGCCGGCCCTGGGGCTGGATACTACGAGCTAACCTCCACCTTTACACAAATCCATCCGCAAAAACATCTAGTCCAGGCATTATTTCAGAGTGGTTCAAAATATCAAATGGTACACGGCAGGGGTGCCCGTTGTCCCTTTTGTTATATATACTATCTATTGAACCCCTGGCTATACAAATCAGACAAAAAAAGAGGAGTAGGAGGAGCACACTAGAAAAATTGTAAGAGATACAATACCATGAGGTTACAAAAGTTTATTGAAAAGTCACTGTATAAAAATATAATCTGTGTAATAAATTACATCCACTAATACAGCAAAAAACAGCAAATACTTACATATACAAATAGCACCAGCAAAAAAGATCTAGATACAAAAGCAAAAGGACCTTTGATAAAAGCTTTACAGCCGAAACGTCGTGACCTCCGTTCTTTTAGTTTGTCCCTCCTGTCCTTCTTTTCCTTTTGTATCTTTTTGTGCACAGTGTGTCCCTCCTGTCCTTCTTTTCCTTTTGCTTTTGTATGTATGCGGATGATGTTCTGATCTCACTGACCAATCCAGGTTCCTCAGTGGAGGCCCTCGTTGACAGTAATTCAAAACTTTGGTAGAGTGTCCAATTATAAATTGAATATAACAAAAACCGTGGCACTCCCGATAAATCTCCAAGAAGAAGAAAAAGAGCTATTAAAGAAAAAATTCCATTTTAGCTGGCTAGAAAAAGAGATAAACTATCTGGGGATTAAAATCTTTCCAGACCCTAAAAACATAGTGGAAGCAAATTTCCTACCACAATTGACACAAGTTAATAAAAACCTTATAGAGTTAAGAAATAAAGATATCTCTTGGCTCAGGAGAATTAACACAATAAAATCATATATACTACCAAAATATTTGCCGCCAACTTTATAAAATAATCCCGGCTGGATACGTGGATATAGTCCATGTGTGTGACCTTACTGCCAGGTAAACCTTAGTGAGATTGTTCCAGGAGTGTATAGTCTCCTGTATGTACAGGTTTGATCTTGCTGCACACTGAAGTCACTGTGCATTTGGTGTACGCGAAATCTAACCTTTTAGTACGCAGAGACCTTGCAATCTTCTAGATCATAGATCTGCAAACGGAGAGAGCACACTTGAAAAAGCCCTGCTTAAGGGCGAAACGCGTCGTGGAAGGAGACTTTTTCTGAGGACTTGTTTGGACACTTGGACTTACATCATTCTATGCATTTTTTTGCTGCTGAATCCTGTTATCTTGAATGTAAGATCTTTTATATTTTTTTCTTAACAATACATTTTTCCATACTAAAAGTCTCCCCTTTTGCTCTCTCATGTCATCTCCTGTACATCTACTGGATCATTAACCCTATGTGGGCTCCCATGATGCACTGTACACTGAGCAGAATTCTGCTCAAGGAAATGTGAGTGTTTTCACATTTATTTTAAACACTTGCACTTTTTGTGTTGAAATTACTACACTATATTATTATCTGTTTATTTTTTATCCCTTCTGGTAAACACCGAGCGGATTACCTCATATTTAAGGGTAATCCTTATTTATATTTTTGTATTTGAGTGTTGGGTTACAGCGCACATTGTCACTTGTTTGTTTTGTTTAATATAACAGACCTGCTCAGCGAGGGGAAACTAAAATTTTTTAAACAAGTGCAACAAGATTTTAAACTCGAAGATAGGGAATTCTTTACCCACATTAGAGTAAAAAAACTACATAAAGAAACATCTGCTGGATAAAAGCAATGAACGAAAAGATAAACTGGAGATAGCTCTGGCCAAGCCCCCAAACAATAGTCATATTGTAGAACTATTTAAGATTATTAAAAAGACAGATGTAGGTAGGGAATGTACAAATACATTAAAATGGAACAGGGATCTACAGAAAACAATAATCCCAGAACAGCTGTTTGCCACACAAGAAAAAGCATTTAAATCAATACACTGCTTAAATGTACTCGAGACCTTTTATAAGATGACAAATAGATGGTATTACGTCCCAAAAAAACTGTCAAGAATGTATGAGCAGGCTTCAGACTTATGCTGGAGATGTGACTTGAAGACAGGTTCATTTGTTCATATAATTAATGAAAAAAATAATTGCTAGACAGTGGAAGGACAATAAAGAAATAGAATGGAATCGGGTTTGGTTGCAGAAACTGTATCAAATGAACATGGAAAAACTAAGCGACAGATTGAGACAAACAGATCGAAAAAAGCAGATAAATTGGAATAGATGAATAGATGCGTGGAAAGAGGTAAAATAACTACATAGTATTCTATATGGCTCCCTGGGATAAGTTAGTATTATATATATTTAAATGGAAATAAAGGAAAGAAATATGTACAGCTTTCCAAAAATTCTATAGCAGATTATATAATCTTCCAGAGAAAGCAAACAGACTGGAGGTACAACAATACCTGAACTCCAAAGAATTGCCTAGTTTAACTCCGGAGCAAAAGGAATCCCTAAATAAACAAATTAGGGGAGAAGAAGTAATGGAGACAATTGACAAACTAAAACCTAACAAAACCCCAGGGCCAAATGGCTTTCACAATGGGTTTTACAAGATGTTGAAGAACCTGTTGTGCAGGCATCTAAGAAAAACATTTAACAGTTTTGTAGAAGATAAAAATTTGCCAAAATAACTACTCAAAGCAAACATAGTACCCATCCCCAAACAGGAGAAAGACACCCTTAGGATCTCAAATTTTAGACCAATCTCACTTCTGAACACCGATGTAAAGCTATATGCAGCAGTGCTTGCCAGTAGACTCAAGGAAGTGATCCCCCAGTTAATCAACCCAGACAAAGTGGGGTTTGTCCCTGGAAGCTCCTCTGTAAACAACATTAGAAAGGTTCTGGACTGTATATACTTTTCCAATAAAAAGAAATCACCTATGGCAATACTCACCTTAGACGCTGAAAAGGCGTTAACTCGCATAAGTTGGACATTTATTGAACAGACTTTGATTTCCATGGAAATGGAGGGGTCGCTTCCTTGACTCAGTAATGGTGCTTTATTCTGGCACAATGGCAAACATAAAGGGAATGGGCTTCCAGGAATTTGATTTCTCGAATGGAACTAGGCCGGGCTGTCCACTATTATATATCCTAACAGTGGAGCCCCTGGCCTGTGCCATATGAGACAACAAGAACATAAAGGGAATAGGAATAGCCCAGGGGGAAATGCAAATTAACATCTATGCAGATAATGTTCTATTGACCCTGGACGATCCGGAAGAATCAATAAAACAGGTAATCAGGGAAATAGAAAGGTTTGGTTACGTTTCTAATTATCGCCTAAATAGAGATAAAAAAACGGTTTTGGGGAAGGATAAATGTTATAAAGGCGTATGTCCTCCCGAAATGGAGATATTTATTCAGGATGTTCCCTATAAATGTACCAATAAGCTGGCTACAATTGTTGAAGTCCTCATTCTCCAAATATATCTGGTTAGACAAAAAAAGCAAAAATTAAACAGTCTAGCTACAACGACTATAAAGGCAGGAGGCCTGGGTATCCCAGATATATTTGAGGAACACTCAATATGTATGATGGCTCATGCATTAATTTCACAAAAACAACAAGCTAAATTGGAAAAATTGTACCATCTTTAGAAAGACATAACTGGGATTACAAATATTGCTGCAACTTTCTGGGCCATGAAATAAAGTAGGAATGATACAGTAGGGAATAACTCATTTGTACTGAAGCATATATTGGGTGCATGGTCAAAGTTTAAAAAAAAAGTACATTTAAATAAGAGATTAACTGGAAAATGTGAGTGTTCAAACTATCAATGGAAATATCAAAGACATAGATCTATCGAGGTGGAAAGAAAGGGATATATCTAAATTAGAACACATAATGGAAGAGAACAAAATAAAAACCTCTGAAAAATTAGGTCAAGAATTTCAGGTCGATAGGAAAGACATATGTTCATATATGAGGGTAAAACACTTCTTGCAGGAACATACTCCACTGCCATGTTCTGAAGTCGTTAATGCATTGGGAAAATTAATGGGAAAACAAATAGTAGAACACCTATGCGCTAAATGCTCAAATATAATGATAAAGGCCAAGAAACCGATCGACAGCTCAGCAAGGGAGAAATGGGAAAAATATTTATTAGTGTCACTGCTGGCGGATAAATGGAATAAAGAGTTGAACAGATATGAACAGTCTTGTAGCCTTAGTGCAGGGGCGTCCAAGTTTTTTTTGCAGTGGGCCACTTCACATGTAAGTGTGCGTGGGCCGCAATTATTTTTCATTGAGGAAAAAAAAGTACACACACATATACATTTATAAATGGCACCGACTTATGCCAACATGTAACATAGAAACATAGAATGTGTCGGCTGATAAGAACCATTCGGTCCATGTAGTCTGCCCAATTTTTTTTAGTACTTTTATTAGTCCCCCGTTCCCGGTCTTATAGCTAGGATAGCCTTGTGCCTATCCCACGCATGCTTAAAATCCTTGACTGTGTTTACCTCTACCACTTCTGCTGGCAGGCTATTCCATACATCCACTACCCTCTCAGTAAAGTAATACTTCCTGATATTACTTTTTAATCATTGCCCCTCTAATTTAAGACTATGTCCTCTAGTTGTGGTTTTTCTTCTTTTAGATATACTCTTTTCCTTTACTGTGTTGATTCCCTTTATGTATTTAAATGTTTCTATCATATCCCCCCTGTTACGTCTTTCCTCCAAGCTATACATGTTAAGATGCTTTAACCTTTCCTGGTAAGTTTTATCCTTCAACCCATGAACCAGTTTAGTAGCCCTTCTCTGAACTTTCTCCAAAGTATCAATATCCTTCTGGAGATACGGTCTCCAGTACTGTGTACAATACTCCAAGTGAGGTCTCACCAGTGCTCTGTACAATGGCATGAGCACTTCCCTCTTCCTACTACTAATACTTCTCCCTATGCAACCAGCATTCTGCTAGCATTTCCTGCTGCTCTATTGCATTGCCTACCTACCTTCAAGTCCTCTGAAATTATTACTCCTAAATCCCTTTCCTCAGATGTTGAGGTTAGGACTGTACCAAATAGTCTATATTCTGCTTTTGGGTTTTTACGCCCAAGGTGCATAATCTTGCACTTGTCCACATTAAATGTCAGTTGCCACTGCTCTGACCATTTTTCTAGTTTAGCAAATGTATGTATATGTTCTCTTATGAAACTCAATGGATATTACCCAAGTATGGGGAGTCCAATACCCTGGTCAGCTTTTTTGAACTGGAAGACTGGGTAGTGGTAAAGGCTGACCTCAAGAGACGTACCTCTTCCTGGAGCAAAGAAAAACTTTTCTGCAGCGTCTGAATATACTTTGACAGTGTCCCCACCTGCTCTATCAAAAGCGTAATAGCATAAGCACTTGCGGACTCCATAGTATGGCTGGAACATTGTGTCAGCGGCATGGTTGCCAGTTCTGGCTGGAGTCCAGATGCAAGGGCTGGAGCAGGTGTGATACCCTGTGCAGGGTGACCACTCTCCCCCAAGGGTGGAGCCCCAGGCTTTGAGCGGCCACAATTAGGGTTTTGCGGTCTTCTTTTGGGCATCTTGTCAAACAGGAACAAACGGGCAAATCAGAAAACGTAGTCGGGGTCACAAGCCAAAAGGTCAGGACTGGAGAAGGACGGAGAAGTCAGGGTACAGGCCAAATCGATAACAGTGGATCAGGGAACAAAACAATAACACCAGCAAAAGACAGGCAGGCAAAATGTTCCAGCAAAGAGTGCTGGGAGGAGGGGGTTTAAATAACAAGGAAGTTAATGAAGGACAGGGAACACCTGGGCGGAATTAAGTATGGGCAGGAGCTAGACAGACACAAAGCAGTACTGAAAACCAAGCCCTCTGGTGCAGCACGGAACAGACACAGGCACCAGAAACACAGCGGTCCAGGGTTCAATCCCAGCAATGGTTACACTATCCCCCTCCAAAAAAGGCGTGCACTGAACGCCTACATCAGACTTATACACTTTCTTCTTAGTGTCTTGGTTTTCTTCTGGTTCCTTTTTAATACTGCTGGGTAGGAGCTGGGCTGTGGCATGACCTGGGATAGAAAGTTTTCTTCATTCAGATGGAGGTTAGGTGAAGGGGCTACAGCCATGGCTTTACGTAAAGGTGGCATGGGTTCCTGGCAGGCTGATATAAAATCAACACCTTGTGGTTTTGGGTTGACTAGGACAGTCCCCAGAGTGACATCAGCTGGAAAAGTTCTGCGTGAGGCGAGGAAATTGGGTTCTCCATCCTCCTCTTCACCAGAGCTATCAGGCAGACATTCCAAACTGGAGGAAACAGGTTTTTGGGACTGACGTTTCATCATGCAGCAAAATGCAGGTGATGGCTTAGGTTGCAGTCCCATTGTCCTCCTCTTGTGAACAGGTAATGGTGGTCAAATGGGGCAGTAACTTATATAGTGCCCAGAATCTCCACAGTAAAAGCACAAGTTGCGGTCTCTGCGCCAGGACCATTCTGCATCTGTGAGTGGACCTCTGGCTCTTTTCTTTTCAGAAGAAGGCTGTGCCTTTCCAAATAAGGCCAAGGCTGGGATTTGATGCAGACGGAGACCCACATTGCTGGTATGCTGTTTGGTAACAGTACACGGATTCTTGGAGCGCAGCTCTGGTGCCGAATTCACCCTGGTCAGCTTTTTTGAACTGGAAGACTGGGTAGTGGTAAAGGCTGACCTCAAGAGACGTACCTCTTCCTGGAGCAAAGAAAAACTTTTCTGCAGCGTCTGAATATACTTTGACAGTGTCCCCACCTGCTCTATCAAAAGCGTAATAGCATAAGCACTTGCGGACTCCATAGTATGGCTGGAACATTGTGTCAGCGGCATGGTTGCCAGTTCTGGCTGGAGTCCAGATGCAAGGGCTGGAGCAGGTGTGATACCCTGTGCAGGGTGACCACTCTCCCCCAAGGGTGGAGCCCCAGGCTTTGAGCGGCCACAATTAGGGTTTTGCGGTCTTCTTTTGGGCATCTTGTCAAACAGGAACAAACGGGCAAATCAGAAAACGTAGTCGGGGTCACAAGCCAAAAGGTCAGGACTGGAGAAGGACGGAGAAGTCAGGGTACAGGCCAAATCGATAACAGTGGATCAGGGAACAAAACAATAACACCAGCAAAAGACAGGCAGGCAAAATGTTCCAGCAAAGAGTGCTGGGAGGAGGGGGTTTAAATAACAAGGAAGTTAATGAAGGACAGGGAACACCTGGGCGGAATTAAGTATGGGCAGGAGCTAGACAGACACAAAGCAGTACTGAAAACCAAGCCCTCTGATGGAGCACGGAACAGACACAGGCACCAGAAACACAGCGGTCCAGGGTTCAATCCCAGCAATGGTTACACATATCCTTATATTTCCGGTTTGTCGATGATATATTTTTGATTTGGACAGCAGGAGAAGAAGCTTTATCTGAAATGGAAACGGACCTCAATACTTTACCCTCACCGATTCGTTTTACAATGCAGAATAATGGCCAAGTGATCCAATTTTTGGATGTAGAAGTATTCAGATCTGGCAACACTTTGGGATATACCTTGTATCGGAAAAGTACAGACAGAAACACTATACTGCATGCCAACAGTTTTCACCCTGCCTCTATGAAGAATTCACTACCTTATTCCCAATTTCTTAGGGTTATTCGTAATAACTCAGATACGACCAAACGAGATATACAGTTGAAAGAAATGGCGGTGACATTTCGGGAACGTGGATATCAGCATAAAATGGTCCGAGCAGCTTTGACTAAAGCAATAAAAGGGGAGGTACAACAAAAAGAAGTGAAAACTGAGTCGAGAGTGGTGGTGCCCACGAAGTTTCATGTAGCCTCCAGTGCAGTAAGGAAAATAATCACGAGCAACTGGAATATTATGACACAGGATAGGACATTGCCAAGAATTATTCATAATCCACCTTTGTTTTGTTGTAAAAGAGGAAGCAATCTTCGGGATAGATTAGTAAAGTCAGACCCTAGACATTGCTGCGATATGACACAGAAATTTCAACAATAAGGTTGTGTTAGATGTCTTGGATGTGTCACCTGCTCGCATATGATGTCCGCCATACATTTCTCACACCCTCATACGGGTCGGAGATACAGGATTCAACATAGAATTAGCTGTCAAACAGACCATGTCCTATATATGATCACATGTCCTTGCGGGTTATCCTATGTGGGGAAGACTGTACTTACCTTGAGAGATCGGTTCAGAGGACATCGCTCGTCAATACGAATAGCATATCGGGATAAAGCCTCTGACAAACCGGTGGCAAAACATTTTTTTGAACAGCAGCATTCATTGGCTCAATTAAGGTTTATAGCCATAAGACTATATACCACCCCTTATAAGAGGTGGTGACAGGGCAACACTCTTGTTACAGCATGAGAGCAAGTGGATTCACACTTTAGATACAGTGTCACCAAAAGGACTCAATGAACAACGGCTTTTAAAATCTTTTTTGACCACACGTATATGAAAGGGTTACCCCTAGTAACAGTGGATGGAATGGGTTACAGATATGTGATTGGGCAGGGACACTGAGCCTTTGTTACTCTGTATTCTTTACTTTTATTCCTTAAGCTGCTACATATTATGCATGAGAGGTATGGAGGAGTGTCACATCTGCTGTAATAAAACATGTAGGGGGATACTGGCAGCTTTAATATTGTATTTGAGACATAGGGGATGGGCTTTTCAGCTCCTCTTGGACATAAGGTATTGGGGTGGGTTATACTAAATTTTTAGGTCTACCTGGATGAGTTGTCTGCTCCCAGTGTGGTGTATTGGTGTGATGGTGCATGACCTCCATACCTGGTTATTATATTTTTTCCATTGCAAATATAGTGGTTTGCAGTACACGGTTTATACATGGTTGTTTCTATGGGCACGTGTGAACGGTTTACACATACTACTACGGTGGTCTCTTTTGATCTCTCTTTTTTCTTTTTCTTTTTATTGTAATATGGATGTGGTGGGAGTTGTATGCTTTGAATGTCACTTTGTAGGTTATACTTTTAAACACCTGAATATCATGCGATATGGGCATTAAATACCGTTGTGCCAGAGCGGGGGCTCAGTTCATTAGTGTATGTCCGTTCCTATGGTGACCAAATAATAATTCTATCCACTTCCTGGTTTCGGGTAATCACAGAGGTAACGCCTCTTCGGGTGAGGGACGCGGGATCATTCAGCTGCGGCTGGTGAGTAATTAAGTTTTGTGTATTTATGTGTTTGTTGATAAATATGTTTATTTATTGTGCTGGATAAAGGACCAGTTATAAGCCCGCAACGTCGCTACTAACAATAAAAGATTGAAGCAGAAGTCCCGTGAGTGCGTTGCTTTTTGGATTCGTATATATATAGATATACATAAATATGTATCCATGTGTGCAGTGAGTGTATCACAGACTCAACAACAATACAACTCATGGTGACTTGCAGTATGTGAGTGTATCACAGACTCCACAGCAAAACAACACATACATACACAGCCACACACGAATAAACAAACAGTCAAATAGACAGACACAGTTACATACACAGATTTCTGTGATACTTAGCCGCATACATACAGTCACACATACACATGCAGACACACACACACACATATTTAAGGATATTATAATACTCTTTTTCCTCTTTAAGTATTTGCAATAAAAAAAAACTGAAGTTTTAATAATTGTTTTTCTTCATTTCTATGTTTTTTTTTCATTTCTCAGTCCTTTGTGGATAAATTATTGTTTTATTTATGATTTATTATTTTAAATAGCGCTGGTCAACTCCTTTATTGTGGGCTTGTTTTTTTAATCTGCAATTTATAATTAGAAGAGATGCTGGTTCACAATATAGTATTGTGGATTTAAATGAATGTGTATATAGTATTGCTGATTTAAATGACTGTGTGTAAATGTAAGTTACTTCCAAACACACAGACACACACAGCCACACTCACACAGTCATTCACAGACACACAGTCAAACACAGACAGACAGTCACACGCCCACACACACAGCCACACTCACACAGACACACACACAGAGTCACACTTACATACACACACACAAACACAGAGAGTCACACTTGCACACACACACTGAGTCACACATGCACTCACACACAGAAAGAGTCACACTTGCACTCACACAAAGAGAGAGTCACACAAAGAGAGAGTCACACTTGCACTCACACACAGAGAGAGTAACACTTGCACTCACACACAGAGAGAGTCATACTTATATACAGAGATAAAAAAAAATAGTTGGCTCCCGATGGGGCTGCTTCTCCACGCTTGTAGTGATGTGGGGGTTTTTTCTCCTTCCCTCTGACCCGTGCGCATGACTCCACGCGCAAGGCAGAGGAGGGATTATGCGACCTACATGATCTGCAGAGTTCTTCCAGGGAACGCTGCGTCTAGCTTACATATGTGGCTGGTAAAGCGGTTACCGCTTCAACATTTGGCCCGTGGGCCGCATGTTGGACGCCCTGGCATTAGAGAGATACATTATAAGGTAGCTAACTGCTGTTATTTGGTTCCCAGCATGTTGGCCAAGATGTATGCAAATCAAGAGGATAATTGTTGGAGATGTGGTGGGGAAAAAAAGAGATATATTGCACATATTTTGGAAATACAAAAAGATCAAACCATGGTAGGCCTATAGTGATGAAATTTAGAGGGAAATATGTGACCTGAAAGTACATCTAGGACCATATCTTGCATTTTTACATCTGAAAATAGGGGATATTAAGACAGAGCTGAGACCGATAGTCATACATGTGCTTTTAGCAACAAAACTTATGATTGCAAAGAAACGGGGATCCTCTATGGTCTTTGGAAGAGAGAACCTAATAAATCAAATTCTTTACCAGAGTAAGATGGAAAGAGATATTGAGGCCTGGAACAACAGAAATAAAAAAAAAGGCATTATAACTGGTCTGAATGGATAGGCAAATTGGAAGACATATGAGGATAAGCGAATGTGGGGGTACTGGGGTAAGATAATAAGGCTTCGGTCATTGAGGACAGTTTTGGTCCATCTTTGAACAGATGGAATGGGGAAAAAGGATGCTGGTTCCATATATATTTTTTTTTTATCTCTCTCTCTCTCTTTTCCCCACCCAAAACTGCTAAGGGTATAGAGTTAAATTGTTATTTATGGGAGGGGGATAGGAAACCCATCTGTGTATGTGTATAGGTTGAGTATGTTGTGAGCTTACCTTCTGGTTTATGTTTTTGGTGCTTAAATGTACATTGTCTGTTTTTTTGATATTTTTGTAATAAAAAAAATAAAATAAAATACCACTATTTTAAATACTTTAGGATGTCTATTTTCCAAAAATATATGGTTTGATGGGGTAAAATACATTGGCCGGCTTCAAAAATATTCCAAATGGAACATGGGCGCAGGTTGACTACATGTCAAAATTCCAAGTTGTAAATGCACACATCCCAAACATTGCCTTTTCGCCCCAAAAATAACCAACAAACCTATGCATGGGTGGTATCCCTGTACTCAGAAGATGTTGCTGAACACAAATTGAGGTGTTGGTTGGCAGTAGCAAATACCAGAATCTGAAAATTCATGCCTGAACTACAATGTGTGTGACATAGGTTGGTGGTAGAATTAGTACATGGAAAGTGTTAAAATACCACAATTTTAAATACCATATGATGTCTAGTTTTCCAAAATATATGGTTTGACAGGGTAAAATACAATGACAAGCTTCAAGTGTCCCAAATGGAACATGGGCACAGGCTGACTACATGTCAAAATTCCAAGTTGGGAATGCGCAACTCCGAAATGTGGCCTTTTAGCCCCAAACGACCCAACAAACCTATGCATGAGTGGTATCCCTGTACTCACTTCACATTTTCAGGAAATGTTTACCTGAATTGCAATCTGTGTGAAAAATCACAAATTTTTTTTTGCTGTAAACTTTGGCAAAGGTTTGTGGTAAAATGGCTACATGAAAAGTGTCAAAATATCCCAAGTTAAATGCCCTGAGTTGTATAGTTTTTAAAAATATGTACATGTGGGGGGCTCATTCATGGATTTAGTACAGATATCAGTGTTACAATGTCAATATCACCACTAGTTCTGGCCCTGTATCATGAATAAAAAAGCACGAAAACATAAAAAAGGGGCTATTTATGAACTAAGGACAAATATTAGGAACTATTTAGCAGTGTTTTGTTGTTGTCTCTTGTAGACGAGTATTCGATTTTTCAAATAAAATTCAGAAAAAATGTTTTTTTATCTTTTTTTTGCCATATTTTGTTATTTTTTTTATATCAAATTATATGCTATTATCAAAATAATGGTATCAAAAGAAAGTCCTTCTTTTGACGATAAAAACGATATACAGTTTGTGTGGGTACACTAAATGAGAAATAAATAATTTATAGCAAAACACAAACACCGAAGAAATGTTAAAACAGCCCATGTCACCAAGGGATGGGACTCTTCATCGCGGCTGCTTCCGCGCAGCCGCTTCACCGGCGACTTTACAGGACAAGATAGATCGTCGCTGGAGATTTAATTGCGGGACATTTCATCGCTAAAGGTAAGTATTTTACCGATTTTAGTTTGTTTAGAATTAGGGTTTAGGGGGTTAGAATTAGGTTTAGTGTTAGGGGTTAATTTTAGTATTAGGGGTCGGGGGTTAGTATTAGGGTTAGTATTAGGGTTAGTATTAGGGTTTAGGGGGTTAATTTTAGTATTAGGGGTCGGGGGTTAGTATTAGGGTTTAGGGGGTTAATTTTAGTATGGGGGTTAATTTTAGTGTTAGTATTGGGGTTTAGTGTTAAGTGTTACTATTGGGGGGGGAATCATTTATTAGGGGGGTTATTTTAGTTTTACTTTTAGATTTGTAAGAGCTGACAGTTCAGCGCTGAACTGTCAGCTCTTACATAGCTGCAGCCGCGGTGAAACGGGCGCGTTATACTTCATTGCTGACAGTTCAGCGTTCTAACTGCCGCACTGAACTGTCAGCGATGAAGATGCGGCGAAGAAGTGTCCTAGACCCTGTCACCAAGCATCAGTCAAGCCAAAAAAGTCACGTCACTAAGGGGTTAATAGAAATATCATTAAGAAGGACTGAAACAGCAGCTCTAAGAATGGTTACCGGTAATTATTTTATTCATCACAGGTTTACCATGAAATATAATGACATATAGATCCATGTAGATGTTATAGTGCATTAAGAAGCAATGTTATGGAATTGTAAATGTGTGTTTGAATTTATATGGAAACACTGTGAAAACATCTGCTGAGCTGGTGAACAATTTACTTTGATTTAAGATCAGCTGATATTTAACCTAGAATGTTTTCTAAACATAAAAATAATTAGTATCTAAGGTAATATAATAAAATGTATAAAAATACAGATTTGAGGAAAAACTGTGGTAATCAGATGAATTATTCTTTAATTCATATGACTCTATTACACTCTAGAGTTATATTGTTTCGATATTCTTATAGACATTTCCATTTCATTAGGATTATTTTACTAAAAATACTAGTACTTCCTTGTTATTTTAAATTAGTTGTTTTATTTTTCCATTTTATTTACTTTAGTCTTAGGTTTTCATATAGAGGTTGCAATAATTATATTGTTTATCTTAGATGTGTTTCTACTGAATACATTGTTACCATCTTTCACAATATTCAGACTTCAATACAAGAGCACACTACACATATTTTACAAACATGACACACGTTAACATTGGAAGTATAAATGTGAGAGGATTTACCTCTCCTAATAAAAGATGTAAAGCTTTCCAAAGCCTAAAAAAATATAAATTGGACATTATATTCATGCAAGAAATGTTTTTCTCCCCCATAAATCATCCAAACAGTATTAACTGTCTGTATAAGAAATTCTTCTTAGCAAATAGTTCTAATAGAAAATGAGGAGTACTACTTATGAGAAATAATACCCCTTTTATACACCATGGTGTTATTAGTGACCCTAATGGACAATATCTGATCGTAGCAAGGACGCTTAATGGAGAGGATATTACTTTTATCTGTGTTTATGCCCCTCAATCCAATAAAAAATACTTATTTTCAGAATTAAAGCTAAAGCTAATTGAATATAAAAAGGGTAATCTGGTAATAGGAGGAGATTTCAATTTATGAATTAATAACAGCCTAGATCTATCAAATAATTTACTAAGAACAAGCAATTCATTACAGTCATTCATGTAAGAATGGAGTAGAGATCTGAATATCTATGATATCTGGGGAGAATATAACATCAATGTGAGGGATTACACTATCTACTCTGTCCCAAACCAGAGCTACTCTAGAATAGATTATTTGCGGGCTGATGATTTATACTGAGCAATGCGCATGATATAGATATGTTCCCAATATCATGGACAGATCACAGCCTTTTACATTTGTCTTTAAAGCTACCAGGCATTAATTGCAGAACCTTATGCTTGAGATTAAATGAAAAGGTTTTCATATACCAAAAAACTAAAAGGCAAATTGAAAATGAAATGATGATTAGTTATTTTGAACAAACAAAATCTCTGATACAAATCCTTAATCCTTAATAAACTGGGAGGTTCACAAATCATATATGAGGGGAATACTTATTAAAATAGCTTCTGTTAGAAAAAAGAACCGAAATAAGAACTCTATAATAAACTCAAAAGACTGGAGAGTGCAAACAAAATAAGAACAACTTTAAAAAATCAACAAGATATCATCTGTATAAAAAAAACAGATAAATTCTATTTTAGAGAAAAACAACAAAGCATATCTATGGGTAGCTCAAAATTACTACTATTGAGGTAGCAAGGCTCACAGATCACTGGCACATCAAGTGAAAGAGGAATGGCTAGTCACCCACATTAGAAGGGTTGAAAACATCAATAACATCTGAAGGTCTTCCCTGCTGCAGGGATACAGTGAGGAACCGAAGAGGGACTTACCATCTGGTCCCCAGCTCTTCCATCCTGACGGCCTGGAGTCCCGCCTATCAAGACCCACAACTGGAGGTTGCCGCGGCCATTTGCGAATCCCAACATCATCACGGCGGGGATCAACCACGCTACACGCCACGGAGCAGTATACGGCTAAGTATATGTATGTGAGTGTGTGTATAAATGTGTATGTGTGTGTGGGGTTAAGTGTATGTGTGTGAGTGAGTGTGAGTGTGTGTGTGTATGTATGTGTGTATGTATGTATGTATGTGAGTGTGTCTGTATAAATGTGTATGTGTGTGGGGGGGTTAAGTGTATGTGTGGTGTGTGTGTGGGTGTAAGTCTATGTGTGGTGTGTGTGTGTGGGGGGGGGGGGTAAGTGTATGTGTGGTGTGTGTGGGGGGGTTAAGTGTATGTATGTATGTATGTATGTATGTGTGATAAGTGTGTATGTGGGTATGTGGTAACTGTCTGTATGTGTGTGGTAAGTATGACTGTGTATGCATGTGTGTGTGTAGTTAATGTGACCACTGCACATTAGTGTGAATTTTATATATATATATATATATATATATATATATATATATATATATATATACATATACACACACACACACGTATATATGTATATAATTATATTATATAATGAATGAAAAATGAATGTGGCCCACGCAAACATACATTTCTATTGAAGTGTCCCTTTGTAAAATAAACTTAGACACCCCTGCAATAGAGTTACCCTCCCCTCCCCATCTCTGTGTTCAGTAAAGTCTCACTAGTTTGTATTGCCTGTTGTATCATGAGATGTTTTTAAAAGGGCCAGAATATGTCTGTTGTCCTAGAAATAGCATATATCGGTCCTCAATGTCTGCCATCTTATGCTCTATAGCTTCTAATTTGGAGGTTGTGACCCCCAGCATATTCTTCATGGTTTCCTGTTGTTCACCCAGGGTTTCTTTTTTTTTTTCCACTGATCTTGTACTTTCAGTTAGACCAGCAATATCTTTTTTTCAGATCTTTAGAGCTGTTTTCTAGTTCATCTTTTATTACTTTTACCAGGTCATCCAGCACCCCTGGGATTGGGTAACCCCAGCAGACTCCAGTATGGTCAGCCCCATCATAGAGTCTACTGTGTTATGGACATATGTCTCTTTTACTATTATACACTTGTGTTTATGTCTTATTTGTCACACATTCCCTAAAAGAATATCCTTGGTCACAATTTTGGCCACGTGCAACAAAATGGAGAATCACTGTTAAAGTAACAGTAACTGTTTCCCCTGGAGCCCCTCTTTGTTCAGTAACTACTCACTCCCCTTCCATCGTGTAACCAAGATGGAGCTGGAATGTGAGTGGGAGAGCTCTGTAATGATGAAGTCACATTCTGTAGGGTGGGTTTAGATAAGACCCCTGAAACTATTAGCCAATTGTTGAATGTATACTGTATGTTTAACTGTGACTCTGTACATGACGTATTTCTGCTTTAAAAGGAATCTCCCACTCTGGGAAATAAAGGTTTGCCTCAGGTTTTTAACTGATCAGAAACTTTGACTCCGGTGTGAATTACTTCTAGGGGAGAGCGCATTAGTTGATCAATTTGGAAGTAGATAGACAATAAAGCAAAGTTTGCTTTGATCCAAATCAGTTGGCGCCCGAACAGGGACATTTGGGGTGTGTTGCTACGGAAGCCGCATTGAGCACCGGAGAGGAGACCCCCAGAGACTGGAAAAAAGAGCCTGATCACCTCTGCATATGGTAAATTACCTATATTTTCCTGTCTTTGGACTTGGCCTGCACTCCGTGTCTGCGCCGGCTTCTCGTGGATAACGCCATTGAACAGGTATATAGTTTGCCCAAATGTCCCCTTTATTTGAATAGAACCTGTCAATTGTCTATCTACTTCCTTAGTCATTCCTGAGTGTGTGTTTTATGTGTGGAAGAGTCTGCTTGCCTGATTATCTGTTATACTTCTGTTGCATACTTGCCTAACATTGTGGTGTTGTTTTATTTGTTGTTTTGGCTGAGAGTGTTGGTATAGAGACCTAGGTAGTGTTATTGTTTTACTTTTATGATTTGCCTCGTTTGGATTAAACTATGTGTTTTATTTGTTGTTTTGGCTGAGAGTCTTGGTATAGAGACCTAGCTAGTGTTATTGTTTTACTTTTATGATTTGCCTCGTTTGGATTAAACTTGGTGTTTTATTTGTTGTTTTGGCTGAGAGTCTTGGTATAGAGACCTGGCTAGTGTTATTGTTTTACTTTTATGATTTGCCACGTTTGGATTAAACTTGGTGTTTTATTTGTTGTTTTGGCTGAGAGTCTTGGTATAGAGACCTAGCTAGTGTTATTGTTTTACTTTTATGATTTGCCTCGTTTGGATTAAACTTGGTGTTTTATTTGTTGTTTTGGCTGAGAGTCTTGGTATAGAGACCTAGCTAGTGTTATTGTTTTACTTTTATGATTTGCCTCGTTTGGATTAAACTTGGTGTTTTATTTGTTGTTTTGGCTGAGAGTCTTGGTATAGAGACCTAGCTAGTGTTATTGTTTTACTTTTATGATTTGCCTCGTTTGGATTAAACTTGGTGTTTTATTTGTTGTTTTGGCTGAGAGTCTTGGTATAGAGACCTAGCTAGTGTTATTGTTTTACTTTTATGATTTGCCTCGTTTGGATTAAACTTGATGTTTTATTTGTTGTTTTGGCTGAGAGTCTTGGTATAGAGATCTAGCTAGTGTTATTGTTTTACTTTTATGATTTGCCTTGTTTGGATACTTGGTGTTTTATTTGTTGTTTTGGGTGAGAGTCTTGATATAGAGATCTAGCTAGTGTTATTGTTTTATTTTTATGATTTGCCTAGTTTAAAGGTGTTATTTTTTTGTAGGTTTAGTTAAGCTAGTTTGGTGAACAGAAATACAAACAGGCGCCTGTTTTTTGGTATGCAGATATTGTATGTGAAATTGTGACCTGAGTTTTTTATTAGCCGGCATTTATTTTAAGGTATTTGTAATTTAATTACAGCTGTGTATTGTGTATTTGCCTGTATATGTCTTTTTGGGTACCATATATGTTAATTGTCTTGTTGGTCTCCTATTCTATCTTTTGTCTTTAGGTGAGCTGTGCAACAGCAGTCACATGGTTAAAAATCCTTTGTGCTGGCTGAAACTTTCCTTCCCCCCCCCCCCCTGCTTTTTCACCCCTCCTTCTTTCTTGGTGTATAAGCAGCAGAAACTTTTTGTGTGCACGGTTTGATTCTTTTGTTTCTAATTCCTGTAATCTGTTTCCTTTTAAGTTTAATTTCACTTTCTCAGTCTTGTATTTCCAGTTTCCAGTTTTGGTTTGTTCAGGGATAGTTTGCATTTCTTTTCCAGTTGCTTTTTCCAGTAATATTACAGTGTGCACATGGGTCAATCAAATGTTAGCTCCTTCCAAGGTCGGTTGGCCTGTGATCTTGTGAGAGAAAGAGCTGGGAAATCAGCTGTAGGAAAATTGGATAAAATTGTTAAGATTTGTGGAATTACTATGTCTCCTCAGGGCAGACTGCAGGCGGAGGATTGGAGAAAACTTGTAAACGATAAGAATGGGATATTGTTGGATAGTGGATTAATGAAAGCTGCAGATGCTTGGTATAAAGTGGCTAAAGGGATTAAGAAGGAGGGCTGGATTGAGGAGGAAATAGATGTAAAGGGGCAGAAAATTTTTGTGTATCATGAGAAAGATGGTTTTGTTGAAACTGTTACAAACATTTCCCATCCCCCTCCTTATGATGGAGCCTGGCACAAAGGGAAGATGGCTACCTCTGGAGCCCCCACACAGCCCACACCTGTGAGAACTCCCTCTCCAGTTCCTACCCCCTTGTACCCTGTCCTTGGGGCCGACGGATCCTATTATTTCACAGCCCCCATTCCTTCTCCACTTCAAAACCCAGTCAGGCCTTCCCGTCCTGTTTCCTTGCATTCTTCTCTCTTGCCTGTCGCTGTGGATACACCCTCTCTTTCAGCTCCGGTTGCTTCTGTCCCCGCCCAATTCCTTCCACTTCTCCCTGTCACTTCCGCCCTTACCTCTCCTTTAGCTCCTTCCACTTCTGCCCTTTCATTGTCACCATTTCCTGTATCTGCCACACCCATCCCTTCCATGATGGTCACTTCCTCCCTCACCCCTATATCCTCTTCTAGTCCTGCCCCTATCATGGCTGCCCCCAGTGTATCTTTCCCTATTATGACTGTTGGCTCCACTGTTCCTGCTGCAGCAGCCTGTCTTCCTTCTTCATCCCCTGCTGCATCAGGCCATTATCCCACTACCTCACAACTTGATCCCCTCCAGGTTCCTAATGCAGTTACTTCCTCTGAGTCCAGTGCTACAGCAGTTTCAGCTTCCATTCCCCCTGATGATGGTAGTATCCAGGGGGGACAGCCACCACAGATTCCAAATAATCTCCCTTGCCTTCCCCTAAAAGGCCCTCGCAGCACCCAACATGGTCTGGAGGTAGCCCCTGTGATGTATGTTACCTTTAACCCATCCCTAGCTGCAACCCTGGTGAATTCACTTCCAGACCCAGAAAAACAGCCCATACCCTTTTACAGACAGATTGTTCAGATCCGTAAAACATACTCTGCTGCATGGCGCGATTTGTTTAGTCTGTGTGAAATTAAAGCATGGGATGCCTACTGGCCCATAATGGAAAAGAGCTTTGATGATGCCCGCTTTGTGAACAGCTCCATGCATGGGCTCAAGATAAATTAGCTGATCAGGCTACTTCTATTAATGATATTGTGCAAGAAAAATCAGAAACGGTTGAAAGATTTAATTCTAGGTTAACTCAAACCTTCTTTGATTTGGGTTTCAATACATGTAATAAGGCCCACACCCAGATGCTATCAGCTGCTTTCGTTGCAGGCCTTAAAGAACCCATAAAGAAAGGCCTGGTCCTATCCCGCCCCGAGTACAGGATTATTCCCCTGGATACTCTCCTCCTGGTTGCTAAAGGCCTGGAGTCGGCCCAATTGCCCCAGCACAAGAAATCCAATCCTTTAATGGTTTCTTTGTATAACCCTGCAATTCAGCCTGCCCCTGGTGGGTTCCCAATTCCTGCGCAGCCGGGCCCTCTCAGGGCTCAAGCCCCAAGACCAGACTTTGGAATTTGTTTTCACTGTCAGCAACCATTTCATTTTAAAAATGCTTGTCCAAGCCTTCCAGCATCTAAGCAGCGCACATATGCTCTACGCCCACCATATCCTCCTGCCCAGGCATACGGTTATCCCATACCTGGTTCTAATTATGCTAACTATGCTAATTATTATCCTGATGATCTAACCTCGGCCGGTTATCTGCCCGCTAACCATACTGTGCCTAGGCACCGTCGTCCTGCTCAGCATGCTCAACAACCCCACTACTCAGCTGCACCTACACGTCCATACCCTGGTCCAAACCAGTCTCATATTGATCTTGTCCAATAGGTAACTGGCAAACCTGTGTCCAACGCCCCTGTTATGGCAGTGTTTTCAGGGGATAAAGGGGGGCCCCTAGCTACAGTGGTCCTACCTGTGGAAGGCTGCCCAACCACCTTCTTAGTTGACACAGGTGCAGCCCGTAGTGTGCTTCGAGAACGAGACCTGCCTGACACCTCTTTACTCTCTTATATTGATGTTTCCTGTATAGGTGTAGATGGCACCCCTCGTAGTAACCCATTAACCAAGCCCTTACGGGTGGGTACTTTCCCAGATCTCCTTACTCAGTTTGTAGTGTCTTCCTCTTGTCCTCTTAACCTGTTGGGAGCTGATGTCCTTTCCTGACTACAGGCCTCTATCTTTTTCACTCCAGATGGGAAGGTTAAGTTATTCACTCCTCTCTCAAGTGATGATACCTCAGCCCTCTGTTCTTTGCCCCTCCTACTCCACATGGAGTCGCCCCATGGGAGTGCAAGGGCCCCAGACAATTCCCCCAGTGCCCTTGACAGAGTTCCTGTGAAACTGTGGTCTACTTGTCCAGATGATATTGGACTTCTTGAGGTCCCTCCAATACTGGTGCAATTGATCCAAGGAGCAAGTCCGCCCAGAAGACCTCAATATCCATTGACACCTGCTCAGGCCAGCGCTATCACAACACAAGTTGAAAGTCTACTTGCTACAGGTGCTCTGGTTAAATGTGTATCGCCATGTAACACTTCTTTGTTTCCAGTTAAGAAAAAGACCGAGAAAGGTGAACCGGACAAGTACAGGATGGTGCAAGACCTCAGAGCGGTAAATGATGTTACTATCCTGGAAACTCCCATTGTTCCGAATCCTCATACTCTTCTGTCCCAGGTGCCTCCTTCAGCTAAATTCTTCACAGTGGTGGATTTGGCCAATGCCTTCTTCAGCGTGCCTTTGCATCCTTCTTGTCAATACCTGTTTGCATTTACTCACGACCGCCAACAGTATACCTGGACTGTCATGCCCCAGGGAGCACAGAATTCACCAAGCCAGTTTGCAAGAGCAATGGCATACATCCTGGAACCATGGCAGAAGTCTCACACGGATGTGGTCCTCCTGCAATACGTGGATGATCTCCTTCTATGTGCTGACGATCTCACAGCTACAGAACATGCTTCTGAAGATTTCCTCTGTTTTCTGGCCACCCAAAGTTGTAAGGCCTCTAAGAAGAAATTGCAGTGGTGCCAACCATCAGTGATATTTTTGGGACATTGTCTTTCTCACGGCACCCGGCATCTCACTAGAGACAGAGTGCGGGGTATAACATCTCTCTGTCCTCCATCAGCTCACAAGCCCCTCCATGCCTTTTTGGGTCTTCTCTCTTACTGCAGACCATGGATTCCTGAAGCCTCTTCCCTCATGCAGCCTCTCTACGATGCCCTCAAGACTGAACCATTCGCTTTATCTCCTGAAGCCCTTACCAGTTTTTTTGCATTACGACGTGCAGTTGCTTCTGCTCCTGCATTGGGCCTTCCAAATTACCAGAAGCCCTTCAAGCTCTTTGTCTACGAAAAGATGGGTCATGCATCTGGTGTTCTCACACAGTCTCATGGATCCCGTCAGCGTCCAATAGGGTACTACTCCTGTCAGCTGGATCCGGTGGCCAGGGGAGGACCCTCCTGTCTTCCGGCTGTGTTTGCAGCAGGTGCTCTACTGGACAAGACGAATGACCTAATTCTTGGTCACAGGCTTACCATCCTCTCTCCCAATGATATTTCTGCAATACTCAATCAAATTCAGCCTAAACATCTCTCTACACAGAGACATCTTCGTCTTCAAACGACTTTATTGCTACCCGATAATGTCTCTTTACAAAGATGTTACACTTTGAATCCTGCCACTCTTCTGCCTCTTCCCAAGGAGGGAGTACCACACTATTGGTACAGTCTGGACATTGATCCTGATGCCTTCCTTGATCTGGATGTCCATATGCCCACAGTACCACACGACGAGCAGCCATCTTCTCTATGGCATTGCACTATGTGGTTCAGAGATGTTCCGGGGGCCTGACTCCCGGTATGAAGAAGAACTGTTTCAGTTGATTGAAGTGCGTCTCACTTTGACAGACATGTTCTGTGATACAAAAGGCAACATTGTGGTTTTAGTCCAATTACCCACAGAAGTGACTCATATGTACCACCATTGGGAGATGGCAGTTCCTGATGTCTCTATTACTAAGTCTCCAGATATCTCATGGAAGGAACTTGGTCCATTAGCCAAAGCATGGAGTACAAAAGATCAAGATCAACTCTCCACAGAAGGTGTAACCAAGCGAACTGTGAATTGTGAGACTACTGGTTACCCGCAACATCACACAGAAATATGTGAAGATGCCCCTACCATAGATCCTGACCCAGATGTTCCTCATGACTGCTTTGAACAGATGAAGATGGAAACAACCCATCTTCCCACAGTACATGAAACAGTTTTGCCAGATCCTGACTGCACACTGTTTGTGGATGGCTCCAGATTAACAGATGAACAAGGAAGATACCACACTGGATTTGCCGTGACCACCATGGATCAGATACTTCAAGCATCCCCACTTCCGCCTTCTATGTCTGCTCAAGAAGCTGAGCTAAAAGCTCTCACTGTAGCATGCCAAATGTTTGAAGGAAAGCGTGTTAATATTTACACTGATTCCAGAAAGCTCAGTTCCTGAGACTCTGAAGGAGATACAAATATACTCTAAGCTATCAGGATATAAAATGAATATAGAAAAGTCAAAATTTCTAGCGAAAAATCTGGATAAAAATCAAATATCTTTCTTGGTACAAAAGCTAGGTCTCCCAGAAAGCAAAGACAACTTAAACTACCTAGGCATTACAATAACTCCAAAACTAAAAGACCTAGTGGAAGCAAACGTCCTCCCCTTATTGAAAGACACCAACAAAAAGCTAAGAGACTGGAAAGGTCTTTGCTTTTCATGGTCAGGCAGGATTAACATCTTAAAAGCATATATTTTACCCAAGTGGCAGTACTTATGGCGAATGATACCACTCAACTTCCCAGAAGATTGGCTTGCGTTATTACAGACAGCCTTCAGGAAATGTATCTGGGGAGGGAAGAAAGCTAGAGTTAAAATGAAAATTCTAACAAGAACAAGAAAGGAGGGGGGGCTGGGATGTCCAGAAATAGTACAAGGCTACCAGGCCAGTAGATTATATCATATACTGTTTACACAAAATAGTGCCTTAACACAAGACACATGGTACTATATGGAAAAAGTAAAAATGGGGGTAAGAAACCTTTCGTCACTCTTTTGGACATTAGATCTGAATAAGAAACGGATGATACAGGCAAGAACCAAATCTCGGATACTCCAGGATTTAACAAACTGGTGGGATAAGTTTGCAAAAAAAACTGACCTTAGAAATAGCCTAATAGAAACAATTCCTTTCTCTAGCATCATGGACATGATGGATAATATAAACGTAGACAGCTGGAAGAATGGGGGGATAAAAGTCTATAAACATCTACTTGCCGGGGACAAAATGAAATCCTTTAACCAGATCACAGAAGAATTCAATATTCCCCCCTCAGAGATCTTTAACTACCAGCGGATCAAAAGTTTTTTACTAAGGTTTTGTCTATCAAAAACGGGGGAGAAGGCAGCAACCCTCAAACACCTATTTGAAACAAGCAGTTTTAAAAATCTACTGGCCAAATGCGCAAAAACCATATACAAATGGGGAAACGATAAGCCAATAGAATTAATTAATAAATGGGAAAAAGAACTACAAACCCAAATAGATGGAAAAGAATGGGTAAACTCCCTGAACAAACTAAATAAACACGTTCACTATCTAAACCTTACAGAAACCCAATTTAAACTATCAAATAGATGTTATCTTACTCCGAAACGGCTTAAACACATGTTCCCAGAATCCTCAGACAGATGCTGGAAGTGTAAAACAGAAGAAGGCAACTTAATCCATTGCTGGTGGCGATGCACACCGATAAACAAATTCTGGAAAGAGGTAATAAAATTAATAAGTCAATTAACCGGGAGAAAATTACCCCTCAAGCCAGAAGTCATACTGCTAAACATGTACTGGCCAAAAATGGCGAAAAAAGATGCAATGATAACATATCATATAATTACGGCAGCTAAACTACTAATAGCTAGAGAATGGAAAATGGACACAGTACCACATATACAGGAAGTCATGAAACAAGTTATCTGGCAAGCTAAAATGGAGAGGTGCATCCTGAGTAGTCTAGGAAACAGATATACCCAAATAGAACACTGGGAAACATGGATTACCAAAATGGAAAGAGACACTTAACAATAAGATTAGACACATATGAATACTATTCGGCATCAGAAACTAAGACCTCCAGCTGAGCATAAAAAGAAAGAGAAGAAAGAGGAAAGATAAGGGAAAGAAAGAGGAAAAAAGGAAAAATAAAATAGTCTAGAAGAAGGAATCCCCCAAGAAGGGCATCCACACATAAAATCGTAATATAGGGTAAGACTCTGATCAAAGCTCTCGATCACTCTCCAAGACTAAAATATATAGTTATAACAAGACGATAATAGCACAAAGAGAATGGGGGAGGGGGTTAGGGGAAAGGGAAAGAAGATAGAGGATATTAATGATGACTCACTGTACCGCGTTCCTGATCTAAACGAAAAGTTGAAGGTGGGCAGAAACCGGTACACGTCTGAAATAAAATAAAAAAAAAAAAAAAAAAATATTTACACTGATTCCAGATATGCTTTGGGTGTAGCACACGACTTTGGACTGATATGGAAGACAAGAGGTTTTCTGACAGCAACCGGTACACCAGTTAAACATGGTACAGCTATAAAGTAACTGATGGATGCTTTACTCCTTCCTGAAGAAGTGGCCATATTGAAAGTAAAAGCCCATGGAAGACGGAATTCGGAAGAAACGTGTGCCAATCATAAAGCTGACCAAGCCGCCAAAGATGCTGCATGTCAATCAAGGGAAGTGGACAGAACTGTGTCCGGTGAGGAAATTCCTATCTTTACCATGCAAACCTTACCTACGGACCTCAAGTTTTTGAAGAACAACAAGCAGCTGTAAGTCCTGAAGAAAAGAAAAATTGGAAACAGAAAGGAGCAACCTTACAGAATGGAGTGTATACTAGCAATCTCAAATTTTGTCTACCTAAAAGTATGTATCTGCCTGTGGTTCAGTGGGCCCACGGAGCAGCACACTTGTCTAAGATTCTCATGAACTCTTTAATTGCTAAATATTTTGAAACACCAGGTATTACCACTCTGACTAAAACCTACTGTAAGTCTTGTGCTATCTGTGCCAAGTGCAATCCGGGAAAATTGGAGAAAGTTGTCCCCAAACACCTGGCGAAGCCACACTACCCATTCCAGAGAGTCCAAATTGACCACATTCAGATGCCAAAGAGTGGCCGGTATAAATATGCCCTAGTTCTGGTGGACATGTTCTCAGGATGGCCAGAAGCTTTCCCGGTTACTAATATGACCGCCAAGACCACTGCCAAGCGGTTGCTCACTGAAATCGTCTGCTGATATGGAGTTCCTAAAGTGATTGAAAGTGACCAGGGCCCGGCTTTCACAGCACTAGTGACTAAGGAAGTCTGGGCAGCACTGGGGGTGACCCTTGCATTCCACACACCCTATCACCCACAGAGTAGTGGTAAGGTAGAACGCATGAATGGCACCTTAAAAGCCAGAATGCTTAAGATGGCTCAAGAAACTAACTTACCCTGGCCAGAGAGTCTCCCCATAGCTCTGTTTAGTGTCAGGTACACACCAAGAGGGAAGTTTAACCTGTCCCCCTATGAGGTTTTGTTTGGTTCAGCCCTTAGGTTAGGTTGTTACTTTCCCCAACAACTCCAACTGCAATCAGATACTATGGTTAATTATGTAACTGCTCTTTCTCAAACTTTAAACAAAATACATGCTCAAGTTTTCTCTTCAATTCCAGATCCAGAGTCTGATACGGGCACACACAGGTTGCTTCCTGGTGATTGGGTTCTGGTGAAGAAGTTCCTGAGAAAACATACCCTTGAACCCAGATATGATGGTCCGTTCCAAGTTCTTCTAACCACAGCTACCTCAGTTAAATTGTCCGGAAAGAGCACTTGAATACACGCTTCACATTGCAAGAAGGTTCCAGCTCCACAGGAAGCAGATCCTGTTATAACATGAATTATTTTGTGTATTTTTTTCTTGCTGCTAGGTCTGATAAAAGCCCAACAAGTCGCTATAACCAAAGACAGTCGACCAGACCACCCCGACCTTCCTTCACCAAGAGATTGACGACATAGACCGTGAAACACCACATACACCCTTACAGTCCCACCGCACCAAGTCAACAGCTACTTCCTCTTAAGGGCATTCAGGGATAGCGTCTGTCTCTACGGGAAAAAGTCTGTCGCGGGAGAAATAGTGGACAAGCTGCTATGGGCCACCCGCCCAGTGAAGCGTTCGAGGCCTGTTCAGACAGATGTGCAAGATAGCCTTTTTGTTATTTTTCTATAGGGACAGTATTAGGGTAGCTGTTAGTAAAATAGCCATTTTAAGGGGGGACTGTTATGGACAAATGTCTCTTTTACTATTATACACTTGTGTTTATGTCTTATTTGTCACACATTCCCTAAAAGAATATCCTTGGTCATAATTTTGCTCAGTAACTATTTCCGTTTTCGTTATTAACTCCTCCCCCACTTCCTTTGTGTAAGTTAACAGTTATGTGCCACGTGCAACAAAATGGAGAATCACTGTTAAAGTAACAGTAACTGTTTCCCCTGGAGCCCCTCTTTGTTCAGTAACTACTCACTCCCCTGCCATCGTGTAACCAAGATAGAGCTGGAATGTGAGTGGGAGAGCCCTGTAATGATGAAGTCACATTCTGTAGGGTGGGTTTAGATAAGACCCCTGAAACTATTAGCCAATTGTTGAATGTATACTGTATGTTTAACTGTGACTCTGTACATGATGTATTTCTGCTTTAAAAGGAATCTCCCACTCTGGGAAATAAAGGTTTGCCTCAGGTTTTTCACTGATCAGAAACTTTGTCTCCGGTGTGAATTACTTCTAGGGGAGAGCGCATTAGTTGATCAATTTGGAAGGAGTAAATAGACAATAAAGCAAAGTTTGCTTTGATCCAAATCATCTGTTGATAGGGATGTCTCCAACTGTGATTTATTTTGATTTTCCCAAGTTAGTTTTGGGTCAGCTGTGCCCTTTCCATTTTTTTGGTCTTTTTTTTCTTTTGGCTTAACCGTTGGGAAACATTTAGGCGGCATTATGGAATTTGTCTTAGTTTTTTTCCGTTTTAGGAACATTCAGTCCCATGTGGGTCTCTACTGTCCTGTTCCCAGTCTCTTTCCTGCAATTCTCAGATATCTCTTAAATTTGGTTTGTCAATGGAGAGAGGGGTTAACCACACTAAGGCTATGCTTGTTCACCTCATCCACCAGCTAGGCCCTAGTTGTGCCTTAAACCACCCAGTTTGTTCATTTGATATTTTTGACAAGGGAGGCACATATACATTTTACTAAAGCCACATAAGTCCAAGCTGGAAGAGGACCAAAGACAAGAGGGAGTTACTTATCTTGTTTCAGCGTCTTCTCTAATCATCCAGATACACTGCTTCCTCGCAGGGTTTAGCCAACTTCTGCAATCACCTTCGTAGCTTTGGATGAGGGCTGCCGGCGCCACCAATTTCAGTGTTAGGCATATAAATCAAATAGCACTCCTATAAAGATATCCTCCCCAATCGTCTCAGAGTTTTAAGTTTTAGGGCCTCCTCAACACTTTCTAGTGGCTCAGCACTTTCGTCTCCTATCCGGGAGCAGCAGCCCGCCTCTAAGACGTACGTTGTGACTTCACATCATACCACCGGAAGATTAGTTTTAAGGTTTTCTATACAGTGCCCTTCTAATGGGCAAAAGGCAACACGGCTTATTTTATATGTATGCATCCAGACTATTTTTAAATGCATCTATTGTAGTCGATAGCACCACCTCTCTTGGCAGTGAGTTCCATAACTTTATTGTCCTTACCTTCTTTTGCTGTCAATGCTCTTCCAATCTCAGGGGGTCACCTCTTGTTCTTTGTACATTTTTGTTAATGAACAGGTCACTGGAGAGCTCCTTATATTGGCCCTGCACATACTTTTGTAAGGTTATCATATCCCCTCTGAGATGCCTTATTGGTAAAATAAATCAGTTAACAGTTTTGCTAGTACACCACTAACTTATTTTAATAACTTTGGGTATATCCCATTATGCCCCAATGACTTATTTGTCTTTACTTTAGACAGCTGAAGTAGAGCCTCTTCCTCTATAAACTCACATGTATTAAATAACTCTTTGGTCTTTTTTCCTAACTGAGGTTCCTTTGCTTCATTTTCATCTGTAAAAAATGGACAAAAATATTCAGTGAGGCAGTCAGCTAGATCTTTAGCCTCTTCTAGATAGCTTTATAATTTTGTTTTTAATCTAACTAATCCTTATTTTCTAATTTATTTATCTTAAAACCACTTGTATGTACCTTTGTTTAACTTACTGGACATTTTTCTTTTCTGTGTGTGCTTTGGAAGCTTGTATAACCTGCTTTGCTTCTTTCTGCTTAATCTTATAGATATGTTTATCTTCCTAGATATTTCTAAACAATCTATGTGGAGAATAGAGACTCATGGCAGGAGGATTTTGGATATTGCAAAATATACATGGCGGTCAAAGGAAGTAGCCCTGGCCCCTCTATAATAAATAAGGCTGGAAGTTGCCCAAATTACTTCCAGTCAGCTTGAGTATTAAAGGATAAGGCCCATGGGCAGTGTTTCCCGGCCTGCAACTACTGGGGCCAATGTGGGATGTGGCCATTTCAAGGGTGTGAGGGGAGAGAGACCATAGACATGTGGGGGGGGGGGGAGACCATAGACATGAGGGTGGAGATAGACCATAGACATGAGAGGGGAGGGAGACCATAAACATGAGAGAGGAGGCAGACCACAGACATGAGAGGGGAGGGAGACCATAGACATGAGAGGGGAGGCAGACCACAGACATGAGAGGGGAGAGACCACAGATATGAATGGGGAGGCAGACCACAGACATTAGAGGGGATGGAGACAACAGACATGAGAGGAGAGATAAACCACAGACATGAGGAGGGAAGGGAGACCACAGACATGAGAGGGGAGGGAGGCCACAGACATGAGAGGAGAAAGAACCACACCATAATTAAATTAGTGTATGGACTTAGTTGTATTTAATTAAATGGCATATCACAAATATTATACCTTTATAATAGCATGAAAGAAGATACCAAATTCTAGTTAATGCAGATCTGTAAATGCTTACAATTGCATACCTACAGCCCTTTATACCCTTTTTTGAGGATAATATAACACATCAAATGCACTTGATGTGCAATACAATATTGTATATATAATATTAATATAACATGATCTAATCAAGGTCTCTTAAAAGGAACACTGTAACCTTTTATTTGTCTTTGCAGTGTCTCCTATTTATGACATTACCTTGTGGACCAATGGGAAAATTCACTACATTCAATAAGAAATGTGTAATTTGCATGGTCACAAGGTTAAAAAGCCGACAGATGCATTCAAAACATTTTTTTTCTTAAAAGGACAACCCCACCAAAAAAAATGAAAAGAGTTTATTTTTTTAATTTGAATTGCTGATTTCAGATATGTCTTTTATTTTTGTTGAGAGTTTTTATGAATATTTTACTAAACAATTTTGTGAAATATTGTGTTTTTGGGTGCTACTCCCCAGTAACAATTCTGATCTAGACTTGCATTGAATTGGAGGGTAATGTAACTATTACATCACAAAGGGGTTGAGTTATGATCCTGTTTGATTAGGTCAATCTCCTCTATTTGTGTTGGAAGGCAGGTAAGAAAAAAGTTGTACACAGCCACCTAGTCCTGCCCACTATGATACACAGGAGCCAGTAAGAGAGAAGGGGTGTATCTTATGACATCATCATGCAGGCCACAGTTGTAAAGTGGGACTTGCTGGAATATTTTGGAGAATGTTGCATCATGGGTAAAAGTCTCAAAATGGATGCTGGCAATAGACACCTAATTTTATATTTACTTTTATAGGCAATTAATTCAAACATAGAAGAAAAACAGTGGCATATATCTTATATATGTGTTTTTTTTAAATGCACAGGTTATCTAGGTTATCTATTTTGTTTACATTTTGAAACTAGATCTTACCCATCAGTGTGAGTTGTTTAGATAACTTCTGCATTATGTCCATACCATTTTTTAGCCATGTAATTTTTGGGACAGGTATTCCCTCTGCGTGACATTTCAGACTTGCAAACACTCCAGGTTCTTGAGCTTGTGTCTCAGGGTACACCCTGATCACAGGAGGCACTATGGGGGAAAAAAGTTACAAATTACTACTCACCAAAACAATGTCTAAGCTACTAAATTGGAAGTCAAAACATATACAGCACTTCAGCAAACTTTCCTGTTAACATGAAATCAAAGTCACGATTTTATTGCATTAAAAACACTACTACTGTACTATACAAACAGACTTCTGTAAACTAAAGTAATATCTCACTTGTTATACATTTTTTACATATTCAGTAAAAGCAGGATCATAGGTATCTGGAGTAAGGTGTTACGGAGCAATTGTGATTGCAATCCTACAATCTTTCATTTACCAAAAAATAAACAACCCTATCTCTAAGCATCTGTCCTCAGCAGATGATGCAGAATGATATCTGTCAGCCAGTGAGGAGCCTCCTTATCCCAGTCTTACCATTGGCTCCAATTTTTTTTAAGTTTATAAAGTCAGCAGCATTCCGCTGACCCCAGGGATCTTGTGAAATGAGTCACAGTCCTCTCCATAGTCTATGGGGATGATAGAGGCTACTATTTCGGTCACTTCAGCAATTCGCGAGTAGCCCAAATTAAGGGGCCATTCAGATCACCACTGTGATTTGATATTATTTAGTCCTATTGGACTGCTAAAATGCCAACATTCTATGTCCTTATATGATTATATAGCTCAAGGAGGAGCCTGTTAAAATTCTCTCTAAAATTCTCACTCTAAAATTGCAGATTGCAGGTCCCTTTAATTTCAAATGGGGGAAGAAAAATAGATTTGCAGGCTGTTGGACTTAGATTGTTAAGTCCTTCCCCCTATAAACCAAATGGGGGAAATCCCCCTTTATTTGCAGTAATATCGCTGCCGGGAGCATTGGAAGCTCCCAGCACTGTCATAATTATAGGGGGCCATTTGGGGAGTCCCCGGGAACTGGTTATGATGGGGTGGGTTATATATTTTTTCTTTTTTTTTTTTTACATTCTTTGTAATGCAGCTCGCCACCTGTTAAGAGTCAAGCTGCGAGAGGAGGGTTGGACGTCAAAGTCCAACTTGCCTCCCAATTCAAACTCACTTTGGATTTTAGTGAATAGCTGAGGTTGACTTTTAAAGTGAAATTCTTGCATTTTAGCGAATAGACCTCATAGAGTGAGAAATAATTCAGTTTAAGATTCTGTTATGATTGCAGTTACAAGTCACATATGGCATTTTACATAGCGGTCTATTCTAAGAGCAGTGAGCTTCCTGGGGAAAATTAGAGCCCTAAAATTTGGTCCATTTCAGATAACTTTTGTTATCCGAATGGCCCTTAAAATTGTGCCATTCAGGAAGTGATTCTGAATAAGCATGTGAATCAACCAAAGTTCTGCTGACTGAAATGGTAGCTTTGAGCACTTCAATGAACTTCTGTGGAAGGATTTTAGCTATTAAGGAAATTGCCAAAGTCCTCCCATAGAAGTCATTGAGAGCAACTTCCCAGTGCCAGTTTTGTGCCCAAACACCTCGCTGCGCAATCTTAGTGTCCAAACACCATGCCACTATCATCTGTGTGCCCAAACACTATCCCTATGTCACCTGTGTGCCAAAGACCTTTCTTGTGCTATATGTGTGCCCAAAGACCTTACCAAACACCTTTCCAGTGCCATATTTGTGCCTGAACACTATTCTAATGTCATATTTGTGCCATATGTGTGCCCACATAACTTTCCAGTGGCATCTTTGTGCCCAAACACCTTTCCTGCAGCATCTTGGTGTCCAGACACCTTTCTAGTGACATTTGTGTGCCCAAAGACCTTACCAAACACCTTTCCAGTGCCATATATATGTCAGAACACCATTCCAGGGGCTTATTTGCACCCAAACACCTTCCCATTTATGCCCCAGATGTCAGGCAGGAAGCATGAAAAATAAATGTTGTGGGCCGGGTTTTTCAATTTAAGTTCTGGCGGGTGCATGCGGAATTGTTATGGTGGATGTGGTGTGGATGTGCTGCCCTATGTGTAGGACTTGTTTGTTTTGGCCAAGGTACAATCCTGAATATAGGGGCATCTTCACTGCTAGGGTTGCCACCCAGCTGGTAACTTACCAGCAGGCTGGTAAAAAAAGTAAACAAGAAAGATGTGTAGGGGCAAGGAGCCAGGAACACTGTGTTCAAGTACGTTATATGGTGTGATATGCTTTCACTGAGGTATGACATGATTGTGACAATGTGATGAGCCTGCTATATGCTTGCACTGAGGTATGACTTGTGATATGGTAAAATGCTTTTTTATGAAACTATATCATGCCTTTTCCTCTACCATTACACTGCCATATCAAATCTCATCAACATCACACAGGCATTTATTTAGAAAGTGTTTTACCAGGAAGAATACATTAAGATTCTTGTTTTCATGTCCAGAACATTATTACACAACGTTGGACATTTAAAAGCAGGAGAAAAAATACATACATAGATATATTTATACAGGAATGTTTGGGAGAGTACACACAGGGTATATAATTATTAATACAGAAAAATAGAGGAAACAACAATAAACATGTACAGTGTAATGCAATGGCTTCCTAAGGTGGGTAGCACCTTTGCCTATTGAAGGAAATCACCTCCATAGCCCCCAATTTTAACTCAGCATTCACCAAGTAAGTATTTCCTGGAATCTTGCTGTTTGTACCAAAATAGCAGACAGGACTACCAGTAGTTAGGTACAGCAAGAAGGAACATTTATTTGTGAAAAAGCACAGACTTAAATACAGATAAATATGACACATCAACTGGGGGGGGGGGGGGGGGGGGCACGGGGAAACTAATTACAACACGGTAAGCTTCAAACAAACCTAATTTTAAACTTAACATAACTAAACATGACAACTTTCGATATAGACATCCAGACTACAAGAGACAATAGATGGCTCACAGGATATTAAACACTTATTGATTAGATAACGTACACATTTCAACACTAACATATAATAACATTTCTTAACCTGGGGGAAATTCAAAGCATGGGACAAAGGCTTGGCCCTCCCAAGGTACACATCCTGGCTGACATCCTGAGTGAGCTAGTGCTCACTCCAGTCCAGCTGTATTGAAACAGGGTGTCACTGGTGCTCCCAAAGTTTGTACCCCCAAACCTAGCATATTCACAGACAGGATCCATAGTCCACAGGGAGGTATGTGGCCCTCAGGCCCCTCCAAGAGCCCCAGTCACACCCTTTGTGACAGGTACCGTGACATACAGTATATGTAGGAGTTTGTATTAAAAGAACAGGTGTATCCATATGTTTGTTCTTATAACAAATGTATCCATATGTGTGTGTAAATGTATATTTTTATGATGTGAGACAGATTACACAGATTCATCAGAGCAAAACCTCTTATTGGACATCATAGGGAAAACATTGTATATGGAGCTTGTTATTTCATGTGCGCTAGCATAGGATGACAGGCGGTAAGGGTTGCATGATTTCTCCATGCAGTGAGGGCCATCTTTAACGTGCCCTGGGCCCAGTTATTCCTGGGGAGCCCAAAGCAGCTGCCCCATGGGCCCCTGTCCATAACAATTTATTTTATGATCAACATTCACGTCAGAAGCAGGAGCATCGAAAATGCTGCCCACTGGACATGGAGGTGCGGCCCGCATGAGATGGCAGCAGTAACTCCACTTCCTACTTAACTGCTGACAGATGCTCTGCCAGTACTTGTCAGAATGCTGGGTGTCATGTGACATCCGGGAGCTCCAAACTAGGCTAGCTGCTGCAGGAAGTGGTCTGTGCACAGATTATACTTGGCTGGCTATTCTGGACCATCCTCCTACCTGCCATGCAAGGTAAAGAAGCAGGGAGGGGGAAAAAAGTAAAATGTATTTGTTTTTTTCCTTTTATAAAAATGACTCAAATCTTATACTGTTGGGTCTATTCACTATAATTTGACTTTGGAGGCCAACTCTCATTATGAGACTCAGACCCGAGTTTGACTTGAAAAATAACACAGGTTCCCATTGAAAGTAATGGGAGGTGAAATTATCAGAGTTATTTTTGAAACTAAGTCAAATTTGGCACCAGAAAGTCTCAAAAATAGCTTTGTTCATTTTGCCTCCCATTACTTTCATTCAGGAAGATTCAAACCTGGGTTTTTTTTTCAAAGTCAAACTTGGCTGCCAAATTTGACCCATCTCTGTGTGTACATGTGTGTGTGATAGAGACACTGTGCGTGTGTGAGACTATGTGAGTGAGAGAGACTATATGTGTGCGACACTGTGTGAGTGAAAGAGACTGTGTGTGAGAGAGACACTGAGTGTGTGAGAGAGAGACAGTGTGTTTGTGTGAGAGAGAGACACTGAGTGTGTGTGTGAGAGAGAGAGAGTGAGAGAGAGAGTGTGTGTGTGTGTGTGTGTGTGTGAGACACTATGTGCGTATGAGACATTGGGGTGTTGTGACACAAGCACGTGATTTTACAGATTGAGAAGGGATCTTGCAGGACTCTGTTGCTAAGAAACCTCAGGAACTTTCTATACTTTTTATAAAATTTTCTGATGGGAGCATTAGGAAACAAACAGTGGCGTAACTACTGTTGTCACGGGGGTCGCAGCTGCGACCGGGCCCATCACTCCAGGGCCCAGCTGCCCTGTCAACCCCTGCTGCATAGTGGCCATTGCCAACTGTCCCGGATTGCGATAGTCAGATGAAGTCACATGACGTTGTGCGTGTGATGTCATCGCGCTACGTTACATGACCGTGTGCATGTCACGACAGCACTGTCACACTGCCAATCACTCCCTCCTCACCAACCTCCTTACCTGCTCAGAACTCCCCAGAGATCTGTCTCACTGCAATCTGGTCTCCATTAACAGGTCTTTCATGAGTAATCCTAGGTTACTGTTCTGCACATGTGCAGTTCTACGTTTGGCTTCCTGCCCTTACTCATCCTTAAAGGGCCAGGTTTAAACATTACTTTTCCTGTGATTCTCATTGGTGGATTGTTTGGTAGGAGGGCTATTTAAACCTCATTTGTGCACTTGCTCCTTGCCTGAAATAGTGCTCCAAGCCTTTTCTAGCGTTCACAGACTACCTTTGACTCCTGTTGCTGATTTTGCCTGTTTTTGACTCTGCCTGTTTTCTGCTTGTCTTGACTCTTCGCCTGTCTCCTGACTCTGATCGTTTGCTGCCAGCCTTGATCCCTGCTTGTTGACCATTCTCTTGCCTAGCCCTCCTGTACCTTCGTTTTTGGTAATTGCGCCCGTGTCAGTTTTATTCTGGTTACGTTTCATTATCCTAGTAAGTGTCAGAGTGCCAAAGTCCTGGAGGAAAGAAACCTGAGGCTCAACCATAGGGTGGAATTCCTTCAGGCAGAAGAATAATGTTCACTTGCCTGGGTTTGTTATGTATACCATACCTACTTCTGCACAGTGGTTCCAGCTCCGTATCAACCTTACAGTGCACCGCTCACCGCAGCAGCTCTTTTTTTTTTTTTATCCGGAAGTCACATTCGGCGACTGAACCCTACAGCTGACTAGGGACACAGAGCAGCCAGGAGGTAAGTACTGGGGAAGAGGGAAGGAGGAGGGTGACAATACTGGCAAATAAATGGCAAAATAACATTGGCAAATTAATGGCAAAATAACACTGAAAAATGATGGGCAAAATAACACTGGAAAATGATGGGCAAAATTATACTGGTAAATGAATGGCAAAATAACACCGGCAAAGGATGGGCAAAATAATACTGGTGAATGATGTGCAAATGAATGGCAAAATGATACTGGCAAATTAATGCCAAAATAACATTGGCAAATTAATGGCAAAATAACACTGGAAAATGATGGGAAAAATAATACTGGTAAATGAATGGCAAAATAACACTGGAAAATGAAGGGCAAAATATTACTGGCAGATGATGGGCAAAGTAACACTGGCAAATGATGGGCAAAAAACCACTGGCAAACACCATGCATCAACTACCCTTTCAGTAAAGTAATACTTCATGATAATACTTTTGCCCCTCCAACATACTATGGCTTCTTGCATTAAAAAAAATGCATATTCAGGGTTGCAGTACATAGTTGTATGTACCTAATGTTACATGTAAATTATTATTATAATGCTGTAGAAAAACACTGGACAAGTTTTATATTAAAGACTGTATCACCTAAACATTGTTTTACTGTGCATGTAGAGAATTAAAACAATGATTAAAAATCATCTATATACTGCGCTAGCAAAACTACATGCAAATGCCTAAATTAGGAGAAAATGTGTTTTAGATGTGCTTGTGATGTCTCTTGCTTACATCACCGGTGGCGTGGTATTCAAATCAACTGGTTTTCAATGGGAAATGTGTACTTTTTATATCAAGCGACAGGTGATGTCATAAGCAAGAGACACCACAGGCACATTTAAAACATTTTTTTTTCTCCTAATCTAAGCATTTGCTGCAATGTATTGATCATTTTTTATTCTCTACATTCGCAATAAAAGCAATGTTTAAGTGATACAGTCCCTTTTAAGAAAAAGGTAGTATAAGGTACATATTAGGTACACTGACAAATCAAATTATCTCCCTGTGTTACATATTTAGAATTGAACAGTATTTGGTACTCTATGAGGAGTATTTATAAAGCTTAATTCTAGGGCAAAGGTCTATCAGTGATAAATACAGTAGTTCCTTATTTTTGGCATAAGTCATTTACTCCCACCAGACGCTGGGTGTATAAAAACTTTTCAGAAGTGACTACAAGGGAGCCCTATGGTCTCAGTCTTGGTTATAATGATCTGTAGACTGATTAATCCCTTCTTGTGTTATACTAATATGCCCTATGTCTGGGGTGTCTACAACAACATATAACTATTGTGCCTGTTTAGCACCAGGGTGAGCTAGGCTGACCTAACACTGATTTTTTTTTTTTGTCACTTCACAATTTTTTTTAGGTGTGCATTATACACTATATAATGTTTTTCACCTGATTTTTTAATATCAGTGCCTAATAAAGTTTTTTTTGTTTTTAAATTAATTATGCATAATACTGATGTTGATTTCTAATAACTAATACAACAGATCCTCTTGTCTTGTCTTCCCTCTACATGTTAAAGATTTGGTCTGTTTAGCTCCTAATGTCTTCAAATATTTGTCAAGGGCTGGCAAGGAGCATTATATCTCATATGCTGTGTGTATTGACTGTCTAGTCTGGCCATATTTCTACCTGCTGTTAAAATCTCTTATCTTTTGTCATTGGTCTTATCTTATGGATAGCCTTATGCGTATCCCTTAAATTTAGCAATCAGAATAGAATTGACTTTTATAAGTAAACCCCAATATAATGTGGATTCTAATCTCCCATTCAGCTTTGTTAGCTTTTGACATGCAAAATTCACAGCATGATAAAAGTTAAATGCTCTCTATTTGTAATCACACACGCATTTGTTTTGAAACAAGAAAGCAAAATATCTAGATGTAAACAGTTTTAGGCATTCCTATCATTGACAAAAAAAGAATAGTGTGTCTGTTTTGTAAAATAAATGCAGCTTTAACCTTTTTTATTCTCTCTTGTAGATTTATATGCTACTAGAATTATTGAATTCTTTATCTATTTTGAATCTGTATTGCTATATGTGGCGATGCATTGGGGTAATCTATGTTGCTATATGTGGCAGTGCACTGGATAAATCTATACGTGTGTATTTATATAGTACAGTGGAAATGTATAAATGATATGTAGCAGTGGCACTATTGCTATTTGGCAAGTTATACATTAAATAAAAACTTTTATATTATACATGTGGCACTGTGTAAAATGTTTATAGATGGTGTGTGTGGCACTGTGGGAAACTTTTTATATATAACCAGGGCTTGACAATTCTCAGGAGGCAGAGAGGTATAACTCACTCCTACCTTTTTTTATTATTTTCCTTAAAACTGGTATCTATGGCTCAATTATTTCTCAAGCCCTGTATATGATTAATACATGGCAGATCACAATGTGGGAAGTTGTATATGCCACTTCTCTTTCTCTCTGCGATTGCCTATGATGAAGATGATGCATACAAATGTTTATATATAAATACACCCTAATTTAGTATTGAAACTTTTCGGGGAGCACAGAGCAGATCTTTGGAACACGTGCAACCAGCTGTCTGTGTCTGGAGTTAGACGTGGCAACGTAACACGGTAAGTAACTTGTTGTGGTGCCAGGGTTAAGCATATACCAATAGTGATAAAATAACTAATAAAATATTATGGGGCTCCCATTCCATTTGGGCATATCTATCCTCTGTCTGATAAAGAATTAGTCACCCTCAAGGAGTATTTGGATGAAAATCTACGCAAAGGATTTATCCGTCCGTCAACCTCTCCTGCAGCCTCTGGGATGTTCTTTGTCACAAATAAAGACAAAACCATCAGAGCCATTATTTACTACAGACAACTTAATAAAATCACTGTAAAAAATCGTTATCCTCTACCACGAATCCCTGAACTTCTTGAACGATTACGTACCGCAACCATCTACACCAAGATTGATCTTAGAGGAGCATACAATCTTATAAGGATAAAGAAAGATCATGAATGGAAAACTGCTTTTCGCACCCGATACGGGTTATTTGAATATTTAGTTATGCCATTCGGATTGTGCAACGCCCCTGCTACATTCCAGCACTTCATAAATGACATATTCCGGGATCTTCTAGATGTGTGTGTCATTATATAACTTGACGACATTTTAATCTATTCAGACAATCTAGAAGAACATCGGAAACATGTACAATGGGTGTTGTCAAGGTTACGGACTCATTGTTTGTACGCCAAACCAGAATTGTATTTTCGAGGTGACAAAAATCTCATTCCTCGGATACGTCATTACCCCCCAACAAGTACATATGGACGCTTCCAAGATTCAATGTATACTCAATTGGCCCATACCTTCAAATGTGAAAGAAGTTCAAAGTTTTCTTGGATTTGCCAATTTTTATAGAAAGTTTATTAAAAAAATTTCTTCTATAGTCCAACCTCTTACTCTGCTCACCAAGAAAAATACTTCTTTTGTCTGGAACCCCCAAGCTCAAGAGGCTTTTGAAGTTTTAAAAACAAAGTTCACTTCCTCTCCCATCCTCAAGATGCCCAATCCTTCTTTGCCCTACGTTCTCGAAGTTGATGCCTCTGATTTCACTCTTGGTGCTGTTCTATCTCAACAGAACACTCCCCAATCAGTCCTTCATCCTGTCGTCTTTTTCTCCCGTACATTGACCTCTGCAGAAGTCAACTATTGTCAGGTAATGAGAGGTTGTTTGATCAGGAGAATGGGTAGGAACACAACTGCAGGATTCAGCTTATGTAAATAAGGTGATTTACACCAATTTAGGTTTTAATATGAAGGGTTAAGTAATCTTTATTTTAACTGTAGCAGCTTCTTCTTTTGAAGACTGGGCGTTGAGCCAAATACACTTAACCACAAAGCAAATAGAACACTGAAGGGAATGTCTGGGCGTTGAGCCAAATAGACTTAACCATAAAAGCAATTAGAACACTGAAGGGAATGTCTGGGCGTTGAGCCAAGTTTCTTAACCGCAATGCAAACAGAACACTGAGTTTGAGGAGCGGATACAAGTTCACATTAGAAGAAGTTGAATGAATCGTGATACTTGCGGTTTCTTCAGCTGGTTCAGTGTAAACTGTAGAATGTCCGTGTCAGTAATCCGAATCAGGGGTTGGAGAAGGAGGGATATCCGATAAGCAATCCGAGGTCTGGTGTTGGAGAAAGAAGATTAAACAGGGGAAATCCGTAGTCAGCAGTGGAGAAGTCGGGTAAGTCATACAATCCAGGGTCTGTTAGCGGTGATAACGATCTAGGTTTATAGCTTTGTCGGGAAACAAAACAGCTGATGCTCTCTTCACTGAAGGTTCAAGAATAAATCAGCAAGTTGAATGTGGCGCGCTTCCTCTAAATAGCAAGGGGATAGCACGTCACTGAAAAGGGGAGGAGTCACAACAAACAGGAGTGAATCAACAGGGAGAATCTGACAACTATCCTATAGGGGAAAAAGAGTTACTCGCTATAAAGTCAGCTTTTGAAAATTGGAGGCATTTATTAGAAGGAACAGAGGTACCTATCGTTGTCTACACTGATCATAGAAATCTCGAATTCCTTCACAAGAGCAGAACACTCACCGCCAGACAGGTTCGTTGGAGTCTATTCTTCGATAGGTTCAATTTCCAGATTGTATATCGACCTGGATCTCGTAATAAAAAGGCTGATTCCTTATCCCGAATCCCAGGAGTCAAACCAGAAAATCTTACCTCTTCAGACATTCTACCACCCTCACGATTTATTGGTGTCCTTTCTTCCACCTTCATCAATCAACTCAAAACCTTCACAAAAATGAAGCAACCAAGGATGATTTATCTGATTTACAACAGGAAGAAGGACTTTATTTCAAAGATACCAAACTTTATTTACCTCCTTCTTTACCGAAATTATCTCTGACAGAGGAACTCAATTTACTTCTCATTTTTGGAGAGAACTCTGCTCAACTCTTCAGATATCACCCAATTTCTCCTCAGCATATCACCCTCAGTCAAATGGACAAACTGAGCATGTCAATCAATGTTTAGAACAGTTCCTACGGTGCTACTGTTCTCATCTTCAGGATGACTGGTCTTCCTTCCTGGCCCTTGCTGAATTTTCGTATAATAATTCTCTCCATTCCAGCACAAAGATGACCCCCTTCTACTCCAATTACGGGTTCCATCCTTCTTCCTTCCCATCCATTCCGTCACTACAAAGAAACCCCACCGTTACTCACCAAATTTCAGAAATGGAAAAGTTATTCGAACAACTGAAAACTAACCTCAACAATTCTCTCCAAAGCCATAAAAAATGTTATGATCTTAGAAGACGACCAAGTCCTTCATATCAGATTGGTGATGCTGTACTTCTCTCTACTAAGAATATTCGTACTTCTCGACCTTCCAAGAAATTGGACCAATTATACATGGGACCTTTCCTTATCGAGAAAATCATTAACGAAAATGAAGTCAAACTCACCTTACCCTCTTCACTTCGTCTTCATCCCGTTTTTTTCATACCTCCCTCCTAAAACCACACGTTCCCGATCCTTTCTCCAGGAAAGTATATGTAAACCCTGATCCTGTGAGTGTCGAAGGACAACCTGAATACGAAATTGACAAATTACTAGATTCCAGAGTGTTCAGACGAAAACTTCAATACTTAATCCGATGGAAGGGTTATTCACCTGAGGAGGACACGTGGGAAGATGCAACCGAGGTACATGCTCCTAATCTTGTGGCCTCATTCCATAAGCGATTTTCATGAGAAGCCTCGGCCCTAAGCACCCTGTGCTTGCTCCTTTTTGCGGGGAATCCTGTCAGGCTTTCATTTTTACTTTTGTTTTTTTTACTCGAGATCGCGTCATTAGGCCACGCCCCTTCATTAGGCCACGCCCCTTCGTTAGGCCACGCTCATTTCAATGACGCGATCTTCCTGTGACTATAAATAACAGTCTGCAACAGACACAAATCACTGAGTATTGTCTTTAGCAGCTGTTGTTCCTGACTCCTTAGCTCCAAGCTACCTTAGAGTATCTTGCTACTTTCATTTTTGATTACCTGTTGCTGACCTGGATATCCTCGACCATTCTGATAACTCCAATCCTGACCTTTGGCTTCCTGAATCGAATTGTGTACTTCTCCACTCCTCTGAATACGGACCGTCCCTGTTATCCTGCATTTTTCTCTATCACCTAATCGCAAGTACCTTCCATATCTTCAATCAAGTGTTCCATCATATTTTTTACTTTATACTTCAATCAAGTTACATATATTTTTCCATATTACTTCAAACCATTTATTTTTTCTCTGCAATCAATATCAGTCAGTTTTTCTTCTTTTTGCTGCTAAACTTTAATACAAGAATTGCTTAAACGATATACCTTGTGTGGATTGTCATTTATTTCTGCAGTTGAGTTTCCAAATATTCGTAAAGTCCCAGCTACCCTGACAGTTTTCTGGACTAAACACAGAAGACAAGTGGAATTCATTTAAACACACATTACAAAAGTACACATCCCAATATATACCTTTGGGAAACAAATGCAAAAGACACAAATCAAAACCAATGTGGCTTACCGGTAACGTGAAACAGGAAATACAAAACAAGAAAATGGCATTCAAACATTATAAAACCACGGGATCAGCCTTATCATTTATAGAGTACAAAGCCTGCAAAAAGGCAATTAAAATGGCTAAATTGGAAAACGAGAAAAGGATTGCCAAGGAGAGTAAAACTAACCCGAAAATGTTTTATAAATATATAAATGGAAAAAAGCTAAAGAGGGAAAATGTTGGGCCCTTGTTATCCCAAATGGGAAATTTGGTAAGTGAGGACAGAGAGAAAGCAGACATTTTAAATACTTTTTTTTCTTCTGTTTATACTAAGGAAGAGCAGATGGACGAACCCCCGCTACAGGAAGTTATGGGACATTCGCCGCAAAGATGGGATTGGCTGACACAGGAAAAAGTGCTTAAGCAATTAAACTCTGTTAAGATAGACAAGGCCCCAGGGCCAGATGGTATACACCCAAGGGTGTCAGTTAAGCATAATTCTGTCCAGACCACTATTTATGATCTTTAGGGAGTCTTTCAGTTCAGGTACAGTGCCAACAGACTGGCGAAAGGCGGATGTCATTCCAATATGTAAAAAGGGATCAAAATCTCTGCCAGGTAATTATAGGCCAGTGAGCTTGACATCTGTAGTGGGGAAACTATTTGAAGGATTGCTAAAGGTATACACTCAAGAATACATCTTGAACCAGAATATAATTAGTAAAAGTCAACATGGTTTTTTCAAAGACAGGTCTTGTCAAACAAACTTAATAACATTCTATGAAGTAGTCAGTAAAAATATAGATCTAGGTGTGGCAGTTGATGTGATTTGTATTTTGCATTTGATACAGTTCCACACAAAAGGTTACTCTACAAATAGGTTTGGGGGCAAATGTATGTATTTGGATTGAAAATTGGCTAAAAGATAGAACACAAAGGGTTGTTGTAAATGGAAAATCCTCAAATTGGACCAGGGTATTGAGCAGACTACCTCAGGGGTCTGTTTTGGGCCCTCTTCTTTTTAATTTGTTTATTAATGATCTCCCACGTTGTGCTGAGAGCCATGTCTCCATGTTTGCTGATGACACTAAATTAGGTAAGGTAATAAAGACTAATCTTGATGTTACATTTGATACTTTTTCTTACATTTTTCTTTATGTGTCCTTTTTGCTATTGTAACAACCTATACGTATTTATTTATAATCATTATTTGGGCTAACATCATGTAACTCTTCCCATTCTTCCCTTTTGTAATTGCTACCTCAGTTGCCTTCTTGTCCCTCTTGCTACTTATACATATGGTTTATTCATATAATTGCCATGTGTCCTTGTGGGTTGTTAACTTATTATTGATATTCCTCTTTCTCGTTCGCAAATACTGTTTTCTGGGCGATGAACGGGGTCTCCGTCCCTGGGGCTTCTCTGAAGCTGGACATTCAGTCTCTCACCTGGTTCCTGCCCACAGGGGGCGTGGACTTGCTCTCCGCCCCCGGGGTATGTTTGTATCTCGCAGGCAAACTCCACCTCTTGATATCGTCAGTCGGGTCCCTCCTCCGTTTCTGCGTGCACGTTCCTGGGGGTGACTTAGACCAACGTCGCTGCTCAGACACCGGTAAGGCACTAGATGTTTGTTTTTAATCACTTTTTGATTGTTTAATTAATTAACTTGGGTATTTAAATATGTGTTATATGTAACTCACTTAGACTGCTTTTGAGAAAGCACCAGTTGGTGCGAAACGCTTCAAGCGTTTGTCTTTTTTTCTTGCTGTTTGTCTCCATCACTCCACTTATGTTTTTTTCTCTGGATTCTAATAAAAACTATTGCTATTTGAACTCTCATCTCATCTACAAGTCTACTGGATGTTTACTGATGGCACAGCATCTCCATTTAGATTGGAGGATCTAAGTTTTGAAGAGAGACTTAAAAAATTGCATTTATATACGTTAGAAAAAAGGCGTCTCAGAGGGGATATGATAACATTATATAAATTTGTGCAGGGCCAATATAAAGAGCTCTCCAGTGACCTGTTCATTAACAGAAATGTAGAAAGAACATGAGGTCACCCCCTGAGACTGGAAAAGCAAAGATTTCATAAACAGCAAAGGAAGAGATTCTTTACAGTAAGGACAATAAAGTTATGGAACTCACTGTCAACAGAGTTAGTGCTATCAACCACAATAGATGCATTTAAAAATGGTCTGGATGTTTTTTTTTTCTCCATTTAGATTGTGTAAAGGGAAACTTCAGTATCTTGGTATTTGGTTAGTAGAAGACATAGCTAAACAGAATTACCTAAGTGGGCCAAACAATTTATCTTGTGGTATGGACGGATTAATGTCTTAAAAATGAATGTGATGCCACGACTACTATATTTATTCCATACAATACCGATTAAGCTCCCAGACCCATTTCTGGCCTCCATCAAAACTTTATTCCTGCAATTAGTATGGGCTAAAAAAAGTGCAAGACTCAATATTTACACTGACACTCGCAAAGAGTATGGGAGGAAGGGGAATGCCCTGTCCCCATCTTTACTACCAGGCGTGCCACCTTCTGAGGGCCATGGAATGGATGGCCATTGATCCAAGATGTGGATCAATGTGGAAGTGACCCACTGTGGCTATCTCCTCCAACGTCTGTTATGGCTCCCCAAATGCCACTTGAAAACCCTGACGCAGGAGCACCCTTTCTTCCTATCTTTTTGGACAGTCCTGAGATTCGCCCATCCCTCCAGAGTTAATTTTGACTTTTCTTTCTGTTGAGGTGTACCACACAGGTGCATCATAACTTTACGGCAACGTGAACTACATGCTCCTCCACATGTGTTGCGATTAACAGTCACTGCTGTTATTTGTTCAGTATTGTGATTACTATCAAAGACTGACTGTTTTTTTTTTTCTGTTGATGTGCATCACACAGGTGCATTATAACCTTACGGCTACGTGCACTCTACATGCTCCTCCACCTGTCACATGTCACCTACAGTCACTGTAGTTTCTTGTATGTTGTACCCAGCTGCATCGGGTGTTCCCCCTTACATCCCCCATACAATTGTTACTTTAACATCTAAAATGAATAAAAAACTATATATTTACAAAACAAAAAGGCATAGGTACCATGATGGACAGACAAGCAAGAGAGGTCAAGAGAAACTGAAATCACTGATAATAGCAATGTCTCATTATTTTTATGAGGCAACTGTAGCAGAATATATTTGTCATGCGTTCCATTTACTAACCATTCACCTGAAGGATGTGCGTCTGGTACAGGTCTTCATAGCCGTAAGCATGGCATGTGTAATTTCCCATGTGAATTGTTGTTACCTTTGTGATATATAAAGCATTATCTTCTCCAAAGTCCTGTAGATAAAATACAACATTTTTATTTGACATGATCGTGTTAATGATAACAAATACTTTGCATTTAAAACAAGGTTTGGTTTATGTTACAATTATGAACCTGTGCATGCAGACAGTCATGCACACATGCATGCATAGAGTCATGCACATATTCACCGATATAACATTATGACCACTGACAGGTGAATAACACTGATAATCTCGTTATCATGTCAGCGGGTTGGATTTATTAGGCAGAAAGTGGGCATTTTGTACTCAAGCTTAATATGTTAGAAGCAGGAAGATCTGGGCGACTTCGACAAAGGCCAAATTGTGATGTTTAGTAAATTTAAACGATTTAACTTACATTGATATCTTCCAGATCTAGGAAGTTTAATATAATCCCATTTCGTTTCCATATGAGTGGAGGTCGCAAATTTCCATGAATTGCACAAGTCAAGACAGTACTTAGTCCAACTGTCACTGTTGTTACAACAATATGCTTATCCTTATCAAGAGTGAGCTGGACAACTTCTGTAAATACTAAGAAACACATACTACATAAGTTATGGTTATTTAAAAAAATGAAAAGGTTTTACTTTTTTTATTTTGTATTGTTGATTTCAGATATGTCTTTTTTTTTTGACTGCACATAATAAAATATGTAACTAAACAACTGTGACTGGGAGCCACCATTTTGTGAAATACAGTGTTTTTGCGTGCCACCCCACAGAGACCCACGAATTTCTCACTTTGGGCCTGGTGACACAGAATACTGTCTATAAGTCTGTATTCTGACCATATACTTGCACTGAATGGGAGGGTAATGTAACTATTACATCACATGGGGAGGAGTTAGGCCGAGGTAAACACAAACAGAATACTGGATAATCAGGAGGCAGGCAAGGCTCGAGGCAGGCAGCAATCAGGATAGTCAGAACAAAACTGGGTCACACCGAGAAATCAAGATGATAAGGACAAGGCAAATAGAATGGTCTGGAACAGGCAGGAGTCAGCACTGGTAGCAAACAATAGAGAAGTCAGGATACAAGCAAAGGTATGCAAAAGGAATCAAAAATCAATAATAACGCTAGTGAGGCTGAAGAGAGCACTAACACAGGCAACTAGCTGTTGGAGAACTGAGGTTTAAAAAACAGTTATTAGGTGCAGCCCCTGGGCGGAGTTTGCAGGGAGGAGCAAGGTTTACAAGTAGCCCTGTATTGGGCTTCAATAATTACTTTGTTAAACGTGTATTGTGACGACACCCGCTACCTATTTGCTCTGCAGGAAGTGATGTCTACCTTGCTGTGCATTTGGTTCTCTCTGGAGGACGTCCGGAGCAACGGTAAGGGACATAGCCCCCCCCTCTTACGGGAGCCATCCTGACGACCTGCAGCTGGCTTTAAAGGGAACCAAAGATGAAAAGAGTGAACTTTAGCCGAGGAGGATATCCAAGAACTTTTCTCAGGACCATAGCCTTTCTATCTTATGAAATACTGAAGGGAACCATTCCTCCATCTAGAATCGAGGACAGATTGGACCTCATATTCTTCTTGACTATGAACTAAAACAGGGTCAGGAGGCACGGATTTGGAGAAGAAACGGTTACAAACAGGGTTTCAGTAGAGAAATGTGAAAAGTATTGTTGATACGCAAACTGTCAGGTAGGAACAAAGAATAGGAGACATAATTTATACATGTCTTAAATTTAAAAGAACCAATGTATTTAGGCCCCAAGGTCTTGGCGGCTTGGCGTAAACGTAGATGTTTGGTAGAGAGCCAGACTAAGGATGCAGGAGCTAGAGAGGGAGCAGGAGACCTGTTTTTGTCAGCAGCTCTTTTTTGAATGGCTTTGACCTTACGTAGACGTGTAGCTAAAGAGGACCATAGAGTGTGTAAACATTGAAAATAGGAGCCTGCAGCTGGAACCTCAGTGACAGGAGGACACTGAGGGAGTAGGGAGGGTTCAAAACCATGGACAGCACAAAAAGGGGACATCTGTAAAACATTGTGGTATGAACTGTTGTAGGAAAATTCCGCTAAGTAAAGAATGGAAGCCCAATTAGCCTGGTCCGTAGATACATACATACGTAAGTATTGTTTTAAGAACTGATTGGTCCTTTCTGCCTGACCATTAGCCTGTGGGTGATGGGATGATGAAAAGTGTAGACTAATCCCAATAGCTTACACAACACCCTCCAGAACCTGGAAATAAACTGAGGCCCTCTGTCGGATATTATGGTTTGGTTACCATTCAAGCCTACAATTTCCTTCACAAAAACGTCGGCCAAGGACGATGAAGAGGGGAGTTTAGGGAGAGCGATAAAATTAGCTTGTTTGCTGAAGAGGTCAACCACCACCAAAATCGTAGTGTAGGTTTTAGAAGGTGGCAGATCTGTAACAAAGTCCATGGCAATGGTTTTTCAGGAACAGGAAAAGGATGGAGGAGGCCCTGGGGTTTAATACGGGGTATTTTATGACGACCACAAACCCTACATGATGCAATAAAGTCCTTAATATCCAGCTGCAGTGACGGCCACCAAAAATACTGCAACACCAAAAACTTCACCTGGGACCTTGTTATATGCCAGAGCAAATTGCTGTGAACAGTGGCAATCAGTTTAGCCAGAGTTTCAACTTAAGTGGATGAATTTGGGGCTTCAAATTTCCTGGACAAGGCATCAGCTTTGGTATTTTTTGAGCCAGGCCTATAGGAAATCACAAAGTTGAAGCAGGTGAAGAAAAGCGCCCATCTGGCTTTAGGTGGATTCAGCCTTTTAGCTTTCTCAATGTATAGGAGATTTTTATGATCCTTAAGAATAGTGACAGGAGTTTCTGTGCCTTCCAGAAGATGATGCCATTCCTCCAGAGCTAACTTAATGGCCAGTAGTTCCCTGTTACCTACATCATAATTTTTTTCAGATGAGGAGAACAGTCATAGAAACATAGAAACATAGAATGTGTCGGCAGATAACCATTCGGTCCATCTAGTCTGCCCAATTTTTAAAATACTTTTATTAGTCCCCCGTTCCCGGTCTTATAGCTAGGATAGCCTTGTGTCTATCCCACGCATGCTTAAAATCCTTGACTGTGTTTACCTCTACCACTTCTGCTGGCAGGCTATTCCATACATCCACTACCCTCTCAGTAAAGTAATACTTCTTGATATTACTTTTAAATCGTTGTCCCTCTAATTTAAGACTATGTCCTCTAGTTGTGGTAGTTTTTCTTCTTTTAAATATACTCTCTTCCTTTACTGTGTTGATTCCCTTTATGTATTGAAATGTTTCTATCATATCCCCCCTGTTACGTCTTTCCTCCAAGCTATACATGTTAAGATGCTTTAACCTTTCCTGGTAAGTTTTTTATCCTTCAACCCATGAACCAGTTTAGTAGCCCTTCTCTGAACTTTCTCCAAAGTATCCTTCTGGAGATACGGTCTCCAGTACTGCGTACAATACTCCAAGTGAGGTCTCACCAGTGCTCTGTACAATGGCATGAGCACTTCCCTCTTCCTACTGCTAATACCTCTCCCTATGCAACCAAGCATTCTGCTAGCATTTCCTGCTGCTCTATTGCATTGCCTATCTACCTTTTAAGTCCTCTGAAATTATTACTCCTAAATCCCTTTCCTCAGATGTTGAGGTTAGGATTGTACCAAATAGTCTATATTCTGCTTTTGGGTTTTTACGCCCAAGGTGCATAATCTTGCACTTGTCCACATTAAATGTCAGTTGCCGCTGCTCTGACCATTTTTCTAGTTTAGCTAAATCATTTGCCATTTGGCTTATCCCTCCATGAATATCAACCCTGCTGCAAATCTTTGTATCATCAGCAAAAATACATACTTTGCCAACAAGACCTTCTGCAATATTGCTAATAAAAATATTAAAGAGAATGGGTCCAAGTACAGATCCCTGAGGTACCCCACTAGTAACAAGACCTTGCATCGAATATACCCCATTGACTACAACCCTCTGTTGCCTGTCACTCAGCCATTGTCTAATCCATTCAACAATATTGAAATCCAAACTTTTCAGTTTATTGATAAGCCTTCTATTTGCGACAGTGTCAAAAGCCTTACTGAAATCTAGGTAAGCAATGTCTACTGCACCACCTTGATCTATTATTTTAGTCACCCAATCAAAAAAATCATAAGATTAGTTTGGCATGATCTCCCTGAAGTAAACCCATGTTGTCTCTGATCTTGAAATCCAAGCGACTTTAAATGTTCAACAATCCTATTCTTTAACAAGGTTTCCATTATTTTCCCCACTACTGAAGTAAGACTTACTGGTCTATAGTTGCCCGCCTCCTTCCTACTACCTTTCTTGTGAATGGGCACAACTACTCCCGTTAACAATGATTGGTTAAATAAATCTGTTAACAGTTTTGCTAGTACACCACTAAGTTATTTTAATAACTTTGGATGTATCCCATCAGGTCCCATCGACTTATTTGTCTTTATTTTAGACAGCTGAAGTAAAAACTCTTCCTCTGTAAACTTACATGCATCAAAAGACTCATTAGTCTTTTTCCCTAAAAGAGGTCCCTTACCCTCATTTTCATTTGTAAAAACTGAACAAAAATATTCATTAAGGCAGTCTGCTAAGCCTTTATCCATTTCTACATAGCATCCTTCTTTTGTTTTTAATCTAACTAATCCTTGTTTTACTTTCCTTTTCTCATTTATGTATCTAAAAAATGTTTTATCCCCATTTTTCACTGACTGGGCTATAGTCTCTTCTGTGTGCGCTTTGGAAGCTCTTATAGCTTGCTTTGCCTCTTTCTGCCTACTCTTATAGATCTTTCTATCTTCCTCACTCTGAGTATTTTTATAATTACTAAATGCTAGCTTTTTATTTTTTACTATTTTGGCCACCTCTGCAGAGTACCACAGTGGTTTCTTCAATTTTTTGCTCTTACTGACAAGCCTTATGCAATTTTCTGTTGCCTTCAGTAGTGCAACTTTTAGATAATCCCATTTCTCCTGGACTCCATTTAAATTGCTCCAGTCTGATAATGACTCCTTTACACCTAATCTAATTTTAGAAAAGTCTGTTTTTCTAAAATCTAAAACTTTTGTTTTTGTGTGGTGTGACTGCGTCACTGTTCTTAGCTTAAACCACACTGTCTGGTGATCACTAGATCCTAAACTTTCACCTACAGTAATATCTGATAACAAATCTCCATTTGTGAACACTAAATCTAGTATGGCCTGCTTTTGAGTTGGCTCCTCCACTACTTTCTTTAGAGATAATCCCAGTAGGGAGTTTAGGATATGCGTATTCCTGCCGCAAGTAGCTATTTTGTATTTCCAGTTCACATCAGGAAGATTAAAGTCACCCATGATGATTACCCCCTTCATTGTCTTTTTAGCTATTTCCTCAACTAGTAGATTATCTAACTCTATTTGTCCAGGGGGCCTATAAATCACACCTACCCGAGTTACCATATTATTACCAAATTCTAATGTAACCCAAACTGACTCTATGTTCGCCTCACTAACTTGTATTATGTTACATTTTAAGCTATCCCTCACATACAGGGCCACCCCTCCCCCTTTTTTACCTTCTCTGTCTTTTCTATATAAAGAGTACCCTGGTATTGATATGTCCCAGTCATGTTTTTCATTATACCATGTCTCAGTAACAGCCACTAAATCTACATCTTCATGTAGATTTGTAGACATGTAGACAGTCTTGAAAAGTATGAGCAGTGGTGGAGTTTGTTAGAAGTCATGTCTCTTTGTGACAATATGGCACCGGCAGCTGAGTCAGACGCATTGACTTCTAAGATAAAAGGTAGGCTAGGATCTGGACGGCATACAATTGGTGCAGTGGTAAACGTCAATTTTTTGCTTCCAGGGACCAACATTTAGGATTACCCCCTTTTTTTTTTTTATCAGAGCAATGATAGGGGAAATAATATGAGAAACATTTTGAATGAAGCGTCTATAGTAGTTGGCAAAGCCTATGAATCTTTTGATGCCTTTAAGATCCAATGGCATTTCCCATTCTCTAGTGGCAGATAATTTATCCGGGTCCATTTCCAATCTGCCTGCAGAAATGACATTACCCAAGAATTTGACTTTGGAACATTCAAACTCACATTTTTCAGCTTTGGCATATAGAGAATTTTCTCTCAGACGTTATAAAACTTGTTTCACATGTAATCAATCTTCTTCAATATTAGAAGAATAGATAAGAATATCGTCTAGATACACCATAACATGGGATAACAACATGTCCCTAAAAATTTACAAAATTCTGGAAGACAGCAGGGGCGTTGCATAACCCAAAATGCATGACAAGATATTAGTAATGTCCGTATCTTGTGTTAAAGTCAGTTTTCCATTCATCCCCCTCTTTGATTCGTATCAAGTTGTACGCCCCCCTGAGGTCGAGTTTAGAAAAAATAGTGGCATCTCGAAGCTGGTCATATAGTTCGGTAATTAAAGGAAGTGGATATCTATTTTTCACTGTGATTTTGTTCAGACCTCTATAGTCAATGCAGGGTCGAAGGGAGCCTTCTTTTTTGGCTATGAAGAAAAAAACTAGCCCCAGCCGGGGAGGCTGAAGGATGATTGAACCCTTTTTTTGTATTTTCTTCTATATATTGAGGACATACTTGAAACAAGAGAAATCTCAATGTATTTTTCCTGGTAAAACACTTTCTAAATAAATAAAAATAAATAAATAAATAAATAAGGCTTGATTTTCTGGCTGAGATAGAGGAAATGTATTACCCATGGGAGGTGTGGCCAGATGTGGTGGGAGGATTTCAGTTTTTTTTTTTTTTAATACATCAAGAAATTCCCAGTATTGCTGCGGTACAATTTGTTTTGGATCTTCTACTAGTAGTTCCAGTACTAGATTGACTCTGATGGGATTTTGACAACAACATTTTTTACATTCTGTACTCCAAGTCGTTATCTGCCCTTGTTGCCAATCAATGCTGGGGTTGTGGTTCTTCAACCAGGACATGCCTAGAATAATGGGTAGATGAGGACTGGTTAAGACATCAAATTGGAGCAATTCTGTATGCGTGAAGCCAGTGACAACTTCTAATTCTGGGGGTTTGAAGAGGTATGATTCCTGATCCCAATGGAGTACCATCTAATGCTGCTACAGTGTTTTTCTGAGTTTTTTTTGTAAAGGAATTTTTTGTTCTAGTGCCCATGATTGATCAATAAAATTTCCAGGTGCCCCTGAATCTATGAAGGCTTGGTTGGCCACTGAGTGGCCTGTCCACTGGAGTTGGATAGGTGCCATCATTCTCTGAGAGATAGGAGGTGAAAATGTAGTTAGGCCCAGTGGAGTACCTCCTAGCTCCACTAAGCCTGAGCATTTCCCGACTTCTTTGGGCAAACCTTGGCCTGATGCCCTTTTTGTCCGCAGTAAAGGCATAGGCCCATGGTTCTATGCCTTTGTTTTTCTTCCATAGACAGATGGAGTACAGGACCAATTTCCATGGGTTCACTATTAGATGGTTGGTATGTTTGTGACTTTCTTTCTCTCTCTTGTTCAATCTTTCTTTCTTGGTCTCTGGCTTCTAGCCTGAGGCATAGAGCGATTAGGTTTTCTAGGTTCCTAGGTATATCATGGAATGTAAGGGCATCTTTGTGGGAGTTATTTAACCCTCTACAGAACCCTGCTCTTAGAGCCCCTGCGTTCCAATCTGTTTGTATGCCATGGTGCGGAATTCAATAGCATATTGGGCTACAGATCTTTTGCCTTGTTTTAATTCCATTAGGTTGGATTCAGCTGATTCCCTTCTTCCAGGACTATCAGAGACTGCACGGAAGGCATTAATGAATATATCTGCGTCTTCTAAGATTGGTGAATTTTGCTCCATGAGTGGGGATGCCCAGGCTAATACTTCACCTTTGAGCAAACTTATGATGAATGCCACCCTGGATTATATTTGAGGTTGCGAATATTTGAGGTTGCGTTCTGAAATGGAGGGAACACTGGTTTAAAAAACCTCAACATTCTTGAGGATTTCCAGAAAATCTTTCAGGCATAGGCATTTTAGGGCCTTAGGAATTGCCCTTGTCCCTGCACTGGGAGCAGGAGGCATACTGGAAGCTGCGATTTGTGGAGCATTGGGTGTTAGGTTTCTTAAGATATCAGCTTTTTCATCCATCTTGTGTTCTAGGGTTTGGAGATAAGATGCATGAGTCGCTAATACTTGATCATGTGAGTCTTGTCTGGATGTAATTCTGGCCACGTCCATGTTAAAGGCCTGTGTTAACTGTAATCTTTCTGATGTGGAAGATAGAATCCACGATGCAGATAACAGAACAGACACTCTCAAATAGACAAGACAGATAGTGAGGATGTTTCACCTTAATGCTAACACACCTTTGGTTGAGCTGCAGATGGTTGGCCACCAAGGGCTTAAAACCCCACACAGTGAAATGCTAAAAGAAAGGAGGTCTGTACTGTAATACACCAGGCAATAGTAATGCTGAGATACTGGAACAGGATAATGTATAGCAGGGAGGTCAATGCTGGCCGAGGTCAACACAAAAAGAATACTGGATAATGAGGATATCAGGATAGTCAGAACAAAACTTGGTCACACCGGGAAATCAAGACGATAAGGACAAGGCAAATAGAATGGTCTGGAACAGGCAGGAGTCAAGCAAAAGGTCAGCAACAGGAATCAAAAATCAATAATAATGCTAGTGAGGCTGAAGAGAGCACTAACACAGGCAACTAGCTGTTGGAGAACTGAGGTTTAAATAGAACTGCAGTGATTAGGTGCAGCCCCTGGGTGGAGTTTGCAGGGAGGAGCAAGGTTTACAAATAGCCCTGTACTGGGCTTCAATAATTACTTTGTTAAACATGTATTGTGGAGATGCCCGCTACTTTTTTGCTCTGCAGGAAGCTATGTCTACCTGGCTGTGCGTCTCTGGAGGACGTCCGGAGCAACGGTAAGTGACACCTCCAGCTTTTCAACCGGGTACCACCAGCTGCCTCAAAGACTGTGAGTATCGGTGTTGCTCCCCCCCAGCAGAAGCACTGACCCAAGAACTGTGCCCCTTTTACCCTGTGGATGACCCAGCAGAAGAGTTGGCATCTGGGAAGATTACAACTGGCTCCTGCTGCCCCTACCCCAGAACTGTGTCCCCTTTCTCCTGTGGAGGCTACAGCTGAAGTCACATCCCCAGTCCCATTACCCCTGCCCCCCTCGAATGCCCAGTTGAACCATTTCCGTTCCCCGAAACAGACCAGTACCCTTCCTCCTTGTGCCCACCTCCATCTGGGTTCACCATATCCTGTCTCTTACCAGCCCTATGCTCCATCAGAACAGCTGGCATCAGGGCAGATTGCTACTGGCTCCTGCCTGCCCCTACCCAAGAACTGTGCCCCTTTTCACCTGTGGGTGCCGCAGCTGAAACCATGTCCCCAGAACTGTTATCCTTGCCCTGTCTTGAATGCCCAGCTGAACTGCTGCACTGTTCCTCACCACTAACCCAGACTTCCTCTCCCCACCCCTACCTACCGCACCAGCAGAGCCCCTGGTTGCAGAGCAGAGCCTCACAGGTCCCTGCCTAACCCTTCCTGTGACCAAAGAGTTGTGTCCCTTTCCCCCTCCGGATGCCCCAGCTGAAGGGCTGGCATCAGGGCAGAGTGCCTCTGGCCTCTGCCTGCCCCTAAATAGTTGAACAGTGCCCTCCCTCCTTGTTCCCACCAAAGTCTCCAGCTAAAGCACTGGCAACATAGCAGAGTGCTGCTGGCCTCCTCCCACCTCCACCTGTGTTCAAGGAGCCTTATTGGAACCCTGTCCCTATGCCCCAGCAGAAAAGCTGGCAACGGGGCAGAGAGCTGTTGGCCTCTGTCCACCCTACCACTTGTGGGTTTTGTTTTTCCACGCTGACATCCTGGCAGAGCGCAATTGACCTCTGCCCTCTGCGTCCCATATTTCACGAAATGGATTTGGAGATCCACTGTGATGGGGTTCTTGGAGGAGCCTGATGGCCAAACACATCCCAATAGATTATGGTCCCTGGTATTAAAAAAGGGTTGTTGTTGAAAAAGGGGTTGTTGTTGAAACTCTGCTCCGGACAACCACAGGACCCCTGTCTGCCTGAAACAGAGATATTGATTGTCCTTTGGATCTGAGGTCAGCCGGTGAAAGCTGACACATCCGTGTCTCTCATGTTTTTGCTCCCAAGTAAGCTCTGCACATTGGTTTAAAGTTTATTTCAACCCTAATTTTGCTACAAATATCTGAGTGAAACAGAAGCTATATGCTTAGCTCTTCCTGCTTGTATTTTGTTATTTGCATAACATTGGCAAATTGCACTATGGACTTCTAGAATATAGTAGAAGTTATATACTCAGTTCTGCCTATTTGTATTGGTTCTTGTTAAAAATACCTGTGAATCTGTTTGACATCTTGTTACTGACTGTTGAGTGCAATAGTTCTGTTTTAATATTTTAGCAAAATATTTGTGAACTTATTTGTCTTTTATATTTTATATTTCTGTATTGAGTGGCAAGTAATGTTTTAATAAGTCAGATAAGTGGAGCGTTGTTTGCCCACAATTAAAACACCTAAGTGCCACAAAGAATAATTTGGTTTGAGTCTATTTATTTTTGCTCACATAAAAAGGAAATAACACAACATTAAGTATTATTTATTTCTTTTGGCACATTGCCCATATTTATATTGAATATCTTCTACGCTCATTTTTTTCTTTTTTTCTTTTCATTTAGTAGAAATAGAGGTGTTTTTTCCATGTAAAAGTGAGCTGAATTATATAGTTATCACAATAATTTTTTAGCACTGAGCACTTTCTTCACATCCATTAAACAGAGGTGCTGTTTTAGGGGATTTGGGGACAGTGGGTAAGTTTGCACTTTGCATTGACTTTACTCATGCACCCAGATTGTGCCCTCTGTAATCCTGACTCACCCTGTCTTATGTGCTATAACTGTATACTTTAAGCTTTATAGCTTGGTGGCCTCTCTACATGCAGGGATGAGGAAAGGCATGAACAGGTCGCGGGCATCTGTCCCTCTCCTGTTCTTGCGCCTGATGTCTCTTTTGACCGCTGTCATCAAGTTTAAGACAAAGGGCGATCAGTTCCTCGATCAAGATCCCGATAGGTCAAAGCATCCAAAGCCAATGGTTTAGTCCCTTATGAAAGACATCTCTGAGGGCCACAGTTCTGAATTCTACTGTGTATTGTGTGTACCTTGCTGCAACTCCATGATACGGGCCTCGGCATTCTCTTTCCGACCAGGAGCATCAAAGAGAGTGTGGAATGCCGAAATGAAGGACTCAGAATTCTCAAGAAGAGGGGGGTTTTGTTCCATCAAATTTATAATTGTTTATAAATGTCTTTTTATGAATGTTGACCTCGATATTATGTCATTTTATAACCAATAATTAAAATTTCCCTGTTTATTTGGATTCACGCTCACCTGTACCCTATTATTCTTATGTACCCCCGAACCAATTTTATCAGTATTTCCACTAATATGTTACTATATCAAGTTTAGGTAGTCCCTCCCCCTTCCCCCTTCCTTTAAAAGAAGGTGGTTCAATTAAGTATCTAATAAACTTATGGTTTTCTTTTAGGTATTATGTATGTATGTATGTGTGTATATATATATATATATATGTATATATATATTATTCCCCTCAAACAACTGTTTTTTTACTAGATCCACTAGGTTCTCCCCTTTCACTTTTTCTAGATATCTTGGGAGTTTAAGGCTCTTTTTAGACCTTTTAAAAAGATGTCTCCGCTTTTTTTTTTTTAATGTCTCTGCTTTTTCAAGACATTTATAAACAATTCATTTGCCTCATGTTTTCCACTTTCATGTTATTTTATCATATTACATGTGTATAACTGTATTTTTACCCGTTTTTTGTACTTAAACCGATGGACTGTAAGACTGCTGGTGTCTAAGGACTTTACAGAACGTTTTAATTAGACTCTGTTGAATGCAGAAATGCTGCCATGGCAACAGACGCTTTCTCCTTCAACCTTCCACTGAGAACCAGCTGATTGCTACAAAGTAACAGATGCCTTCTCTGCAACGTTCTACTGACTAACAGCTGATGACACTTCCCTGTTAAGAATGTGCTTGATTAAAGACAGCTGTAAAGGAAGAAGGAGACTTTCAAACCACATATAAACCACGATTCCAGACAAGTCCAGTCATCTTCTAAATTCTCTCCTGATGAAGCGGCGACAGAGGTTCCCGTGAAACGCGTAGAGACTACAAATTTTGGCTGCAGTCCCCTCTCTGATTAATGGACACATCTGCTGCCTCCTGATCATTTCTACAACTCCAAGAAAATACGGTCGTATTGTGTACCTGTACTTCATTGGAATTTTTATGCGCTTTTAACTTATATATCTTGTGAGTCTGATTCTGCACAGCTGGGGTTAATCCAACATTGTTTTTGGTCCTGCACATGTGTGTTTTTCTGTTCTTTTTTTCAGACTAATGTTATTAAATATCACGTTGAAGACAACACAGCCGATATGAATAGTATTTTCCTACACTTGTGAGTGCATATAGTACCTCAATCACCAGATCCCTCCTGTGTTTATTGCATATTGCACTATTTTGTGGGGTTTTTTTTTTCTAAAAGGAACCCACTATTCTGCGCCATTCTGTTTTTTACCTGGAGATTGTTATAGAGCTGCTATCCAAGATAGCATAGAGTTCCCCACTCCAATACGTGACAGTACAGCTTTTAAAAAGGACCAGTTAACCCTATCGAACGCCTTCTCGGCGTCTGTCGAGAGGAGCAGTGAGGGGGTATTTGAGGTCTGTGCATAATGAATTAGATTAATAATTTTGGTCGTGTTGTCTCGTGCTTCGTAGCCTGGTATAACCTGCTTGGTCCTTATGTAAGTGAAAAATGGTCGGGAAACGAGGGCGCAGATTGTAACACAGGGAAATATATGAAACAAGAAAAAAATATATATAGTGCAACACTGTGAGATGATGCTGTGCAGGATAATGGATGTATAAAGGTGCATTCACAAGTGTCCAGGAAACAAAAGGCTTCACAGAAGATGTATGTTCTGTATAAACTTCTGGTTTAATCTGGGATAGTGGGATAAATGCAAAAAGACATACATAGAGCAGTAAAATTAACAATAAAAAAGGCTTGCACATGAAGAAACACTTACAGGATCCATATACATAAAAGCATCTGTTGGTAAGTCCACAGGGGTAATGATGAAGAGTCCCAGTCTGGTGCTAGTAGTGCCAAAAAGCTCATCTCAACGCATTTCTCCGGGTTGGAAGTAGTAGTCCCGGCTTCCTCAGGAGCAAAATTGATGCTCCTGAGGAAGTGCTTAGGGACTTTGCCCATTTGGAAATGCATCTCTTGGACCAGAGCCACGTCCGTTTTTAGTGCTTTCAGTTCCCGGAACAGCCTATGGCGTTTATTGGGCGAGTTCAGCCCCTTGGCATTGATGCTAGTCACCTTAAGGTGATAATCTTTTTTTCTCCCTCAAACTTTTGAAACTAGCCATTTGATCGGTCAAATAATCTTTTGCTGGATGACAATGGGCCGGTATACCCCCCGGGAATTGGAAAAAAACGGGACTGGGGTAGAGAAAGGTAAAGAAACACATAACAAGCTACAACATGTAAACAATAGCAAAGTACCCTGGACTAGACATGTGCATTCGTTTTCGGACTAATGCATTTTCGTCCAAAAATAGCATTTTCGTCCGAAGAACGAAAATGCTAAGCTAACGAAAGCCAAATGAACGAATGGTTAATAAACGAAAATCATTCGTTCATTCGTCCATTCGTCCATTCATAGTACTATTGCATTCTATAAGCCGAAATAGAGTCGGTTTATAGAATACAATAGCATTTCACTACACGGAGACAAAGTCTCCATTCATAAATTTATGAATGGAGACTCTGTCTCTGTGTAGTGAAATGCTGACAGCCTATAAACCGAACGTTCGGTTTATAGGCTGTCGGCTTATGTAATACATGTAATCCTATTGCTATTCTATAAACCGAACTTTCGGTTTATAGAATAGCAATAGGAATACATGTATTCCATAAGCCGACAGCCTATAAACTGAACGTTCGTTTTATAGGCTGTTGGCATTTAACTATACGGAGACAAAGTCTCCATTCATAATTTTATGAATGGAGACTCTGTCTCTGTATAGTTAAATGCCGACAGCCTATAAACCGAACGTTCGGTTTATAGGCTGTCGGCTTATGTAATACATGTAATCCTATGGCTATTCTATAAACCGAACTTTCGGTTTATAGAATAGCAATAGGAATACATGTATTCCATAAGCCGACAGCCTATAAACTGAACGTTCGTTTTATAGGCTGTTGGCATTTAACTATACGGAGACAAAGTCTCCATTCATAATTTTATGAATGGAGACTCTGTCTCTGTATAGTTAAATGCCGACAGCCTATAAACCGAACGTTCGGTTTATAGGCTGTCGGCTTATGTAATACATGTAATCCTATGGCTATTCTATAAACCGAACGTTCGGTTTATAGAATAGCAATAGGATTACATGTATTCCATAAGCCGAAAGTCTATAAACCAAACGTTCGGTTTATAGACTTTCGGCTTATAGAAAACATGTAGTACTATTGCCTTTCTATGAACCGAACGAGAGCCCCATTCATAAGAATTTCTTATGAATGGGGCTCTCGTTTGGTTTATAGAAAGCCAATAGTATTAATTTTTATTCGTTCGTTTTATAGAATACATGTAATACTATTGGCTTTCTATGAACCGAACGAGAGCCCCATTCATAAGAATTTCTTATGAATGGGGCTCACGTTCGGTTTATAGAAAGCCAATAGTATTACATGTATTCTATAAAACGAACGAATAAAAATTAACGAAACGAAGATAATGAACGAATTTCGTCTGAAACGAATGCAGTAATGAACTAAATTCTTTTTAGACAAAATAAATAACATTTTCGTCCGAATGGACGAAAACGAAACGAAAATTTTAGTTTTGCACATGTCTACCCTGGACTGCATAGTCTACAGCTCCATGCGGGCAGGTAGGACGAGCATGCAGGGTAGGCCTACTGTACAGAGGCACATATAAAAGACCTCCGCCCGTAGGCCCAAATAAAGGACCATGCTCCCGTTGGGGTGCCATGAAGGCATCTCCAAAGCTTGACAGTAACATCACTGGGTGGGAGAGAAACAAAGCTGCCAAATAGAAACAAAGCTGCTTTCAATCGCCAAATAGTTCGGCCCCATTGAGCCATCGAAATCTAGGCAGATTGGTAATTGTGCAAACCAAAAATGTGTAAAACTTTAGCAAAAAACTATTTCAACTCAAACATCATTGACAACAGACAAAATGTCTAGACTAGAAATTTCCCACTTGGCAGTCCTCCTTATTATCAGAGATGTGTTTTACACATAACCCCCTAACTCCTACAGGACCGAACCTGGACCAACCTTTTAACTCTTCTTCCCCTAACATAAATCTCTTCACTAATAGCTGGACTCCACATCTACCATTGCACCCTCCCTTTGGCATTTATCTGTATCTTATTAAAACTTAGGGCCAACAGGACCTTGTATAATTCCTTCTGCTAACATTCCTCCTTCCTTGTTCCACCTCCACTATATCACATCCTCTATAATAATCTTCAAGTGTCTCTGCGTCCATTCCCTGTGTCCGTGGGATTGCGCTACTGCGCATGTGCCCCACGGACAGCCGTTGGGGCTTGGAGTGCAGAGACTTCTGTCAGAACAGTGTTCTGACAGGCAGGGCCGGACTTAGGGGTGTGCGACCTGTGCGAGCGCACAGGGCGCAACACCCCAGGGGGCGCCCTCCCGCCCAAAGAAAAAAAAAAAAAAGCCGGTAGAGGCACTGGGTGGGGGAGATCTAAAGATCCCCCCTCACCAGCCCTCTGCTCGGCATGCTCTGCTAGATCCCGGGAGGGTGCGGAGCTAACCGGCTGAGCGGTGTAGCTCCGCCCCCACCCTGTGAAGCAGAGCAGCGTCTGCTTCACGGGGAGCCACTGGCACCATGAGAAAGTGCTGTTCGGCTCCCCATACCTGCATTAAGCATGGGGAGCCGAGCAGCACCTTCTCTTGCTGATCTGGGCTCCCAGTGAAGCAGACGCTGATCTGCTTCACAGGGTGGGGGCGGAGCTACACCGCTCAGCCGGTTAGAGGGGAGAGACAGAACAGGGGGAGGGGGAGAGACAGAACAGCTGGAAGGGTGAGAGAGAAATACAGAACAGGGGGTAGAGAGAAAAAACAGAGGGAGGGAGAAAGAGAGAGAATAGGGGGAAGGGGGAGAGAGAGAGACAGACAGTACAGGGGGGGGAGAGAGAGACAGAACAGGGGGAAGGGGGAGAGAGAGACAGACGGGGAGGGAGGGTGAGAAAGACAGAACAGGGGGAATGGGGAGAGAGAGAGACAGAACAGGGGGGGAGAGAGACAGAACAGGGGGGGGGGGGAAGAGAGACAGAACAGAGGAAGGAGAGGAGAGATACAGAATAGAGGGAGAGAGAGAACAGGTATGGGGAAGTTAGAGAGAGACAGACAGGGCAATGAAGAGGAAAGGGACAAACATGGGAAGGCAGAGAGATACATACATGGGGGGGGGGGGGCGCCATGGGGGAATCCCGCACAGGGCGCCGGAACACTTAAGGCCGGCCCTGCTGACAGATTTCTCGAGCAAATTCTCCTGCGCAATCGCAGGAGAATTTACTCATTGCGCATGCGCACAAAGTTACAGCTGATCACTCAGCTGTAACTTTGTAAAGACTGCGCATGCGCGAGCGGAGCGACGCTACCCACCTCCCGCCCCATTCACACCACGCTAAGGTGGTAAGTAACACGGGGGGGACATAAGTGGGCAACAAGGGGCAAGCACCCTGGCGAGGGGGGAGCCTTGAGGGCTGCCTCATCTTGATGGGAGTTGTGATCCCCCTGCTGCATCAATAATACAGCAGGAGGATCACAACTCCCATCAAGATGAGGCAGCCCTCAAAGCTCCCCCCCTCACCAGGGTGCTTGCCGATATGTTGCCCCCTTATGCCCCCCCCCCATCCATATATGTTCTAGCGCCCGTTAATTTTAACAGGTTTAAGGTCTAGTCATTAATAAAAAACATATTAGCAAAACATTAAATATTTACAGACAGTGAATAAATGGTGCAGTTGGCATTGTCATGTAGCCAGGATACTTGCGATCTCTCCCTGTTAATGACTCCGATGTCTCCATCTAACACAAAATATTGTTTCTCATGTCCAAGTCCCGCTTGCTGCCAGACGTTATGGATCCAGTGAAAATATCAAATCCGCACATATTACCCTGCACAGCCTCGCGGTTGGTCATGCATTGTTCATGGGACCAGAACAGTTCTATATCTCAAAATAAACGGAATCAGTCCAATCAGGTCCAGAGTTTAAAATAAAATTATAATCCGGTAACAGGTAACAAGTAGTTTTAACTGGTCTGAGACCTGCAGGTCGGAGGGAGTCACTTGTACAGCAGTTGCAAATCTGTTGGGGTTGCTGGAAGTTTATGTTTAGGGGTTTTCAGAACCTTGTGACTGAAGTAGCCACAGAGATTGATGGGTGGCTATGGGGTAACCATAACCTCTTATTCTCATATTGCCATTTGGAACAACAGGTTGCATGTCGCCCCTTCTATCTTCTCCAGCTACTGGCCTTGTTTTGCTTCTCCTCTTCCGTTACGGACGTGGGATCCACTGTTGCGACAGGAGCGTCGGCATGGCTGATTCGCCCTCCAAGAACTTTTTGCAGTCGGAGAGGTCGGGTATCAGTAGGTGCAGCAACTCACACAAACCAGCAGCCTCCTCCGAGTGTTTTTTAGGCGGTGCAAGAAGCTTCCTCATTATCAGGCTACATCTGGGAGAATTTGAAGCTGGAAATCTTGGCACACCACTGTCCCCATTTTTCTGTCAATCCGCAGGATATCTTCTTTTTGATTAAAATTGTGGATACAACATATAATATCTCTCGGTATAGGGTCTGCCATGTCTTTTGGTCTCAGCGCCCTATGAGCGCGGTCCAGATTGGACTGGGTCAGTGTGTTGTCACCCAAAATAAAGTTAAAGCTCTCCACCGCCTTTAGCTTTACATTCTCCACTCCCCCTCCTCCGGTAAGCCACAGATCTGCAAGTTATTACGGCGTCCTCGATTATCAATGTCCAGCATGTGTAACGATAGCTGGGTGGTTATTTTGCTTTGCTCCTGCAATTTCAACTGCATTGCCTGCAAAGTGCCATCTGCTGCAATTTGGGCTTCCTCCACCACCTGCAGTCTGGTATCCTGGTGCTGTAGATCTTCTTTGATTTCCGTGAGCTCGTCACGGACTGCCATGCGTACCTGATCAATCACTGAGGTAAGTTCCTTTTTTATTTGAGCAGTGAATGTCGATAAGTCCAACTTAGTAGGAATGTCTTTCAGATGGGAACGTATGTCCTCATTTATAGGAGTCTGCTCTCCTTCCATATCTTCATCTGAAGACTGGGGATCCGTTCCCCCGCTTTGGGCGTCCATCGCCATTTTGGCCTGTTCGCTAGATTGCCCGGCAAGCGGCATTAAAAATGAATTCAGGGACCCCATCACGGATGGTTTGTGGCCCCTCAATTTCCCCGGAGTTGGGGACGGTTTTTTGGTTTGTTTCCCCATGTTTTAGTGGAGGTTTAGCAGTGGTTTGCAGTCTTTTAGGCAATCGAGATCGGGAGCCTTATGTTTACACGTCCGTCTGCATTGAATGTCGGCCATGCCCCCTCTTACATTCCTTATTTAAATTATTTTTGTTTGTTATTCTTAATCTTTCTATCCATTGTTTTCCATTTTACATTGATCTAGCACTTGATTTTTTATTTCTGTCCATGAGGAGACCTCACTGGATTTCCACTTTCTTGCTATTCCTATTTTTGTAGCCAATAGGACGTGAATTTAAAATGCTGTTCAATCCCTTGAAGTTCTAGGCCAGTTGAGATGTAGCAGTATTGAGAGTGGGGATGGTTAAGTTTTTACCAACGTTGTGGTCTCTATGAATCTTATTACCAGGTTCCATTGCGTTCTGATTTTGCTGCATGTCCACCAGATGTGAATTAAATCTGATTTGGGGCTTCCACATCTCCAGCAGTCAGCTGAGATTGAATTGTACATTTTGGAGAGTTTGGGTGGATCATAGTGCCATCTATTTATTACTTTGTAATGTAGTTCTACCAAGTTCAGGTAATGGGTTTCTGAAAGAACTCTGTTATTTGCGGTTATCCACTCCTGGGATAGATGATCCCTCTTCAGCTTTTTTTATCTGCGCACATCTGGATGCAAGATGCTGATTATTGTTGTTGTTTAATATTGAGGTAAGCATTTTATTGATCTTGATTGGTCGTTGACTCTGTGTTTTTTTAAATAAATGTTTTATTCTAAGAAATGGGAAGAGTTATTTGCTGGTCAGGTGGAACTTTTCATTTACCTGGTCAAATGTCATAATTTTCTTCTCATTGATGATATCTGAATTATCCTTGTGTTTCCCATGACTTCAGATTTAAGTCCTCCATATTATTTGTTAGGACTCTTATAGGCAGGATATCTAGAATTTTATCTTGTATTTTTAAGTTTTTCTTTAGTTTTTGCCAATTATAAATTAGATCTTCCATTATTATTCTTGATTTACTGATATTACTTTTCGATTTCTTTTATTTTAATTGCCAAAATACTTCCCCAATTCTGCTACCTCTATTTTTTGGGATTCTATTTGATGCCACCCTTTTTTATGTGACCCTTCTTTTAGAGTCATACCTATGTACATTCACACTTGCTTCATGTATATCTATTATATTGGGGAAGCCCCAGCCACCTTGTCTTGTTTTGCTTGATAACAATCTTTGGTTTATTCTTGGTTTCTTGTTTTTCCATATGAATTTTGAGAAAACTGCTTGCATCATAATTAGCCATGTTTTAGAGATCTTTAGTGGTATCATTCTGAACAGATAGTTCCATATAGGGACAATATATGCCTGAAGGACATTAATCCGACCTATCCAGGACATTTCTGCATTTTTTTATTTCTTTATGTTTGTTATGGGTATAGGTAAGGAGGGAGAGAACATTTGCTTTCACCCCTTAAGGGGATTTTTAGTAATCTTAATCCCTAGGTACTGAATGTTTCTCTTTGCCCAAGTTAAATTATACTTCTCTTTGATTTTCCCTTTTTCTTGTTTATCTAAGGAATTACTTAATATAATGGATTTTTCAATGTTTAATTTGTAATTAGAATATGAGCTGTAGTGGTCTATCACTTTCATTAGCTCTTCGATGGATTCTGTGGGTTCACATAATGTTAGGAGAATATCATCTGCATATAGGGTCATTTTGTATTCTTCACTATTTACCGTATTTGCTCGATTATAAGACGAATTCTGAAAAATCCCCTTATAATCGAGGTCGTCTTATAATCTGACCTCAAATTGAGGTCAGACTATAAGACTGGGATCCAGGTCCCCAGCAGAGATGCACCTGGATCCCCCTCTCTAACAGCAGAGGATGTCTGCGCGATGAGCGCAGACTCCCCCTGCTGCCGCCCGGCACGACCGCCGGGACTTCTATGAAGAAGCCGGGTACTTCCGGCTTCGTCATAAAAGTCCTGGCGGTCGTGCCGGGCGGAAGCAGCTCCCCTGCAGACATCCTCTGCTGCCCCCCTAGACACCAGGGAGAATCGGGCAGCCGGGGGATGTCTGCACGATACGTGCAGACATCCTCCATGCTGCCTGACACTTCCGTCTATTATGACGGACCAGCTGTCCGTCATAATAGACGAAGTGTCGGGCAGCATGGAGGATGTCTGCACGTATCGTGCAGACTTCCCCCGGCTGCCCCCACTAGCCACCAGGGACCAATAAAAAGGTGAGGGGGAGGGAGGGAGGGTGGGGGTAGAAAGACATGGGGGACGGGGACAGAGGCGGAGGAGAGCATCAAGGGGACGGAGGGGGGAAGAGACAGACAAGGGGAGGGAGGGGGGGGAAGAGACAGAGACAAGGGGAGGGAGGGGGTTGGTAAAGACAGAGACAAGGGGAGGGAGGGGGTTTGAAGAGACAGAGACAAGGGGGGTGGAGAAACAGACAAGGGGAGCGAGGGGGGAGACAAAGGGAGGGGGAGAGAGAGACATCACTAAGGGGAGGAGAGAGAGAGAAAAATGGGGGCAAGGGAAAGAGAGAGGCAGCATTGTCACATAAAAAAAAATAAAAACAAGAAATACATTTGTTGATATCATAATTTTTTATTAAAAAAGCAATTTACATGTGAATATATACAAGTTGAACTTTTTTCCTATAGGGTAGTCTTATATTCAGGCTTTTAGTTTTTTTCCTAATGGAATATCCAAAGTTTGGGGTGTCGTCTTATAATCAGGGTCGTCTTATAATCGAGCAAATACGGTATTTTGAACCCTTTGATTTTCTGATTATTTCATTTGTGAGGGGTTCAATAGAAAGTAGATTTAGCAGAGGCGATAGGGAGCAGCCTTTTCGGGTGCCATTATCTATGTTGAACCAGTCTGATGATAGTCCCATCCCCACTGTTCTTGCCTGAGGAGATGTATATAATGCCATCACTGCCCTGAACATCCATCCTTTAATTTCTGTAATTGTGTCTGTCGCTCCTTTTGTTGGATTAAGTTTATTCTTTTTAGTAGTTTCTGCCAGTACAATATAAAGATCGGAAAAAAGGGATGCTTCTTTATTTCTTTTTTTTTTCTACTCCTAATTTTATCAAATGACCTCTGATTACTGCTTTATATGTGCACCAAATCACTGATGCTGACACTTCTCCATTTGTGTTCTCCCTAAAAAATGTTCTGGATGACTCTTTAATTGTTTTTATATCTTTGAGCAAGGCGTTGTTGAGACGCCAATTTATTATTTTCCCTTTTGATTCTCCCATTTGTAATTCCAGTAGAACTGCATTGTGATCTGACCATGTAGTGTCCTTGATCCAGACTTTTTATATCTTATTTGTAGTTCTCCTGTTAGTCAATAACATATCGATTCTGGAAAATGTATGGTGGGTTTTTGAGAAGCAAGTGTAATCTATCTCTTCTGGGTGGAACATTCGCCATGTATCTTCTAGTCCAACGGGTTCTATCAGCCTGGTTAATTGTCAGTTATTTCTGGTCTCAATTGGTTCCCTTTCCTGATTTTCTGTCTATATCACTGTTTAGGATGCAGTTGTAGTCTCCTCCTATCAGTATTTTTCCCTGCCCAATGTTATTTATCTTCTTGATTAGGTTCTTTAAGAATGCTATCGTCGAATCATTTGGGGCGTATAAGTTTACTATTGTAAAGAGTTTACCCTGTATTTCACATATCAATATTATGTATCTTGCTTCAGAATCTATTTCTTGGAATTTAATCCGTATATCAATATCTTTGGTAATCAAGTTGGCCACTCCTCTCTTTTTTTCCCATGCATTGAAGCACATAATTTAATTCCAAATCTGTTTGGAATGAATTTAAATGGATCTGAGTCGAACCAGTTTGTCTCTTGTAGCAGGATTATTTGAGCTTGTTCTCTTTTAATGACGTTGAAGATTGTAGATTGCTTAAACTGTTCATGCCTTGTGCATTTAAGGTTAATAGTTTAACCATTATCGAGTTAGGCTTGTCTTTCGGAGTCTCCCCTCTCCTGTGCTAGGACAACAACAACACATAAACAAACATTTTTTTTTATTTTTTCCAAAAAAAACTTAATACAGGTTTTACATGAATACAATCACTGAAGATATATAGATAAACATCAGATATGTTCCCAGTGGAAACGCCTAGATAACAAACCAGCATGTATGTACATAAGTACATATATCAAGCGTTAATATTGTAACAAATTGTAGATAGTACAATAAACTAATATACATCTAAATAGGGACAAACATCAAAAGTAATTTCAACAGCAAAATACATGTAGATTCTTAGCTTTGATATATAGGTTCATTCTCAGTGGCGTGTGAAAACTATCAATAGCGCAGCTTTGCAGACTTGGTGAAAAAAAAAAATCATTTAATAAAGCAGGGAGAAAAAACCCCGTATGTGACAGGCCCTTTGTCACGTCAAGGCCAATACCGAATCTTCAAAATATGTGGGCTAAATTACCAGAGTTGCAAAATAAAAATAACAAACAAACATATAAACAAACAGACAAACATGTCTCTAGTTACCGAGTGACCAAGAAATATACAGTATAATAAATCAGCTCTACATTGTGGAGCCGGAATATGATTTGGTATAGATGGAAACCACATCTGGAACATCGTAGCTATCGTTGAAGTGAATTGGGTGGGATGGGGGGGATGCTAAACAGTTAAGAAATGGGTTCTTTACCTTGCACAATTTGACCATATACCACGGCGAATTTTGAAAGGTACCTTTAATTTGTTTTTTAATAGCTGGCGATAGAGAGTTAATGTAGTACTGTGAGTTCTCAAAAAAATGTTTGGTGGCCTGGTTGGAATTCTGGCATGCCGTAAGCCAGTTCATCCAAAATAAGTGGAATAGTTTGTCCTGGAACATTTGGAGGGATGGTTCCTCCTTTCTTATCCAAACCTGTAGAATAGTTTTGTTAGCCACCGCCATACGCATTCTGGCTAGTTTTACTCTAGGGAACGGGTTTGGAGTAATGCCAAAAAGTGCAAAATCAATGGTTAAGGGAAATCATATTCTAAGTGTGGTTTTAGCGAAATGGTGTACTCTAGCATGAAATTTACATACAATTTTACAGAACCACAAACAATGACTGAGATCTGCCTGTGCGCAGTTACATTTTGGGCATGCATCCTGACCATTCGGGAACATTAATTTGCTCTGGTCTGGGGAGATATAAGCCCTATGAAATTTTTTCAAAAACATGTCTCTATATGCAGTAGATTTGATAGTGATAAGTAAAGTGTTATGTGCTTTGAGTAGATCATCCATAGATGTATTAGGTAAGGCTGATAACCACTTACTGGGTCCCGTTGTTATTTTAGAATAGTCAATTGATTTGTAAAAGAGGCGTTGTAAATGTGTCATCGAGTATCTAGAAGTGTGGGTTCCGAGAAATGAGATATGGTGTGAGCAATAAAACTTCGTAGTTGGGCGTTTGCAAGAAAATTTAAGGGCATGTCTGGGAAGTCATTCTTAATGGTATTGAGGCTAAGGGACTCCTTCCTAGACAGACAGAGCATGTGTCTTATGGTGTTTAAGCCCTGGATGTTAGGGTGTGTCAGGATCTTCCCCGCAGCAGCTCCTTTGAGTATCCCCTCTTACCTTCCAGCCAGGATCCGTCTCACGTGCTTGCTAACGCGTTCACACTGCTAGTTTCGCTTTCCACACAGAGGCGCGCATCCGATGACGTCACGCCCGTCACATGCCCGCAAGGCACGGGAAGATTTAAAAGTCAGAATCACCAAACAAGCAGTGCTTGGTGATTCTCGTGTTTTTCGAAAGCCTAGCGTTTTTTACTTGTTATTTGTTGCTGACCTTGGAATTACTTGACTACCTTTCTGCCTGCCTGTGCCCCTTATATCTGGACTGTTCATCATTGTGCTGATATTCTGGTAAACCAACCCTGGCTTGTCTTAAGTTTTGCTGTCTCTCTGATACCCCTGATCCTGGACTGTTTATCATACTGCAGATTGTCTGATATCCCTGACCATTGGCTATCCTCATTCATCTCTATTTACCCTTGCAAGTGTGGATTATAACTTTGTAGCTGTGGATTATATCTGTGACCAGTTCTTACATTTAACCCTTGCAACTTTGGATTACAAATGTGATAGATTCCTGCCTTTAACCCTTTCAACTGTGGATTACAAATGTGACAGATTCCTGCATTTAAACCTTGTCAGAGTGGATTGTAACTGTGACTTATTCCTACATTTAACCTGTAGATTATAACTGGGTCGGATCTCTACGTATTTTCATTCAACCCATCTACCCGTGCAAGGTTGGTCCTCTCTTCCTCACGTACGTTAATATATTTATCCATATACCTGAATTGTGCTGTTCTGCATATTGGTCTCCATCCAGTATCCCATTCCTCACAGGGTGTGTGTGAAGAATATGAAGCAAGGGGTCTAGTGCCTTGTTGAAAAGTAGGGGTGACAGGGGGCATCCCTGACGAACCCCTCTCTCAATGGGGATAGGCATGGAGGGGTTGCTGTTCACCACTAAAGAGGTGGAGGTGTTGGAATAAATGTTTCTGAAAAATGATAGGAAATTGGCTCCAAAAAAATCTGAATTTCAAGAAATTCTATATGTTGCCAAGCTATACTGTCGAATGCTTTGGTGGCATCCAATCTTATTAGTGTGTTATGGTGTGTTGTGGTTGTTGAGGAGGCCTAGGCTTATTCAGTAAGTCCCTATGATCGTTAGAAATTCTCTGCAGTTTCGCTTGTCGTAGCATGGAGATGCCTAAGGTTTTGTCATCTGGGCCAGCTTTGAAAAGATGTGTGTAAAATTCCGTGAACTCGGAAAGAATAGTGTTCTGGTCAGTAATGTGAATGTCATTAATACGAATAGCAAGGATGTGAGTGCGTGGACGTTTAGTCTTGACTATCTTAGATAGCAGTCTCCCTGCTTTCTCATTGAAAGAATCTTTGTTTGCTTTTTTCCAAAGATCTTGTGGCTTTTTCTGTCAAAAATGTTTCCAGTAGTTGTCTAGTGTTTGTGTATATTTGTCTGTCCTCACTTGTTTTAGTAGAGAAATACTGTCTCTGTGCTTGGGCAACGGCCCTTAGTAGGGAGTCATATTTTTTCTTCCAGGCCTTTCCTAGCTTTGCGGTGTAACACCGCTTTAGAGGTGTTCCACAATAGCATGGGGTCATCCACGTGTGCCAAGTTGTCGTCCACAAAACTGGCCCACGTTGAAGATAAGAATGTCTTGAATTCCGCATCTGTGGATAACCAGGAGGGGAATCTCCAGCTCCCAGGACGGTGGGTAGTAGACCCCAGGGATAGGGTTAAGGAAATTGGGGAATGGTCAAATATCACCCTTGTGTGGATTATGGCCTTAGTGGTAAGTGATAAAAGATGATTTGACACCAATATATAATCAATACGGGATTCCGAGTTGTGTGCATGGGAGGAATGAGTAAATTCGAATTAGAGTTTAGGATTCGCCACATATCTGTCAGCCCCATTTGACCCATAACAAAATTAACCCCTTCCTCTGATTGTGGTGCGTTCTATGGCCTGTGGAGGTATCTAAGCCACTGGAAGAATCAGCCACTGTGTTGAAGTCTCCCCCCAGGACCATGGGTAAGTCTGGTGAATTCGAAAGAGCACTCACCAGGGATGCAAAAAATTCTTGGCTTGATTGGTTTGGCGCATAGATATTAACCAGTAATAGTCTCTGTCCGTTGATGGTTGCTTCTAGTATGATGTAACGTCCTTTGGGGTCTTTAAGGTGTTGGTGTACCTCATAGGAAATCGAATTGCTGATGAGGATGGTGACCCCCCCTGGTATTTTTTCTGTGGTTAGCAGTAAGGCATTCTGCTATCCAGGAGTCCTGCAGGGTGGTAGGGCATGTTCGGGACCAGTGCCTTACTTGTAAGAAGGTAATTCCCGGACCCAGTTTTTTCAGACGTGTTGTGATCTTTCTTCTCTTCACCGGGGAATTGAGGCTATTGACGATCCAGGATAACATTTTCAGGTCCTGTTGTATGTGGGGTCCCAGATTATTGGATGTGGTCGTGGCTTGGTTAGCCAATTCCTATTTTGTAATGTCGGTGTATCAGAGGGATTTTCAATTGTGCGGGGTTGCCTCTGTCCCAGCAAGCAGAGGCCAACTTCCCATGTATCATGGTCGATGCAGCATGTAGAGCTATCGGAGACATGAACCAACAAAAACAAGTAACTTTTGAACTGTCCGAACTAATGATTGTTTCCAGCGGTGCGAGACCATCAGGCCTCTGAACATCGTTGGCCCTTGGAACCTTGAGGCTTGCAGCCAGAAGCCAGGGATAGAGATAGAAAGGTAAAGTAATTTTAGTGTTTGAGATCCTCCACTCCCGTTATGTAGTATCTGGATGAAATCTTTAGCCTGTTGTGGCGAGTCGAAAATTTCCGTATGGCCTTCATGAGAGACCCTTATTCTAGCCGGGTACATTAAGGCAAAGCGCACTTTCAGAGAGAATAGGTCTTTGCATACCTGCGAAAACTCTCTACATTTGTTGGAAACCGCAGCTGAGTAGTCTTGGAATATATGAATTTTCTTATTCCTAAACACCAGTTCCTTCAACTTGCGGTAGCCCCTTAGAACAGCCTCCTTGTCAGCGTAATTCAAGAACTTTGCGATCACCGCCCTAGGTCTGCCAGATTTGTCCGGAGGTTCCGGACCAATTCTATGTGCCCTTTCAATCATCAGTTTGTCATGTGGCCTAGGCAGGGCCAGGGCATCTGGGAGCCATTGTTGCAGTAGATGGGTAAGTTCCAATGTCGGTATGGACTCCGGCAGACCCAAAAACTGAAGATTGCTTCTCCTCTCCCTGTTTTCAAGATCATAAATTTTATCCTGGACAGAGGAAATAAGTGCTTGCTGATTTTGAAGTTCGAGTTGTATGTGTTGAGTTTGTTCCTCTGCGGCCCCTTGTCTGGTTTCCAGTTCGGAAATTTTAGCCGCGTTAGCATTAGTTGTGATGGACACTGTGTCAATTGCTGCTTTGAGTTCAGTGAAGCGTGCATCCAGTAAAGGCATTAGTGTCTTTGTGACCTCTAAGGCTGTTGCGGTAGCCTGAGAGGATGTCATATCGGCCTGCAAGTGAATGTATTTCACTTCCGATGCTCTAGGGGGAGCCAATCAATGCCGGCACAGCAGATCTGTGTGCAGGCATGTATGATAAGTGCTCTGATGAGCACTTATCATACAGTCAAAGGCAATATTACTAAATATTGCCTTTGACAAGTATTGATCTGCCTCCCTCACCTTACTAGTTTTAGTAAGGGAGAGAGACGGATCAGATAAAGTAAAAAATAAAATAATAAAATTAAAAATATTTAATACAATTTTAGTAACCAAGGGCTTTTATAAAAGCAATTTCAAGTGTTTAACTCCTTCCCTGCAATTGATTGCTGTGTCCCAGTGATCATACACAGCAGCACATTTTTTGCTGTCTGTGCATTTTTTAGGGGTTAATTTTTTTACTGTTTTACTAGTGGCAAAGGTGGTTTGGTGATTTCTCAGATGAGCATCACCATTCGTCTGGTTAGATCAATATTGGTAAATATTGTTCTGACCCATATGGATCTGCCTCCCTCTCCTCGCTTGAGTTTTAGTGAGGGAAAGAGACAGATCTGTATAATATAAATTTTTAATTGTAATAAATTAAATAAAATGTTAAAAAATGTGGAGTCCCAAGGGCTTTTATAAAAGCCATACCCTTTGTATAGTGTAGCCTGTGTATTAACCCCTTCCCTGCCACTGATCACTGCACAGCAGAACATTTTTTCTTGTATGTGCATTTTTAGTGGTTCATTTTTTTGTACAGTACTTCAAAGGCTCTTATAAGAGCTATTAACCCCTTCCTTGCTCTACATGTCAAAATTCCAAGTTGGAAAATCAAAAAGCGCACCTCTCAAATGTAGCCTTTCAACCCCCAACAAAGCTGATAAAGCTATGCATGGGTGGAATCCCTGTGCTCGGGAGATGTTGCTGAACATATATTGTGGTATTGTTTGTCAGTGACACATACAATGTATGTGCGAAAAAATACACAATAAAATTACTACCACAAACTTTGACAAAGGCTGGTGGTAGAATTGGTGCATGGAAAGTGTTAAAATACCACCATTTAAAATAACCTAGGGTGTCTACTTTTACAAAATATATACTTTTTTGAGTAAAATACACTGTCCTACTTGCATGTCCCAAATGCAAGATGGGCTCAGGCTGACTACACGTCAAAATTCCAAGTTGAAAATGCGCACCTTCAAAATGTGGCCCTTTAGCCCCCAAACAACCCAACAAACCTATGCATGGGTGGTATCCCTGTACTCAGGAGATGTTGTTGAACACATATTGTGTTATTGTTTGGCAGTGACACATACCAAAATCTGTGAATTTATGTCTGAAATACAATATTTGTGAAAAAAAAACACACAAAAATTACTACCACAAACTTTGACAAAGGCTGGTGGTAGAATTAGTGCATGGAAAGTGTTAAAATACCACCATTTGAAATAGCGTAGGGTGTCTACTTTTAAAAAATATATGGGTTGATGGGGTAAAATACACTGGCTGGTTTCAAATATGTCCCAAATGGGACATGGGTGCAGGCTTTCTGCATGTCAAAATTTCAAGTTGGAAAACCAAAAACTGCACCTCCCAAATGTGGCCTTTTACCCCCAAAACAACCCAACAAACCTATGCATGGGTGGTATCCCTGTACTCAAGAGATGTTGCTGAACACTTATTGGGGTGTTATTCGGCAGTGCCACATACCAAAATCTGTGAATTCCTGTCTGAAGTACAAGGTTTGTGAAAAAAAACACAGCCATGGGTGTCTACTTTTAAAAAATATATGGGTTAATGGGGTAAAATACACTAGTTTACAATTATAAACATCTATGCTCCGAATAAGGCCCCTCAGATTTTTCTAAGGAGATTGCTGGAAAGAATAGCCCTGGTGAAACAGGGATACACCCTTATAGGGGGAGATTTTAATATGGTATTAGACTCCCACTTGGACCGGAGGCTCCCAAGAGGCTCCAAAATAAATAGTCAGCATAATAACCAATCTAAAACATTCCAACAATTATTAAAAGAATATCACCTATATGACCTATGGAGAGCCTTCTGTCCGGGGGAGTCTGGCTATACTTATTACTCACAACCCCACGCCTCTTATTCCAGATTAGACACCTTTCTGGGAGATTCCACAGTATTATTAGCAGTAGACAGCATTAAGATACAAGGGATAACATGGTCAGACCATGAGGTTGTAGTAATGTCCTTAAATGAAAAAGATTCCAGAAAACCAAGAACAGACTGGAGGTTGGATAATAGACTTCTAGATAAAGAGGCCAACAAGCAACACTTAAAGGAAATCTCAGAATATTTTTTCCAGGAGAACTCTACAGAAGATATGTCTCAGACGTCCCTATGGTACGCATATAAATGCGTGATTAGAGGTCATCTAATTATGCTATCAGCCAGAGAGAGAGACAATTTTTTGGGCTCTCTTCTGGCCAAGTTACTCGAGTTAGAACAGGAGAGCAGAGACAACAAGATCAACCCTATCCTAGAGGGAGCTAGAAAGATATCTGAGCTAAGATCACAAATAAATAAACTCCATATGGAAAAAATAATGGAAAACATGAAAAAACTGAGTCAAACATGGTACTATAAGAACAATAAAGCAGACCGAATATTAACTAGAAAAATTAAGAAGAGAGAAGCCACCCAAAGAATCTTCAGAATAGATGAGGGAGGGAAATCCTATTATAAACCGCATGATATAGGATCCCAATTTGGAAACTACTATAAAAAACTGTACAATATAGATAACCCTCAGACACACGAGGCCTATGGGGAGTACTTAGATAGAATATCCCTCCCGACCCTTACAGAAGAGCAACTGGAGGAGCTAAATGCTCCAATAGAGCTAGGGGAGGTCAACCTGATCCTGAACCAGTTGAAAAACAATGTGGCTCCAGGTCCGGATGGCTACACAAATCTATTTTATAAAACCTTAAAAAAAGAACTAGCCCCCAGACTGGTACACCTGTTCAATGGAAAGGAAGAAAATTTCCCCGCCGAAATGACCTGTGCAAACATTATCCCTATTTTAAAAAGTAATAAAGACCCCTCCAGCATAGGGAACTATAGACCTATCTCCTTACTAAACGGAGATATTAAAATCTTCGCCGCCATTATTGCGAGAAGATTGAAACCAATTGTACCTCTTCTGATTGATAGGGATCAGGTCGGATTTGTGACTGGAAGATCAGCCACAAATAGCATCCGCCGACTGATCCATTTTATGGATTCTTCCCACATCAACTCGACCCCCACGCTGATTCTGTTCTTAGACGCCGAAAAAGCTTGAAGAGCGCATACGATTTTCAATGGATCCAGAGAGAGACAACATACTTGGGGATAAAGATACCAATAGATCCGCGCCACCTCCTTGAGGCCAACTTTAGAGACCTGCTGTCTCACACCAGCGAGTCGCTAAAGAAATGGTGTAATATAGAAGTCTCCTGGTGGGGCAGACTGAATATCATCAGATCATACATCCTCCCTAAATGGATAAATCTGTTCAGTTTTACTTTCTTTCTATCACTTTGGATTCTCTTCTATTGTATATATATGCATATATATTTTAGTGTTCTGTATTCTTTTTGTTTTTTCCTGTTCCTCCCTCCTGACACACCCATCTCCTTCTCCATTGGTCTGTGCTAATTACTTCTTATATTTATTCACCTATTTAATCGTTTTCTAGTTGCCTGTGCAAAGAGTTTTCTCTATTTTTGGGCTATTGTTATATTTCGTCTGACTTCTGATATTGACCCTTGGCTTGTTTTTTGACTCTCTTTTTGATCTTCGCCTGCATCGACCCCGGATAGTACCTTGACTTCAATTGATCTCTGACTGCCTCGAATCCTCAGCCTGTTTTTGACCTTGCTTGACTTCTGCCTGCCTCGACCCCCTGGCTTGTTCCTCGACTCCGCTTGTTCTCAGCCTATTTATATCATCAACCTGTTCCAGTCTGTCTTGTCTCCTGAGCTGCTTAGAGTACTCCAGCAACCCATTCCTGGTTACCTCTAGGTTGTACTTGTGCCGCACAAGCCCCTGGCAAAACATTACCCTGGGCTCAACCTTCGGGTACATATTTGTCAGGGTGAACACAACAAAGTACTTCCCAAGAGGTGATCTTGCAACAAGGGTTCCTCCTCCTGGGTGTCACTGGTACACTGTAACACTAAACAACATAACGATAAAGAACAAATACTCCTTGCAATTGATTCCCAAACTCATGGACCATCTTCAAGATGCCCGCAAATATTCCAAGATTGATCTCCTTAGTGCTCATACGGAAAGGAGACGAGTGGAAGACTGCCTTTTGAACTTGTTATGGGCATTACGACTACCGAGTAATGTCTTTAAGGCTATGTAATTCTCCGGCTACCTTCCAACATTACCTCAACGACATCTTTAGGTACATGTTGGATAAAGGTGTGGTAATCTATTTGGATGACATTTTGGTTTACTCCCCTTCACTGGAAACTCATTGCCAACACATGTTCCAAATCCTGGAGCGTCTACAACAAAACCATCTGTATGCCAAATTGTCCAGGTGTACCTTCGAGACCACCAAAGGGGAATTCTTTGGATATGTGATCTCTCCGAGACGTTTAGAGATGGATGCCAAGAAGGTATCCTCCATTCTCTATTCCGAATTCAGTGAAAGACATACAGAGGTTTGTACCGTTCGTGAACTTCTATCGAAGATTTATAAACAGCTTTTCCCACATCATCCATCCCATAACACAACTTACCAAGAAGTTGGTCTATACAGGCCCAGAAAGCATTCGATACCCTCAAACATAAATTTACTTATGCTCCCATACTGGTCCTTCCTGACCCTCAAAAACTTTATTTTCTGGAGGTAGATGCTTCAGAGATGTGGCCCAGTTGGAGACAAGACATCCAAAATTACATCCGCTCATGTGCCATCTGCTCGTTCCAAAGGAAGACGTACCAAACCAGCCGGACTCCTTCAACCTCTTCCGGCTCCCGATCAACCTTGGGAAGACCTGACTGTTGATTTTATAGTCGATCTACCACCCTTACTGCAGCACAATACCATCATGGTGGTAGTCGACTGGCTCACCAAGATGGCACACTTGGCTCACCAAGATGGCACACTTTATCCCTACAACCCATTTATCCACCACGGCGGCGACCATCGAATTGTTTATGAAATCCATTGTCCATCTCCATGGTCTTCCTCGATCCCTTTTATCCAACAGAGGTGTCCAATTCACATCCAGATTATGGGCTGTGTTCTGTAATGGACTTCAGATGGACCACCTCCTCTCTTCAGCCTACCACCCTCAAACTAACAGACAGAGAGAGAGTCAATCAGATACTCGAACAATATCTTAGATGCTACATCACCCATCTCCAAGACAACTGGCTACCATTACTACCCTTGGCAGAATTTGACTATAATAATCACCTACAGAGAACCATCAGTATGTCTCCTTTCAAGGCCAACTACGGGTTCAATCCTTCGTTCCATCTTGATTTACCAAAAACCAGTAACGTACCACCAGTCACAGACCATCTTCAACTTCTCCAGCAAAATTTCTACTATCTTAAACAAAGTCCAGCAAGATCACAAAAAGTATGCAGACAGAAATCGAATCCCTGCACCTTCCTTCCAAGTAGGAGAGAAGGTTTGGCTCTCCTCTGCTGACATCAAAACGACTGGGTCATCTCGCAAATTCCTGGGGCCATTTTCTATCACTGCCCTATATGGTCCAGCTGCGGTTCGATTGTCACTCTCTAATACTTGATGCATCCACCCAGTCTTCCATATCTCCTTAATCAAGGAACGTAGGCCAGATGCATACCTTCGCAGACAAGCACTGCCTCCTCAACCAGTATCTATCGACAGATCAGAAGAATATGAGGTAGAAAAGATCCTAGACTCCCGTCTTCACCATGGAAGGCTCGAATATTTGGTCAGTGGAAAAGCTATGACCCCGAAGAAAGAACCTGGGAATCCTTAGCCAATATCCATGCTCTTGCTAAGATCTGATCTTTTCACAGGCTCCACCCCGGACTCCCGGCTCCTCAACGCACCCGGAGGTTGCGTTTATGGGGGGGGGGGAGTCTGTCCAAGGTCACTTACCTTGCACAGGGGACCCTTACAACTGGATCCATCCTCTGTCCCTGTTTGCAGCCATTGCGCATTAGCATGACAGCAAGGTAGGCCAAATCCCCGGCCTTCAGTTGTTAGCCACCTGCTCGCGGTGACTGTAACTACTTCCAAGAGGTTTAGGGGCTTACTCACGAGAGACGATACGCAATTGGTTGAAACTAAGGGGGCAGGGGAAAGAGGGTAGAGAGTCTTTACTCCTTCTCCCTATTCACAACATGATCCAGGTGTGGTCGCCAGGTGTAAAGGGGAGAGGTCCTTGATCAGCAGCCCTATAAAAACCCTACACTCACCTTATTCAGTGCTTGCTTGTTGAGCTGTGGTGTCTGCTCTCAGTCTCATTCCTTTGTGATTCCTTGTGATTTGAATTATATCCATTGCTGCCTTTCTGTGTACCGACCTTGGCTTTTTCCCCTGGACTACCCGAATTGCTGCTACCCCTACTCGGGCTTGTATACCCGCTATTTGACCCTTTGCAGCCTGCCTCAACATTTTGGACTGGTACTGACTACTCATTTGCCTAACCCTATTGCTGTGATACTTTTGGAATTCCCTCTTTTCCATCCATACTCCCTACCCGCCACCCTGCACTACACTCCCTAGTCTTGAACCAAACACAAGGCAAGGCATTTGAGAATTTTATTGTGATTTGTATAATCTGAAATGTGAACCCAAGGAGATAGATATAAAACAATTTATGGAAAATAAGAATCTCCCCAGAAAAACTTTGGAACAAAGGAATTCCCTTCATTTCCTTAATGAACAATATAAGTAAAGATCTTACCAAGGCTTAAAAATGTCTTTGCTGAAACTGCTTATATACCTGCTGAAATGCTGAAAGTGAATATTGTCACAATCCCAAAAAACTACAAAGACAGTTCAATGGTTCCAAACTTTAGACCAATTTCCTTGCTATATGTAGACACAAAAATCTATGTGGTTTTGCTGGCAAATAGAATCAAGGAAATAATAGCTTCACTTATAAATCAAGTAGGTTTTGTCCTCAGTAGAACTTCTACCAATAACATAAGAAGTATTATAGATATACTTGATTTAAATACAAAGTGAAAGTCCCCAATGGTCGTGCTAGCTTTGGATGCAGAAAAAGCATTAAACCGTGTAAACTGGATTTTTCAGAAACAGACGCTGAAATCTTTTGGTATACAGGAGACGCTTTCTATATATACTGAACCCAAGGCTAAAATAAAGGGAAAGGGTTTCCAATCTAAGGAATTTCAAATAAAAAATGGAACTTGGCAAGGTTGCCCGCTTTCTCCATTATTGTAAATACTAACAATGGAACCACTGGCTTCTGCAATCAGGAAAAATAACCGCATAAACGGGGTGGCTAGAGAAGAAGATAATGTCACGATAAATCTTTCTGTAAACAATGTCTTGATCACAATAGAAGAACGTGAGAGGTCCTTAGCAGAAGTTGTGAAAGAAATAGAGCAATATAGGGATATTTCAGAACACCCAGCTTAATATTTCTAAGACTATGGGTTTGGTAATGGGTCTATCCCCAGAGAGAGAGAAAAAAGATTGAACATAAGTATTCCTTTAAATAAGTGAAATAATTTTCTTATTTGGGAGTCAACATCTGTAAGGACCCTTCTAGATTGGTACCCCTGTTAAAACAAGACCAATAACGATCTCCATGATTGTAAAAATCTTGAAATATCATGGTGTTATAGAATAAATGTTATCAAAGCATATGTTGTCCCCAAATGGACATATCTCTTCAGAACTCTAATTTTGAAGATACCCATGCTATGGTTAAATATGATCTAATCCTCCTTTGTTAAAAATATATGGGCGGGGAAGAGCTGCCCAGTGGCGTCCCACGGGGGGTGTGGACCACAACGGATTACACCCCCAGCGGGGTTGACACCCTTGCTGCTGGCATCCCCCCACAGCGCATCGCGCTGTTGAATGGATTTTTTTGGGGCAAGAAAAAAAAAATCAATGCAACCAGATATGACAGTACGTCACATCCTGTGGCTGTGTTTCCCTCCTCCGTGCAGAGGGATGCCTGCTCCTGTAGGAGAGGTGGAAGCGTGAATGAACCCTTTACGGAGGCTGTCATCCAGATATTCTTTTAAGACAGATAATTCTAGCTCAGATAAAGGGAAAATTCGCCCAGAGGCACAGAGGAGACAACCGGGAGACAGAACAGCAAGGAAGTAAGTACTGGGGAAGGGGAGAGGAGGCTGGCATATAATGAGCAAAATACTGGCATACTGAGTGACAAAATACTGGCATTCTGAGTGACAAAATACTGGCATATTGAATAGCGAAATACTGGTATATTAAATGGCAAAATACTGGCATACTGAATGGCTAAATACTGACATTTTAAATGGCAAAATACTGGCATATTAAATGGCACATCCGGTGGCTGTGTTTCCCTCCTGAATGCAGGAGGGAAGACTGCACAGAAGAGACGACCGGGAGACAGAGCAGCAAGGGGGTATCGAATGCTTTCTGGGCCTGTATAGACCAACTTCTTGGTAAGTTGTGTTATGGGATGGATGATGTGGGAAGAGCTGTTTATAAATCTTCGACAGAAGTTCGCGAACCGTACGAACCTCTGTACTTCTTCCCACGGACACAGGGAGTGGACGCAGAGACACTTGAAGATTATGATAGAGGATGATGAAAATAATAGTATCAAATGAAAGCTCCATCCGCCCTTTAACCCTTTAAGGAGCAGGGATATTAAAATTACCTTTATTTATTAAATTTTTTTTTATAAATTGTAAAAATAAAAAAATCTGTTAAAAAAAAACTAAATGAGGGCCATAAAGTGGAAGGAAACTGATCACAGTTAAAAACTGTGATCAGCAATGAAAGGGTTAATTTTTTTTTTTTTTAACCTCTGTGTATGTTATTAATTTATTTTTACTTACAGGTCACTCTCTGTGCTTCACTATAAGAATGTGAAGCACAGAGAGTGAATTAGAGGCAAAGTCAGTGTGTGAACACACTGACTTTGCCATCTAATTTGCATGTTATCGCGGTGATCACGTTATCACCGCGATCACATGCCCGGAAATGCACCGATCGGGTCCAGGAGCTTTGCCTCGGGTGCGAGGCTTAGTCCTGGACCCATTGCAGACTAGCTGGCGGTGCCCACGGAGCGCACCGCCGGCTAGACTGCATGACGAGTTAACTCGTCATAAGGTCGCTAATGCGGCGGCTCTTATGACGAGTTAACTCGTCATAAGGTCGAGAAGGGGTTAAACAATGATATATTTTTTACATTTTGTGGGTGTACTGAACACAAAGAAAGAAATTCACAGTTAAGCAAACATATGACAAAAATAATGGAATACTGGTCTTCAAGGCACATCAAATGCAGCACAGAATTCACTAAGAGGTTAAACATTAGTTTTTCACTTGTGCTACTATATCAGAAGTGCAAGTTAAAAAAACAATGAATAGATTTAAATAAATGGGGAAAATTAAAAACTTCATGGCCGGGAAGGGTAAATATTGTAAAAATGTAATCCCTAGAATGCAGTACCAATTTGGCTCCCAGAAGCATTGTTTGTAAAACATAAACGTATAATCAGGGAATTTGTGTGGGAAAAGAAAGCTGCTAGATTGAGCTATGCCTTATTGGTAAGACAAAAGTCCATGGGAGGGATTGGGCTGTCAGATTTGGAAAGGTATTAGAAAGCAGTCCATCTAGCAAGGATAGCTAATTGGAGCAATAATGTGATTATTATTGAAAAATGGGCAAGATTGGAACAAGAGGCTTTTGACAACCGTATTCAAATAGCACCTTGGTTGGTACAAAGGCAAGGTAAAGTAAAAGATAAGGACCATCCAATAGTCTTGACAACATAAGCGGTCTTGGGAAAAGTTAGGTCAAAAGGAAGGCTAATTAACGAACTGTCTTTAATGACACCTATAATTTAAAATAAAAACTTCCCCCAGGGTTCCAGAGGGGCGCATTTGAGGGATTTTTTGCACAGAATGTTCAGGTCCCGAGATACTGACACTTGGTAATGAAAAAATATAGTAAGACAAGATCCAATGGAGAAAGGAATAATGGACAAGAAAATAGACATCAGTATTTAGCGCTGCAAGCTGAGGTGTTGCTAGGTTTCCAAAAGATCTGGGGCTATAGCCCATAAGACTTTTTTAGTTTTTTAAATGGAACCATACGGGCACTTACCAATATATGCTCACAACTCTAAGATTCATGCCCGTTTTGTAATTTAGGAGCCTTCACAGGGCCGGCCCTTTAATGCGGCAGAGTGGGGCAGCTGCCCCCAGGCAGTACCCTGGCAGGGAAGGCACTTTGCTGCTCTATGCAGCAGTCTTTTTCTCGTTTTTTTCCTGTGTTCAGGGGAGCTTGATTGAAGGAGGTCTCAGCCAATTAGGTGAGACTTCTCAACTCTCCCGAGTAGGTTACAACCTATAGGGCCGGCTATTTCAGCCTTTGCCCGTTCTCGCTGAGAGGGATCCCAAATCTTTGTTTTTTGTCTCCATGAGTAATCAGGGTATGCCCAGACGTGGGTCCCTAGCTCGCTGCACCTAGAGGGATATCAGCCGTACCATACTGACGAGGCCATTGAAGGCCGAAACGTACGTCTGTGGTTGCTGTGTTCTTCGTGCAGAGGAGACCTGCCAGGCTATTTGGATCTGGACTGCCCTTATGGGTGGGACCAGTCTAATGTGCTATTGGAGAGGTTTCCTCTGTAATGGTGCAAGCGAGCAAAAAACGGTGATTCCTCTCCCGAGTAGGTTACAACCTATAGGGCCGGCTATTTCAGCCTTTGCCCGTTCTCGCTGAGAGGGATCCCAAATCTTTGTTTTTTGTCTCCATGAGTAATCAGGGTATGCCCAGACGTGGGTCCCTAGCTCGCTGCACCTAGAGGGATATCAGCCGTACCATACTGACGAGGCCATTGAAGGCAGAAACGTACGTCTGTGGTTGCTGTGTTCTTCGTGCAGAGGAGACCTGCCAGGCTATTTGGATCTGGACTGCCCTTATGGGTGGGACCAGTCTAATGTGCTATTGGAGAGGTTTCCTCTGTAATGGTGCAAGCGAGCAAAAAACGGTGATTCCTCTCCCGAGTAGGTTACAACCTATAGGGCCGGCTATTTCAGCCTTTGCCCGTTCTCGCTGAGAGGGATCCCAAATCTTTGTTTTTTAGACTTCTCAACTCTCCTGATTGGCTGAGAGTTCAGAAGCCTCCCGGCTAAAAACTCCTTCACACTGAGCTCAAAGCAAAGAGATGCCTGCAGCAGGTAAGTTAAAAACTGACAGTGTGTGAGTGTGCATGTCAGTGTGAGTGTGCATGTCAGTGTGAGTATGTGCATGTCAGTGTGAGTATGTGCATGTCAGTGTGAGCGAGAGTGTGTGCATGTCAGTGTGAGTATGTGCATGTCAGTGTGAGTATGTGCATGTCAGTGTGAGCCAGAGTTGGTGCATGTCAGTGTGAGCGAGAGTGTGTGCATGTCAGTGTGAGCGAGTGTGTGCATGTCAGTGTGAGCACGAGTGTGTGCATGTCAGTGTGAGCATGAGTGTGTGCATGTCAGTGTGAGCACGAGTGTGTGCATGTCAGTGTGAGCACGAGTGTGTGCATGTCAGTGTGAGCACGAGTGTGTGTATGTCAGTGTGAGCACGAGTGTGTGTATGTCAGTGTGAGCACGAGTGTGTGCATGTCAGTGTGAGCACAAGTGTGTGTATGTCAGTGTGAGTGAGAGTGTGTGCATGTCAGTGTGAGCGAGAGTTGATGCATGTCAGTGTGAGCGAGAGTTGGTGCTTGTTAGTGTGAGCGAGAGTGTGTGCATGTCAGTGTGAGCGAGAGTGTGTGCATGTCAGTGTGAGCGAGAGTGTGTGCATGTCAGTGAGAGCGAGAGTGTGTGCATGTCAGTGTGAGCACGAGTGTGTGTATGTCAGTGTGAGCACGAGTGTGTGCATGTCAGTGTGAGCACAAGTGTGTGTATGTCAGTGTGAGTGAGAGTTGGTGCATGTCAGTGTGAGCGAGAGTTGGTGCATGTCAGTGTGAGCGAGAGTTGGTGCTTGTTAGTGTGAGCGAGAGTGTGTGCATGTCAGTGTGAGCGAGAGTGTGTGCATGTCAGTGTGAGCGAGAGTGTGTGTATGTCAGTGTGAGCACGAGTGTGCATGTCAGTGTGAGCACGAGTGTGTGTATGTCAGTGTGAGCGAGAGTGTGTGTATGTCAGTGTGAGCGAGAGTGTGTGTATGTCAGTGTGAGTGTGTTGTGTGTGTATGTCAGTGTGAGTGTGTTGTGTGTGTATCTATGTAACTGGCTGTGTGTGTGTATGTATGTAACTGACTGTGTGTGTGTGTTGTGTTTGTGTGTGTATATATGTAACTGGCTGTGTGTATGTATGTATGTAACTTGTTGTGTATGTGTTGTGTATGTATGTTTGTAACTGGCTGTGTATGTGTTGTGTATGTGTTGTGTATGTATGTATGTATGTATGTAACAGGCTGAGTATATGTTGTGTGTGTGTGTGTGTGTGTATGTATGTATGTATGTAACTGGTTGTGTGTGTGTGTATGTATGTAACTGGCTGTGTATGTGTTGTATATGTGTTGTGTATGTATGTATGTATGTATGTATGTATGTAACTGGCTGAGTATATGTTGTGTGTGTATGTATGTAACTGACTGTGTATGTGACGTGTTGGACACATTAAGGAATTATTTTTTTCTTTAGAAAACAAACAAACAAACTTGCTGACTGGTGTGTGTGTTTGTGTGTAACTGGCTGTGTATGTGACTGACTGGATGTCTGTGAGGTGTGTGTATGTTACTTTCTGTGTATTTATGTGATTCTGTATGTGAGGTGCGTGCATGTGAATGTCTCTGTGTATGTATGCTTTTGTGATGTGCCATTGTCTGGCTCCTAATTTTTTTTTTTGGCTCCTAAAACTAAATAAAATTTGTCAAGCCCTGATATAAACATAAATCCTTCCTATGCTGTTAAGCAGTCCTGTAATAAAACATGTCACACATACACATAACACACATATGTGTGACATTATTTATTACAGGACTGCTAAACAGGATAGGAATGATTTATGATATATATATAGCATAAATCACTTATTTACATCCACCTTTGTGTATTTAAGCTATATATTGTTGGTTTTAGATTCCTTATTACAGGACTGCTAAACAGCATAGGAATGATTTATGTTACACACACACACACACATATATATATATATATATATATATATATCCTCTATAATAATGTTCAAGTGTCTCTGCGTCCAGTCCCTGTGTCCGTGGGATTGCGCTACTGCGCATGTGCCCCACGGACAGCCGTTGGGAATTGGAACGCAGAGACTTCTGTCAGAACAGTGTTCTGACAGGCAGGGCCGGCCTTAGGGGTGTGCGACCTGTGCGAGCGCACAGGGCGCAACACCCCAGGGGGCGCCCTCCCGCCCAAAAAAAAAAAAAAAAGCCGGTAGAGGCACTGAATGGGAGAGATCTAAACATCCCCCCTCACCAGCCCTCTGCTCGACATGCTCTGCTAGATCCCGGGAGGGGGCGGAGCTAACCGGCTGAGCGGTGTAGCTCCGCCCCCACCCTGTGAAGCAGAGCAGCGTCTGCTTCACGGGGAGCCACTGGCACCATGAGAAAGTGCTGCTCGGCTCCCCATGCCTGCATTAAGCATGGGGAGCCCGAGCAGCACCTTCTCTTGCTGACCTGGGCTCCCAGCCGGTTAGCTCCACCCCATCCCTGATCCCCATGTGAAGGCAAAGGAAGGGGAGGGGTGGGAGAGAGAGACAGGAGCAGGGGGGAGAGAGAGACAGGGGCAGGGGGGAGAGAGAGACAGGGGCAGGGGGGAGAGAGAGACAGGGGCAGGGGGGGAGAGAGACAGGGCAGGGGGGAGAGACGGGAGAGACAGAACAGGGGGAGGGGGAGAGACAGAAGAGCTGGAGGGGGGTGAGAGAGATACAGAACAGGGGGTAGAGAGAAAGAACAGAGGGAGGGAGAGAGAGACAGAACAGCTGGAAGGGGGAGAGAGAGATACAGAACAGGGGGGGAGAGAGAAAGAACAGAGGGAGGGGGGAGAGACAGAACAGCTGGAAGGGGGTGAGGGAGAGACAGAACAGCTGGAGGGGGAGAGACAGAACAAGGGGAAGGGGAGAGACAGAAGAGCTGGAGGGGGGAGAGAGAGATACAGAACAGGTTGTAGAGAGAAAGAACAGAGGGAGGGAGAGAGAGACAGAACAGGGGGAAGGGGGAGAGAGAGAGACAAACAGAACAGGGGGAGAGAGAGACAGAACAGGGGGAAGGGGGAGAGAGAGACAGACAGAGGAGGGAGGAAGAGAAAGACAGAACTGGGGGAGGGGGAGAGACAGAACAGCTGGAGGGGGAGAGACAGAACAGCTGGAAGTGGGAGAGAGAGATACAGAGCAGGGGGTAGAGAGAAAGAACAGAGGGGGGGGAGAGAGAGACAGAACAGGGGGAAGGGGGAGAGAGAGAGAGAGACAGACAGAACAGGGGGGAGAGAGAGACAGAACAGGGGGAAGGGGGAGAGAGAGACAGACAGAGGAGGGAGGAAGAGAAAGACAGAACTGGGGGAGGGGGAGAGACTGAACAGCTGGAAGGGGGAGAGAGAGATACAGAACAGGGGGTAGAGAGAAAGAACAGAGGGAGGGAGAAAGAGACAGAACAGGGGGAAGGGGGAGAGAGAGAGACAGACGGGGAGGGAGGGAGAGAAAGACAGAACAGGGGGAATGGGGAGAGAGAGAGAGACAGAACAGGGGGGGAGAGACAGAACAGGGGGGAGAGAGACAGAACAGGGGGGGGAGAGAGAGACAGAACAGGAGGGGGAGAGACAGAACAGGAGGGGGAGAGACAGAACAGAGGGGGAGAGAGAGACAGAACAGAGGAAGGGCAGGCAGGGGGGAGACAGAACAGGGGGAGGGGGAGAGACAGAACAGCTGGAGGGGGGGAAGAGAGATACAGAATAGGGGGGTAGAGCGAAAGAACAGAGGGAGGGAGAGAGAGACCGAACAGGGGGAAGGGGGAGAGAGAGAGACAGACAGAACAGGGGGGGAGAGAGAGACAGAACAGGGGGAAGGAGGAGAGAGAGACAGACAGGGGGAGGGAGGGAGAGAAAGACAGAACAGGGGGAGGGGGAGAGACAAAACAGCTGGAGGGGAGAGACAGAACAGCTGGAAGGGGGAGAGAGAGATACAGAACAGGGGGTAGAGAGAAAGAACAGAGGGAGGAAGAAAGAGACAGAACAGGGGGAAGGGGGAGAGAGAGAGACAGACAGTACAGGGGGGAGAGAGAGAGAGACAGAACAGGGGGAAGGGGGAGAGAGAGACAGACGGGGAGGGAGGGAGAGAAAGACAGAACAGGGGGAATGGGGAGAGAGAGAGACAGAACAGGGCTAGAGAGACAGAACAGGGGGGAGAGAGACAGAACAGGGGGGGAGAGAGAGACAGAACAGGGGGGGAGAGAGAGACAGAACAGGGGGGGAGAGACAGAACAGGGGGGAGAGAGAGACAGGGGGAAGGGGGAGAGAGAGAGACAGACAGTACAGGGGGGGAGAGAGACAGAACAGGGGGAAGGGGGAGAGAGAGGGAGGATAAGAAATTCTTATGAAAGGGGCTCTCGTTCGGTTTATAGAAAGGCAATAGTATTACAGGTATTCTATAAGCCGAAAGTGTATAAACCAAAGGTCGTTCGGTTTAAAAACTTTCGGTTTATAGAATACATAGAATTCTATGTATTCTATAAACCGAAAGTCTATAAACCGAACGACCTTCGGTTTATACACTTTCGGCTTATGGAATACATGTAATAGAAATTCTTATGAATGGGGACTCTAGTTCGGTTTATAGAAAGCCAATAGTATTACATGCATTCCATAAGTTGTTCATTATGTCGGTTTATGGATTGCCAATAGCATGAATGGACGAATGATTTTCATTTATTAACCATTCGTTCATTCGTCTTTCGTTAGTTTAGCATTTTCGTTATTCGTTTTTCGGACGAATGGACGAAAATGCTATTTTCGGACGAAAATGCTATTTTCGGACGAAAATGCTATTTTCGGACGAAAATGCATTCGTCCGAAAACGAATGCACATGTCTATCAGATACTCTGTAAAACATTATCATATTTGTACTGATGGAAAATTAGTATTTGGAATAGAAATAAAAATATATTTTACAAAAAAGCTAAACCGCAGTGCAAAATACAATAAATTTGTGATTTTCACACTCTCTTAAACTTTAAAAGACCTGTTTAATGCTATCATACAAATTGTGAAACTATGTGGCGCTACAGAAATGTATAATCCTAATAAATCAGCAGCTCACAGTACAGAAAAGTGCAACCTCATCCACAATTCTTGAAATAGTACAAAAAAACACAAATAACTGGAACGCTTCACAATATTAAATAAATGAACTTGGAACAGGTTTGAGGTAGATGGCGCTAGAGAGAATATTGCACAAGCAGCAACTTGTCTAGCAGCTATCCCACAATGCTGCAACAGGATACGTGAACAGAAAATACAAAAAGTGACAGTGCGCTATACGTGCTGTAAAGTGACAATACAATAAAACAGTGGTTCAACTGTGCAAATAATACAAGATATATACCCAGTGAGGCAAATACAGAGGTATATTAATAGTGCAAATATGGAAACACGGAGCACTCACATATAGTTCCTATATTATTGGGACAAGACAAATAATACGTTACAGCTTTTTATCCTGGATTCTTTCAACCTCCAAGGAATAAAAGATGGTATTAGTGGATTAAAATGGAATTTAATATAAAGTGCATATAATATCTTACACTTAGGATCAGGAACATCAGCAGGTACAAACAAACTGGAACATAGAAGATAAAAGCAGGATCTGGTAAAATCTCAAATGAGTGTTGCTTGATCAACGCGTTTCGCCCGTTTTAAATAGGCTCCGCAGGATCCCACAGAAAAGCTTCGGGCTTCTCAATTGCCCTACCCGGTGATCGGATTCAGCAGGTATAATAGTCCCACTGCAATAGGAGCCTCCCCAGTCCTTTAAACCGAAATAGAGTCTGTTTATGGAATACCAATAGCCATGGGCATCCACAGAAATTTTTTCAGGGGGGGGGCATAATTTTACCGTCATCCTTTCTGCGCCGCGCCTCTTTTTGACAAGTTATCATGAAGTGGAGGAGCTTTGTCGTTATCAGTGAAGGCATGCAAAGGGTTAATAAACCCTGCACCAGATACAGATCCACAGCACCAGATATAAACCAACCACACTAGATATAGCCTCACTGCACCAAATAAAGATCAACTTTGCCAGATATGGACCCACAACACCAGATATTAACCCACGGTACCAGCTAAAAACTCATGACACAAGATATAAACCACAGCACCAGATAAATATCCAGAGCTCTAGCTGAAACTCCACAGCAACAGATAGAACAACATAACAAAGATATAACCCCATAGCACCAGATACAACACTATAGCACATAAAATAACCCAACAGCACCAGATACAACACTATAGCACACAATATAACCCAACAGCACCAAACACAACACTATAGCACACAATATAACCCAACAGCACCAGACACAACACTATAGCACACAAGGGGTGCGCGACCTCTGCGAGCCGGTAGAGGCACTGGATTGGGGAGATCAAAAGATCCCCCCTCACCAGCCCTCTGCTGGATCCGACGAGGGGGCGAAGCTAACCGGCTGAGGGGTGTAGCTCCGCCCCCACCCTGTGAAGCAGAGCAACCTCTGCTTCACGGGGAGCTGCGGGCAGCAAGATAAAGTGCTGCTAGGCTCCCCATGCTTGCATTAAGCATGGGGAGCCTGCATTAAGCATGGGGAGCCGAGCAGCACTTTCTCTTGCTGCCCGTGAAGCAGACTCCTTGGATCAACATTTGCAGGCAAAGGGAGGGGGGAGAGAGACACAGAACAGGGGGAGAGAGAGAGAGACAGAACAGGGGGAGAGAGAGAGAGACAGAACGGGGGAGGGGGAGAGAGAGAGACAGAACAGGGGGAGGGGGAGAGAGAGACAGGGGGAGGGGGGGAGAGAGACAGAACAGGGGGAGGGGGAGAGAGAGAGACAGAACAAAGGGGGGGAGAGAGACAGAACAGAGGAGGAGAGAGACAGAGGAGGGGGGGAGAGAGACAGAACAGAGGGAGAGAGGGAGAAAACAGGTATGGGGGAGTTAGAGATAGACAGACATGGCAAGGAAGAGGAAAGGGACACATACATAGGGGGGGGTGAAAGAGACGGGGGTGAAAGACGGGGGGGGCGCCATGGGCCAAGCCCGCACAGGGCGCCTGGACACTTAAGGCCGGCCCTGAAGCCAACAGCACCAGACACAACACTATAGCACACACAATATAACCCCTCAGCACCAGATACAACACTATAGCAATCAATATAACCTCTCAGCACCAAATACAACACTATAGCACACAATAGTGTGCTATAATAGTGTGTGGTACCCCACAGCACCAGACACAACACTATAGCACACAATATAACCCCTCAGCACCAGATACAACAATATAGCACACAATATAACCTCTCAGGACCAGATACAACACTATAGCACACAATATAACCCCTCAGCACCAGATACAACACTATAGCACACAATATAACCTCTCAGCACCAGATACAACACTATAGAACACAATATAACCTCTCAGCACCAGATACAACACTATTGCACACAATATAAGCATACGGCAACAGATACAACACTATAGCACACAATATGACCCCACAGCACCAGATACAACACTATAGCACACAATATAACCCCACAGCACCAGATACAACACTATAGCACACAATATAACTCCACAGCACCAGATACAACACTATAGCACACAATATAAACACAAAGCAACAGATTCCCTAAACACCCAAATTCCTAAATCCATGACATTTCTTTATCTCTTTCCCCCTTTTTTTATATGTTTTATTCCTCCATGTTTGCCATCTCTTTCACCATCATTGTATGTGTTTTATTCATCCATGTCAGTGACCTCTTTTCACCTACATTTTATCTTTTCTGCCCCATGTCACAATTTTGTCTGTATTCTGCTCCAATCAATCACCTCTTTTCATCCTCTGTTATCGTTTCTGCCCCATGTCATCCCATTTTGTTTGCTATCTGCTTCCATCTATCACATAATTTTATCCTCCATTATCTTTTCTGCCCCATCCACTTGTCACCATGTTGATGTGAGCAGAGCCTGGTCAGAGGAGCTGCTCAGACTGGACAAATGGAGACCTCAGGGAAATGGGAGGGACCTCCTTGCATTTACCCCACTCTACCATGTACCTTGGCTGTTTTTTAAAGCTATTAAAAGCTCTTCCTACCTGTTACAGAGGCTCAGCTATGGTCTCTGAGTATCTTCCCCTGTTTCCTCTATAACTTCATATCCCCGGGCACCCCTGTCATTGGCTCTCCATGCAGCATGACTGACAGCTGCAGAGACCTGCACCAATGTGGATGGGAGACCAGTATTACAGCAAGCAGAGTTGCAGAGAGCAACAGCTTTGGGTGCCACCTCCTACCCCAGCAACTGGTGTGCAGTCCCCTAGGGACAACTAGAGGCTGCACACTGAGTAAAAATAATAATAATAAAATTGTAAAAAAAAAAAATGTAAAAGGGGAATTGCAAAAACCCAGCCCCCCCCCTTGCCCCCCCCCCCTGCGGACGCCCATGCCAATAGCATTACATGCATTCCATAAACCGAAAGTCGTTCATTATGTCGGTTTATAGAATGAATGTAATGCTATTGGTATTCTATAAACTGACTCTATTTCGGTTTATAGAAAGCCAATAGCATTACATACATTCCATAAACTGACATAATGAACGACTTTCGGTTTATGGAATGTATGTAATGCTATTGGTATTCTATAAACCGAAATAGAGTTTAAATAGGTCAATTCGTATGAATGGGGACTCTATTTCGGTTTATAGAATACAAAACCCATTACATGCATTCCATAAACCGAAAGTCTATAAACCAAAAAAGAGGTTAAAATAGGTCAATTAGTACGAATGAATAAAACGAAACAAAAATAATGAACGAATTTAGTCTGAAACTAATGCAGTAATGAACGAAATTAGTTTTGGACGAAATAAATAACATTTTTGTCCGAATAAACGAAAATTTTTGTTTTGCACATGTCTAGTGGCTGCAGAGCTAGAAGGTGCGGTCTGGATAGGGTCTGGGAAGGGTATTCTCTGTTATTATTCGAAGGTATCCATTATTTGAAATGCTTCTAGTCCAAGGCAATTCGTATAAGGGATACTCCACCTGTATGATGCTTTATACTTTGGCGCATGTAGAGATTGTGCAGCTGCTATTTGTGCATCTTTTATACATCTCACTCACAGTGTCTTATATCTTCACAAATAATTGTTAGAAAACCAAAAAAAACAGGTTTGGTGCAAACCTTTTTTAAATGTTTAAATATATTTTTCTCACCCCAGTAGGAATAACTGCATGTAGAGGAAACTATTTTTTTTCAAGTTAAGTTGGACATTACTAATCCAGCACTGAGCCTGCAGGCTGTCACTGTGCATAGAACATGCAGAGTGAAGCACAACTATTAATATCAATTAATAATTGTCACACTCAATTATTTTATGAATTACCAACATGTAAAAATGCATAGTCATGAAACAAGTCCTATAAGTTTGAACAGGGTTTATGCATCTTTTGGGATTCTATATATTTAATGTCTAATTTTGAGGACACATGTAGCAAAATGCTACAGGGATCTGTCGGTATTCAGTAAACACTACTCATTGCAAAGCATGAATTAATTAGAGTTAAATGTTTCTCCAACACAGAACTGGTGAATGAAGTTGAATATTTTAGGAACTACATCATAAACTAAGTTAACACCTAGAATGCAGTTCAAAAGGTTCTAATTACAGAATTAGGTCGTACAACCTGATAGCAACACCAGCATTCTAAGACTCACAAGGTGATATGTGCATATGTAATCATAAAAGACTACATTTCGTAAAAGACTACATTTTCATTTTGTAAAATATTTATAATTTCTTGCATATTACTGTCATCATAAAATCTGTAAAGACAGAGCTTAGAATTAATGCTTGTGTGACGTTTTAATGTTTAAAAAGTTGTTTTTCTAGGAATTTTCAAATTAATGATGACACCAATTTCTGTTTTCTCCACTTGTTTGCACATGTATTATTTAGTATATAATGTGGTGATAGTAAATAAAATAAATTATTTTTTTGTTTCATTGTATAAAAGTTACTCTGGCAGGATGAAGGGTAAGTAGCTGCATTCAAGTTCACATGAGTAGATAGGACTGACATTTAAAAAATTCTTAAAAAGTGTTTCGATGTTAGTCTTACCTTTAAAGAAACAGTCTTTGCTATGGATGATGTAAATTTTCTTTCTATGTAAGCAGGAAGCCCGATGAAGCTCACAGTGATTTTCATAAAACTTTCCGTCAGATCCACATATTGGCAAATATCGACGCTTACATTTCTCAAGGCATACACATGCTGGAAGTCCAGATTTTAAACTGACAACACATCTTCTTCCTTGCCCACACAACTTATTTTCACAGGGGAAGGGCAAGTCCACTTGGATGTCATACACTAAAAGAACAAAGAATGGAATTATTAATATATCAGTAATTCAATCGTTGCCTATATTTTCAATTGTATATAATTCATATTTATAAATAAGAGCACTTTGCTATGTTGAAAATTAGCAGATTTTAAAGACAACTTATGTTGAATTGAAGCATTACATCAAGCGCTTTATTTAGCCCTGTTTGCTCCATATAACTCTATCAGGGAGCAGACATATTGAGTTAGATGGTTCAGGTCTTTCTTTATTCAAAGACCCAAAGATAAAAGAAGAACTGACCCAATTTTGTGCTATCAGTTGTCCTTTAACCCATTCGCGACAATGGATGTGTCAGGCACGTTTAGCCGGGAACTCTGTTCCCGACAATGGATGTTCCTGACACATCCTGCGGTGAAACAAGCAGTTTTCTCGATCAATGATCGCGAAAACCACTCTGACGGTGCTGCTCTATTGCCTCAATGTCGAGGCAATAGCCAGCACGGAAATTCCGGCTCTGGGGCACCCACGACCACTACACGATCTGCCCCTAGAGGCAGTCAGCAACATTGCATTTTTTTTTAAAGACTTAATTAGCTTAAATCTAGGGTTAGGGTTAGTATAGAGGCTAGATTACAATTAAATTAGGGTTAGCATAAGGGATAGGGTTAAAATTAAATTCAAATTAAAATATACTAAGGGTTAGCATAAGGGTTAGAGTTGGGGTTAAATTTAGGGTTAGGGTTAAATTTAGGGTTCGGGTTGGGGTCAAAAGGTCAATATGTAAAAAACACTATTTTTGGTTTTTGCCCCATAACTTGCAAAAAAATGCTGAAAAACATGGAAACAAGCATATTTCTGAACTCGGAACAACATTTAGAAACTATTTAGAAGGTGTCTTTTTTAATGACTGTATTTGTGTAAATTATATTTTAGGTCAAAGTTAGAAAAACCTATTTTTTCATTATATTTTATTATTTTATTTGTAGTAAATTATAAGATATGATGAACATAATATCTTATGAATATAGTATCTAATGAAAGCCCTTTTTTATGACGATAAAAACAACATATAATTTGTATGGGTACAATATGTGAGATACAAGAAAACCACAGCTAAACACAAACACCCCAGAAATGTAAAAACAGCCCTTGTCACCAAGGGGAAGTCAAGGTCAGAATGTCTTGTCACTAAGGGGTTAAAAAACACCCATGTATTTGAAAAGGAGGTTTCTGTGTCATGTTAACTTCACATATTCTATCACGCACCCATGTTTAAGCTCACATAAGAGACAACAGGAATACAATAACATGGCACAAGATAAACCGGTAGCAAATCTTACCCATGAGATCATAAACAATGCATATCAAACTATTTTAAGTAATTTCTATCTGAATCTGGAACATGCACAAAGACTTAAAACCACATTCAGATAGAACTTTAATGAGGAGACTCTGTTTAAAAGTTTTCTGACGTGCATGTGTGAGGAAAAAGATGTTAAAAGAAATGTATTCATGAATGTGATATGCTTAGTGACAACCCAGCCAGAAGGGAAATGTAGTCACATAACTGTGTTAAAGGACAATTTGGCACCCTGTCCAAAAAGTTTGTGTTAAGAGCAGATTGACTCTCAAAATCTCAAAATTCACAATCAGAATTTGTGTGAAGAGATAGAAGAGCTGAAAAAGTACAGAGACCTGTACAGCTCTCTACACGTGGAAGGCAAGACATGCCAAAAGCCCCAGAATAATGTGTCCCATGTTTAGGAAAAAAATCACTGTCTGGCACCGAAAGGGTTAAACCCACCAGAGTCACAGATGATCCCCTGCAAGAGAGCATTAATATGCAAATGCAGGCAATAAAGAACCAAATAAATCAAATGTATCAATTTGTATTGGTTCAGCAAAACATAGGTGACCCAAACCCTTTTAAAGTTAATATATCCCAAGCTCATGAAGGCAAGCCCCAACGGGTTAACATCAGGATATCTGATGAAGAAGCTAGCAGCATGAGATCAGGAGATTCTGATAATGATAGTTTCTCTGATAGTGTGCAAACTGAGGTCAGTGAGGACAGGTACTACTTGCCCCAGAGGGCTAACTTACCCCTGGCAGATAGACATACCTTTAAGTGGCACTCCCAATATGGTGCATTCACCAAAAGAAGTTGTGAGCAAATACCCACAGATTCGTGTAACACACCGGGTATTCTTCTAAATTCCCATGTCCCCATGTTCCCAAATTTAAACAGGAAGGGTTTACCATATTAAGTTGTATAAAACCTTTATGAAATCTCTGAATCTGTACTCAGACTCAGATAACATTACATTCCTACCATGGGTCTTTGATGGTAAGTAAAAGGAAACTGTGTAATCGGGCACAACGAAAGGGAGCTTGTATGAGTATACCTGATGGCATCTCGGATGACGTGCATCATAAACAGCATTCTCAGCTGTGAATAATAGATATAAAAAGATTTTCAGCAAGCCAGGGTAGCACACCACTTCATCCCTTCTCAATAAATCCAAAAGTTCAATGGAGTGTTTTAGAAAAGTAAAAAAATAAGTTTATTGATGAATAAATAAAAGCATAGTTGGAGAGACACAGTCTCACGCATTTCGCCACAATGGTTATGATTAAGCCTTGTTTTTACTTTTCTAAAACACTCCATTGAACTTTTGGATTTATTGAGAAGGGATGAAGTAGTGCACTACCCTGGCTTGCTGAAAATCTTTTTATATCTCTTTGATGGTAAGTACCACAATTTCTTTAGATCCATGATGAAGAGGAATTTCCAAAATTGTCATAAGGTAATCTAGGAGGTCAAATTAAATTTGGCCCACACAGGATTCGGCCTAACAATTAGATGGTGTTAGAGCCAAAATAGGCCCGCATGTGGGATTTAAACCCCAGAAAGTGAGTTATGCTCAAGTAGCCAAGTCTCCTAAGCTGCCCCAGGTTAAAGAGTTAAACTTGCCCATGTCAAGAACCAGGATCCTAATCTCAAGGGAATCCTCAGACATAGTAGCCAAAGGCCTATTATGCCTTGGCTGGAACAGGCCACTGACTCTGATAACTCCCATAAACATAAGACCTACACCTCCTATAAGGATAGGGAGGGGCCATAAGTCTGATTTGCCTACAGGGTACAGAGACACTGATCCTGATAATTCCCCACAGAATCAGCTACCCACATCCCATAAGGGTAATCACGGGAGGGGCCACAGGTCTGAAATGCCTAGGGGGACAGAGATACTGACTCTGATAGCTCACATCAAGCTCAGCCATCTACCTCCAATACTTGGAGGCATAGCCGTAAACCTATAAATTAAATATATGCTCAGGTGAATAACCTGGATGATCTAATGGTACACTTAAAAGAGCAGGTAAGTAAACTAGCTCAAAGCGTGGCTGGATAAAGTAATAAGCCTGCAACACCCAGCACAACCCTATAAAGCTCAGCAATCTAGGTTAAATTAAACACTAGGTAATCAAGTTGTCATCCTGTAATGTAAATTTTAACCAAAGTTTTCTTTTACAGTGTTAAGACTATACGCCTATTGATAAAATGTTGTTAAATGTTTAAACCATCGCTTCTTAGTAGATGGTGAATTTGTGTTTCTAACTTCTCATCTATTTTTCAGCATATCCAGGATTAAGTTCACTTCCTAATGTGTGCTTTTACCTAGTAACTGAATCTCTAGAATTCAGCCTGGAAAGGGTTAGTCACAAATTGTCAGCGAGATGCTGCAATCAAGAACCCCTGAGAAGTGGGGCCAGTGGTTAATGCCTGTCAGTTTCTTTCCAAAGGGACACGAAGCGGCAGAAAGATCAAAGAGTGAAAAGTTACTCACAGATAGTGAACTCATCTCCATAAAGATAGCCTGATCATAGAAGAAGCAAACACACTTCAACTACCTGCCTGAAGCAAGATAATTTCATTAAACATACTTTAATGTTTAATATAATTTAACACATTTTATTTACAGGTTATTATAGCCACGCTAAGCCAAGTTTGCGGGGCAGTGTTCTTTTTGTTTATCTTAATAGGTATTCAAACAGCTAATCATTTGTTCCTATGTGGAAGGACCCCATCTTACAAGGGGGATGCCCAAAAAGAAAGTTTAAACACCACTGCCTGAACAGTAAAGAAACATCAACACAAGATGAGATGAAGATCAGATTGGTATCATATAAACAGGGGTCTATTAATCCACTTGTTTGTCTCTCATCTGTTTCTAACATTATGTGTTCTTTTAACCATATTATAACAAATATCAGAGATACTCTACCAGGATGATCACTCCTATGTGAAATGTATCCCCTAAGTGGAATAAATTCAGGATATAGTGAACCTAGTAAAGATAGGTCTCACATGTTTTATATATTTCTCTTGCTAGAATAAGCTATCATTTTTTCATATCTAGTAATTGGCTAGTATATGACAGATGTCATAGAGTCTAAGTCAGGCATATATGTATTCTCACTTCTGGCACAAATGTACTTATACTGTGTTGTTGATTCCTAAATTTTAGATTCATCTATCAAAGCCCAAATTCATTGGGATCACATGATGACTAAAGACCAGATAACGTAAGTCAGGATCATCCTAATTCGGGGACTGGACTTTCTGGACAAAGTGAATCGTGATGCAAAGCTCATCATCCAAAAGCTGCTCCAAAGAAATCCAAGGTCTATCCAGGGGGAAAAGAGGGATTCATCCCATCAATAAAAGGTTCAACATAACAAATATCAAGTCACAGAAGAGACCTGCCGCCGCAAGACATCGCTCACAAGTTCTTGTAGCCAAGTGCCGGACAAGCAAAGAAACCTTTGTCCCAAGTGTGCTGTCAACCAGCTAAAGGCCAAAGAGAATCCATGTTGCTACAAGGCCATTAAAGCTTGATATTTCCAGTTGTTTGGTGACTGAAGTCACAAAGAAATAGTTTACTCTGCAGATTAAATCTAAAGCTCCCAAATTCATAATTTTAACCAGTCCCAAATACCTACTTCTTAATTTGAAACACAATCATATTCTTAAAGAATTATTGGTTCCAATTAGGGGGGATTTGTCAGAGGTATTGAACAGTAATCTCGAGACTGGTACATATGAATAAAGCAGAAGCAAAGGATAACACGATGGATGCCAGCAGCCTCCATCACAATGCTCAGGAATAGAGATAGACAGATGGTGAAGTTAATATCAATTAATGTCCAAGGCTTAAATAAGCCCCAAAAAAGATTAGCACTGGCTGAATTGACTAAAAAGGAGCCAGCACATATATGTTGTATACAGGAAACCCACTGACTAAACACAGGAAAAATACTATATCTGAGGAAGCAAACTGCAAATATAATTTGTGCATCTTCAAAAGAAGGGAAAGATAGGGACGTGGCTATATGGTTTAAGAAAGGGCTCCAAGTAAGAATAGAATATCAAGAATGCGATGTTAATGCAAGATACATAATACTGGTCTGCCAAACAGAGGGATTCTGGTATACCTTGGTAAACCTATATGCCCCTAATAACAAGCAGATTTCCTTTACATGGAGGACAAAAAGAGGAAAAATGTTTGCGAAGTGCCTACCGAAGTTAGAAAAATGTTATGGTGTATGTAAAGGTGGTAAATTGTGTAGTATTACATGGAAACAATTGTTTAATGACAAAAGAGGCAAATTAACAGATGACAATCTGTTGCAAGCAGTCAAGGTGTGGTTTGACTGTAGTAAAGAATTTGAAAGGACAGGAGGAAAACAAAAATTTGACAAAGATTCAAATAGATTTTACTGCAAACCAAGCAAAGTAGTGGGATCCGGGCAGCCACCGCCCTATAATGGTGCCGCCCCCCCAAAAAAAGAAGGGGGATGGACTTGCTCCGTATGTGGTCGGAAAAACCCCTCCTCCAGAGAGACGTGTTTTACGTGTGCTCCACATAGCCACACCTTTATAGTTTCCCAGCACGTCCCCCAAGCCCCAGCAGTGGTGCCATCTTATCCTCAGCTGACACTGAACCCTGACGCTGAACCTTTAATTTCCCTTAACCCCTATCCTCCTGCCCAGCCCGCTCCAATGGTACAGCACCTGTATCCCATGATTAATCCAGATGGTATTTTCTGATTTTCTGTACACCCCCCCCCACACACACAGCCCGCACCGCCACCTCCCATAACCCAGCTGATGGTGGCTGAGGATGATGAGGATGATGAGGAGGAGGATGAGGGAACCATTCCCTATACTAGTAGTAGACAACGTATATCCTAAATGACTCAAACCAGAGCGCTCACCAAAATACGGCATGTTTAGCCTTTAGTATAATTGTTTGAGTGATTTTTGAGGGCTATATTCATCAGTGTGATGAGACGTTTCATAGTCAGTAATTTTAATAGTAGTATGCATTGTTTTGGAATTAATTTGCTACTGCATTTGTGTAACTGTATCTTTAAGTAAGAAAAAGAAAAAATATTTGTGTGTAAAACAGCAGAAGTCATAAGTAAAAATGTGAAATAACGGTATTTATAGCAATAAGAGGCAGAACTGTAAGTTTATGCTGAAAAGTATTGATTCGTGTTTTAAAGCAACTCCCTGCCCATCCAATATAATCTGTGGTAACTTGCATACACTGTAATAGTTTTATCTTCTTAGTGTGACTAGAATTTGTGTACAGCGCTATTTACTTTACTTTTTAATTTGTTGCGTTCTAATTTTTGTTACTATTAAGGTAAAGTACCCCATATGAAACATGGTGAGAGAATATTAAGATGTAGTTTAAAGTTTTAGATGCAAGACAAGTTTTTAATGTCATGTTTTTAGTGTCGTGTTGTAAACAGACAAGTTGTGTTGTTGGAGTTGTAGGAGTTAATGGTGAAGTTGAGAGAAAGCGTCCCCAGAAGCCCCCCTTCTCTCTGACAGTCTATTTGCATATAAGAGAATTGTAGCAGCAGCTGCAAAATTATTACTTCTTCTTTTTGTGAAGGGAGGGGGAGAACGGGACAGAATTGCAGTTACTGTTAGTTGTTGAGAAGTTTTGTGTGTTATGTGCTATGGTTATGTAGTCTAATCATGATATTATATGTCCTAATGGTAAAGAGATACATATTCTCACATGATCAATTGATTGAACTATGATTATAAAAAGAGTAATAATATTTCAAGAACAAAAGAATGGTTCAGCTTGACGAGTTTTTATAATTATATTGCAACACAGACTAGCAGTAATATGTTTTAATTATATTTTAATGTGGAGATTAATAAGATTAGAGACTGCAAAATAAATGTGAGTCACAAATCAAATAATTGAAGATGTTTAGTGAAATATTGCATGTTACTAACTGGAATTTTTTCGAGTTTTATTTTCATATAGATTAAAGCTGTACAGCCAACAAAAGACAAGTTCAAAGTGAACCAACAAATTTAATGCTGATCATAATTATTTCTAAAGAAAAAGATTATTTTTAAAAGAAGAAAAAGTTTTCCAACTCATGTAACAGGATTCTCACAAAGTTTATCGGAATATTGTTGTGAGAGTTGTTAAAATCAACTCCTGGATCCACGTTATTTACGTAAAGCACATTCCTGTACTGACAAACAGGCCAACAAAGGAGCAGCAAGTTAGTGTTTTGATGGGCATAATAAACCCTGACCACTAGCCAACATAAGCTGAGTCTTCACCCTAAGGATAACTCGAAAATAAATCACCCAGGAGTCTGCAACAGATACAACTGTCTACAGCAGATCATCTTTGTTGGGAAGTATATTTTCATTGAGTATATATGTATAAAATTGTTATTGATGATTTGTAATTTTTATGGTAAAGATTTGTTTAATTGTGTTATTATGGGAATGTTTAGAGTATAGTGAACTTTTGAAATTTAACAATTAGGCTGACTCTAACACACACGATTTAGTCGACCCATAAAGAAATTGTATTTTGATAGTATTTTTTGCTGAATTTTAGATAGAGAATGTTAGGAAGTTTTTCAGATATTTTGAAATAAGTTTGTTTTTTTGTAAAAAAAAGTTTAATCAAGAAGGATTATGGATTTAAGGAGCAGGTTAAAAAGTGTCCACAGGTAGTCCGTGAGATCCCCTGGGACTGGGAAATTGGCTAGGATCACTTGGAGCAAAACTTGTAAGTGGTTTGGCATGTGTGATATCAGTGTTGCTAATTGTCTGTGTTTATGTTGTTTGTTTCAAGGGTCTCATCCTCAAGTGCATCGTCAGGATGCACTTGAGGATGAGACCCTTGAAACAAACAACATAAACACAGACACTGACATCATGCCCCTACGTGAAGACTGGAAGATGCTGCTCAAATATTCCCCAATATGGAAGCTTACAATGCAGTTAAAGTCACTTTAAAGTATTTAGTCAACAACAGTCCTGAGGAATTGCAAACTCCGGAATAATATGTTTTTTTTTTTTTTACATGCATCTATTGGTTTTAGAGAACTGCTAACTAATAACCTTAGGGGTTTTATTAGGCAGGGTAAGAGAAGCAATGAATAATAGATATTTAATTTAGTTTTGTGACCATATGTGTTTTTAGGTCAACAGGTTATGCCATTATGTAACATATTTGGATAGTTATGGCAGGCCTTCCATATTTAAGAGAGAGATACTTTGAATTTTTTTAGATTGTAAGTCCAATATCTCTGCGGAACGAAGCCAAGGTCTGCTCAGTGGCCAAAAGTCTAAACCTAATCAGTATTGTCCTGAGGCAGTCCGGTAAAACAGGACAGCCATAGTCGGTTATTATAAGCTTTATTATGGATGTGGTATTTTTGATTGAATATGTTGTTTTATTTTATCAGACCATTCTAATTTTATCTTACAGTAGTTAAATAATATAAGATAAGTGGTCACAGATCTCAAGTAGGCCACAGGTTTTGATTGGACATATGCTCATGGTCAGTGGTGTATCTTGGTTTTGTGCTGCCCTAGGCAGACAAATTTTGGGCCACCCCCCTACCCACGATGCACACCCACGACATGACCCATAACCCACGTTGCACACCAAGGACATGCCCCATCACCCCATTTGCATGCCTCTATCACCCCATTACATACACATTGCCAATATTATTTGCCCATAATATTCCCCAGCTAATTTGCCCAATAATATGCCAGTATCATTTGCCATTAATATGCCCCAGCCAATTTGCCCAATAATATGCAAGTATTATTTGCCATTAATAAGTCACAGCCAATTTCCCCAATAATATGCTAGTATTTTCCATTTAATCAGCCCCTGCCAATTTGCCCAATATTATGCCAGTATAATTTGCCATTAATATTCCCCAGCCTATTTGCCCAATAATATGCCAGTGTTATTCTGCCATTTACCGGTAATATGCCCCAGCCAATTTGCCCAATATTAAGCCAGTATTATTTGCCATTTAATATGCCCCTGCCAATTTGCCCAATAATATGCCAGTGTTATTTGCCATGTTATATCCCACAGCCAATTTGCCCATTAATATGCCAGTGTTATTTGCCATTTAATATGCCCCTGACAATTTGCCCAACAATATGCCAGTGTTATTTGCCATTTAATATGCCCCTGCTAATTTGCCCAATAATATGCCAGTGTTTTTTGCCATTTAATGTGCCTCTGCCAATTTGCCCAATAATATGCCAGTGTTATTTGCCATTTAATGTGCCCCTGCTAATTTGCCCAATAATATGCCAGTGTTATTTGCCATTTAATGTGCCCAGCTAATTCCTCAATAATATGCCAGTGTTATTTGCCATTTAATGTGCCCCTGCTAATTTGCCCAATAATATGCCAGTGTTATTTGCCATTTAATGTGCCCCTGCCAATTTGCCCAATAATATGCCAGTGTTATTTGCCATTTAATGTGGCCCTGCTAATTTACCCAATAATATGCCAGTGTGATTTGCCATTTAATGTGCCCAGCTAATTTGCCCAGTAATATGCCAGTGTTATTTGACATTTAATAAGCTCCTGCTAATTTGTCCAAATCCCCCCATTTCCCCAGCACTTAACTTTCCCTGGTGGCTAGTGGCAGGCAGCATGGAGTCCTCCATGCTGCCTGTTCGGCTCCCCGGCGGTTGTGGCGACAGGTCATGTGACCCGGCGCGCGTATGACGTCAGCGCGCCCGTCACGTGACTGTCGGAACTTCCGTGTCACACTGCACGGGGAGCCGAACAGGCAGCACGGAGGTTTCTCTGTGCTGCCTGTTCGGCTCCCGTGCAGCCTGGCAGGCAGAGCGATGGTGATGGGGGATCTTCCGATTCCTTCTCACCTCAGTCTCTGCCTGCAAGCGCGTTCTTTTTTTTTTTTTAAAGGGGCGTATTTTTATTTTTTTCAGTGCTGGGGGGCGCTGCCGCCCCCCGAAATTTCCCGCCCTAGGCATCCGCCTAGGATGCCTCGCGGTAAATACAGCACTGCTCATGGTTAGAAGATAGTTAAGTGTTTTGTTTTAATAATAGTAGTTATAGGTATTTTTTTATATAATCATACAACGCCCACAGTAGAGGCACTAAACCCAACCAGAAAAAAGAGAAGAGCTTTGATCCCCATGTGTATATAGATGCTATTGGAGTTCCTAGGGGGGTCCCAGATGAGTTTAAAGCTAGAGACCAGGTAGCAGCAGGATTCGAAAGTTTTTTCTCCCCGATAATCACTGTAAACAAGAATGTTGACTGGATCAATTATATATATTATAACCAACAGCGATTTGTGAATTATACAAGAGACGCCCTTAAAGGTGTAGCAGAACAATTAGGAGCTACCTCTAAAATGATTTTCCAAAACTAAATAGCTTTAGATATGATCTTAGCAGAGAAAGGAGGGGTGTGTAAAATGATTGGTGAAACCTGATGCACATACATACCTGGTAACACTGGTCCAAATGGTAAGGTCACCCTTGCAATTATAAAATTGACCAATTTATCTGAAGAACTGAAACTAATTCAGGTGTTCCTGAACCCTGGGGCCAATATTTTGGGTGGTTCAAAGGATGAAAATCTGCCTTGATAAAGTTAGGTATCATAATTGTTATAATAATGACCATATTATGCATTATCACATGTTGTCTAATACCTTGTATGAAGAAGATGGCCAGGTGGAGAATACGAGATCCCTTACAGGTCCCCCTTCCCAACATGAAACGCTGCTAAGAGAGGGACAGATGGACCCTGTGAGGTAATGCCAAAGCCCTGTTACCGGGTGCTTGTCCACAAGGGATAAGTGGCCGTCCCTGCAGGTGAAGAGGAGTGACGAAAGGTACGCCTCACGGGCCCGATAGGTAATAGGGATAGCCTGCAATCAAGTGATCCAAGGGGGGACTGTCATGGCAGTATGAGACAAAATGGACACTTGCTTGCTAAGAAACTGACACACTTGCTTGCTAAGAAACTGATATGATGCAGAAAATTGCTGTGCTTAACAGAAAGAGATGTTGCTTCACAGGATGCAGCTGCATCCTGTTCTGTAGCTTAGCTAAGAAAACCTTTACATTTGCATATCGGCATAGTTTGTCAATCATTCATCATTTATAACCAATCAATTAGTAACACAATAACTATCCCCACCCTATATCCTTGAAGTATATAATCAGCTGTGTCGCACTTAATAAATCAGAGATTTGCTTTGACTCCACAAGCGTGTGTCAGTGTCTTTTCTCTCCGTGCACGTATCTAAATAATTTAAACCAGCACATCTACATAACTGACCTTTGATCAGATCCAAAACAAATGCATAAGGACGTATATATACGTCTTGAAAAGCATGGTTCTTGAGGACCATGAGGACATATATATACGTCCTCAGTTTTCATGTAGCATTGCGCTCCTTAGCTACATGTCTGCAGCTATTCCCAGAGGCTGCTTCCGTCGCTCTGAAACCGTTGCTTGACTGCCCCTAGAGGCAGTTAAGAATATTACAGTTTGAAATAAAAAAATTAAATAAATAAATAAATGGAAAAAGCTAACCCTAGATCTACTAAACCTAGATATAGGGTTAGGGTCATAATTAGGGTTATAATTGAGGTTACAGGGGCGGTTCGGGTGAGTACAAGGGTTAGATTAAGGGATGTTGGTAGATTAAGGGTTAGGGTAAATTTACGGTTGGGGTACATTTAGGGTTGGGGTAAAAAGGGCACTGTAGAAGAAAATGGTTAGAAAAAAAACCCAATAATATTGTTTATTGCCCTATTAGTTGAAATAAAACATAGACAAACATGGAAACATTGGTATTTCTAAACTCAGGACAAATATTAGAAATATATAGATGGGCTCTTTTTACCATTTGTAATTGTTTTTTTTTTTTTAAATCAGGTCAAAGTTAGAAACAGTGTTTTTTATGGCATATTTTCATCATATTTTATATTTTTTTAATAGTAAATTATATCATATTATGAAAATAATAGTATCAAATTAAAGCCCTATCCGTCCTTTAAAAAATGATATATAATGTGTTTGGGTGGACTGAACACAAAGAAATAAATTCACAGTTCAGTAAACATATGACAAAAATAATGGTCACAGTACATCAAATGCAGCAGAGCACTCGGTCACTAAGGGGTTAATAGTGGGCAATATAGGCTTAATAAACAAAACAAAAAAAATTATGATCCATGAAGTACCATGGTCGGATCATAACGCTGGAATCTGGGAATCAAAAGGGAATAGAAGGGAGGAAGAAATCAGAGAGTGGCGTCTGAATGAGAACTTACTACGTAATGAGAAAAACAGAGCATATATTAGGCAGATCTCAGTTTATTACTTTCAGGAAAACAAGGAATGCTCAGCAGCAGTTATCTGGTGTGCCTACAAATCAGTAGTCCGTGGACATTTGATAAAACTGGGAGCTATAGAAAACAAAAGGAGGGGGAAGGATCTGACCACATTGTATAGAACATACTATGAACTAGAAAAGAGAGAATAAAGCATCACCTATAAAAGAGAGAGCAGATAAATCAAGACAGTGGCATCACGAGGGGGGGTGCGTCCCACACCGGGTGACACCACCAGCGGGGGTGACACCCGTGCTGCCGGCACCCCCTGCATTCCAAAAAAAAATATCAAAAACGTACCTCCTTGCTGAGGTCTCCCGGTGCAGGTCCGTGGCTGTGAGGGAACCGTTGTCTGCTCCCCTCCAGCCGCGCGGATCAATAACGTTTGAACTTTTTTTTAAAACAAACTTTATTGATCCACGCGGCTGGAGGGGAGCGCACAATGCTTCCCTCACAGCCACGGACCTGCACCGGGAGACAGCAGCAAGGAGGTAAGTACTGGGTGGGGAAGGGGGGAGGAGGGTGGCATAACGAGCATACTGAGGGTCAAAATCCTGGCATATTAATTGGCAATACCATGGCATATTGGGAGGCAAAATCCTGGCATATTAAATGGCATATTGGAGGGGCAAAATCGTGGCATATTAAATTGCATATTGGGGGCAAAATCCTGGCATATTGAGGGGCACAATCCTGGCATATTGAGAGCAAAATCCTGGCATATTAAATGGCATATTGGGGGCAAAATCCTGGCATATTAAATGGCATATTGGGGGTCAAAATCCTGGCATATTGAGGGGCAAAATCCTATCATATTGGGGGGCAAAATCCTGGCATATTAAATGGCATATTGGGGGGGCAAAATCCTGGCATATTAAATGGCATATTGGGGGCAAAATACTGGCAAATTGAGAGCAAAATACTGGCATATTAAATGGAATATTGGGGGGCAAATCCTGTGATATTAAATGGCATATTGGGGGCAAAATACTGGAAAATTGAGAGCAAAATACTGGCATATTAAATGGCATATTGGGGGGCAAAATCCTGGCATATTGAGAGCAAAATACTGGCATATTAAATGGCATATTGGGGGGCAAACTCCTGGCATATTGAGGGGCAAAATACTGGCATATTTTAATTGGCAAATTGATGCCTTGGCATGGTCTGTGGGGCAAAATAGCATGTACTATGTGGAAAGTGACACTGGCTAGTTCTGTGGGGCAAAGTGACACTGTGGCATGCCAAATTGTGTAGGTGCAATATGAGTTCTGTGGGTACTGTATGGTGCTGTATTAAGTCCTTTAGGTGCAATTTGGGTGCAGAGGAAGGGAATAAAAAATTGGAATGCAATTTTTCAATAACATTTTATTAAATAGAATATTAAATAATTCAAATAAGTATAAATGCAACTAGTTATAGAGAGATGTCTGTGTTTATAGATATGTATTTTTTTATTTTTATTTGTACAATTGTCTCCTTGTGGGGCTCCTGTGTGTCGCATAATTAATGGCGGTCCCATGTGTGGCATAATTAAGGGGCTCCAAGGTGAGGCATAATTTATGGGGCTTTTGTGTGACATAATTTATGGGGCTCCTGTGCTTGGCATAGTTATGGGGCTCCTGTATGTGGCATAGTTATGGGCTCCTGTGTGTGGCATAGTTAAAGGGCTCCAGCGTGTGACATAATTTGTGGGGCTCCTTTATGTGGCATATTTAATGGGCCATCTGACTGGCATTACTAAGGAATCTGTTTGGCATGGTATTGGAGGAAATCCAGGGGGGTGACACCATGAGTTACCGCACCGGGTGACACCAACCCTAGTGACGCCTCTGAATCAAGAAACAAATTAATGAAATAAATATCCAGAAGATGACCAGAAATCTAGAAAGATTAAAGCAGACCTGGTACCATAATGGCAACATGGTAGGTAAAGTAATAAATAATCAGTTAAAAAAGAAACAAGCCAGAAGTCATATTGAAAAAATACAGCATGAGGGAGAAGTCTTTAAAAATCCACAAGGGATTGGTGCAGCTTTTATTAAATACTACAGCTCCCTATAAAATATAGAGCCCAGAGCAGGAGCGGACCAAATTAGAGAGTATTTGGACGACCTACCCATCCCGAGAATTGATAAGGTCAGGAAAGACCTTACCAATAAATGGTTTACAAAAGAGGAGGTAATAAAGGCTATTCAAGATCAGAAAAAAAAAAAAAAATAACCAGGCCAGGATGGTTTTGGGGCAGCATTTTATAATATAGTGAAAAAACACTTTGCTGACCATCTAACTAAAACCTTTAATGAAATAGTGAACACACTGCGCCAAAGTGTGACTGGTGTAGCAGCAACAAAATCAACCAGTGTTTCACTACTGGTGCAAAAAGACAAACATATACAAAAGTGAAAATGTGCGCTAACCAAACATTAAATACAGTGATTACCCTTGAATTTGCGGTAATCCTCTCTGTGTAATAACCGGGACTATGAAAGTGTCACTTTTTCAAGTGACTTGAAAAAGCCTTACAAGCCAGGCGAAACGCGTTGTTTGGAGGGAGAGGAACCTTGTGGACTTTTTGGGACACATTTGATGAGGACTTGCACTCCTTGCACTTTCATACTGGACCTTGCCTGTTTTTAATGTAAGATTCTATGTTTTTTTTATACAGAATAAATGTACCCATCTTGAGAGTCTCTCCCTGTGTTTTCTCATGTTGCTGAAAGCCTTCCTGTGACTGTGGAATCTTTGACCCTTCGCGGGGCTCCTGTGATGCTTGTTTAACTGAGCAGAATTCTGCTCAGGAATATGTGAGTTTGACCATATATTCACTTTTTATACACTATTTCTTTTTGGAAATACTACACTATATTGTTTGTATTTTTTTCCCTTTGTATTTATATGAGAGGATTGCCCTGGATTTGGGATAGTCCCGGTATTACACAGAGAGGATTACCACACATTCAAGGGTAATCCCTGTATTTAGTTTTTGGTTAGCGCACATTTTCACTTTTGTATATGTTTGTCTTTAATGAAATATGTCAAGAAGGAAAATGCCCAGATGAATTCCTGAGAGCCAGCATAATACCAATCCCTAAAGAGAATTCCTCTTTAGTGGTGAATTATCGACCTATATCCCTGATTAATACCGATGCAAAGATCTTTGCTTGCATCATAGCGGCTACACTAAGATCTGTTATTAATGAATTAATCCACAATGATCAGATAGGATTTGTCCCAGGGAGAAGCTCAACAAACAACATCAGAAGGATAATAGACATACAAGACTGATCAAAAACAGAAGGGAATTAACAATAGCGGTAGACGCCGATAAAGCATTCAACGAGTTAACTGGGACTTTATGTTCCAAGTTTTGAATGCATTTGGGGTGGACGGGTATCTGTTAGGTGCAATAAAATCATTATATGACAGACCAACAGCAAGAACAATAGGAAAGAACTTTAGATCAGAATGGTTCCGATTGGCTAATGGGACACTTCAGGGTTGCCCCCTATCACCAATTTTGTGCATATTACGGTAATACACAAAGTAGGTAAAGACCCTGAGTTCTGCTCAAACAACCACCCCATCTCCTTGTCAAATGTAGATGTTAAACTTTGCACCAGAATCTTAAGCAACAGTCTTAAATTCAATTTCCCCGAATGTATCCATACAGATCAAACCAGATTTGTCCCTGGCAAAGGTTCTGAACCATATACACTATGTGAACTTGCATGGCATCTCTGCCTTGTTTTTGTCCCTCAGTGCCGAAATGGCATTTGATAGAGTGAGCCGGCCCTTTTTAAAAGTAATTCTTAAACACATTGGCCTCAGTAAAAGGATGCTCCATTGGATAGACTCTCTATATGTCTATCTGCCCGTATACAGGTCAATAGGCTCTTGTCAGGGATGCCCGTTCTCCGCGTTATTTTTTGTTATAGTGCTTCATGTCATCAAAAACAATCCCATTACAAAGCACGTTTGCCTTGTTTTTCTTTCAGATTTACAGATAGGACTGTGAGGTAAGTAAGAGTTTTGCTGGACACAAATAACATTCATCTGCTCCCCTTCAAAATGTAGAATGCAAGTGTGTTCAGGAGGAACCTGTTAATTAATCAAGACATGGATCCGACAGGAACTTCCTTGATTAATTAACCGATTTCCCTTGGAACTCATATGAGCGATATCTTCTGCAGGGCAGCATGCAAAAGCCATATATCTCCCTCAAAAAATGGCCAAGCACATGGAATGAAATGGAGTTAATGTAAGACATTTTGTTTAATAATATGAAAATAATATTACCAACAGAGTACTGCCATTCACCCAAAACTCTTCTCTATTTGGGACATTACTACAAAGAGAATTCCTACAACCCCTTCCCAGTGAAAGACTGTCCTGACTACTCTATGTAATCAGCCTAAAATCATATAAATAGATATGCACACACACACACACATTTATACTTGTATAATGATGATGAGATGTAATATGCCAGTGAAATGCTTGTAAAAAGCCATTACATTTATCATATTACACCACATCTCCAGCACATTATACCATATCCCAAGCATGATTTAAACGGCACACCATGCTATATATAATATAGCACATCACATCATCACATCATCACAAGCATGTTATATCTCAGTAAAATCATACCACACCATAACACTTGAACACAGATTTACTGGCTCCTGCCCCCTATTCTTGAATTGCTGGATTCAATACACTTTCTGTTGGTTATGCATCAAAAAGAGACACTGGCAAATTGTGAAGAAGCATATCAGGATAAACAGCAAACATTTAGAACACATTAGTTACTTAAAACAGCAGCCAGCTTGGTGAAAGGTAAAAGGAAGAGAGACATAGAGCAAGTATTCAAACAAAGAACTTCCTTCCTGTGAGTACCAAAACTTCAAAATACAGTAGTGGACATAATTATCGCGCCAGTGTTTAAGTAAAGTATGGTAGCCTTTTACCAGTAATACTTTTTTTTTTTTAAACAATAACAGTTCTGTGAGTGTTTGTGCGTGTGTGGGCACTGGACTAACCCTCACCCTCTTTTCTTTATTCCAGCTCATCACGGAGCCGGACCCCGGTCAGATTCCGGCCTGAAGATCCAACTGACTCCGGAAGTCAAGGCTGTATTGCTCGCACTACACAACGAAGGTCTGTCGTCCCGGCAGATTGCTGACAGGATTCAAACACACCGGTCCACGGTGAGTTGCTGGCAGAAGAGGTACGCTCAGACGGGCAATATGGAGCAGAGGAAAGGTCGAGGGCGGAGAAGGTGCACGACCGCTTCACAAGACAGGCTGCTGGTACGGCTCTGCCTGCGCGTTCGCTGGCTCACGTCACCGCAAATCAACCGGGATTGGAGATTAGCCACGGGGGCCACGGTCAGCAACAGAACGGCAAGGAGAAGGTTGTGCCAGGCAGGGCTCATCGCAAGGCGCCCCCACAAGAAACCCTTGGTGACGGAAACCGCTAGAGCCAAGCGTCTAAGGTGGGCGAGAGCCCACCGGGCCTGGACACTGGACATGTGGGAGAAGGTCATCTTCTCAGACGAAAGTAAGTTCAACATTCACGGGACGGATGGCATAGCCTATGTCAGGAGACGCA